>ML780977.1:1823494-1849746 GCA_009831015.1 Picea engelmannii | reverse complement strand
GATGTCCATGATAGGAGAACTATCATATTTTCTTGGCTTACAAGTAAAACAGAGTTCTGCAGGAATATTTATCTCTCAAGAAAAATATTTGAAAGAGATGTTAAAGAAATTTCAGATGGAGGATTCCTCTCCTGTCAGTACACCTATGGTGGTTGGCTGCAAGCTAAGTAAAGATGATATCTCACCTGATGTTGATCAAATTTCATATCGCTCTATGATAGGCAGTCTTTTGTACATCACAGCATCCCGTCCTGATATAATGCAAGTTGTTAGAATGGTAGGTCGTTATCAGTCTTCTCCTAAACAAAGTCATTTGGTATCTGTCAAAAGGATATTTAAATACTTGAAGGGAACAATGACTCATGGTCTGTGGTATCCTAGAAATCAGAATTTCCAGTTAACTGCTTATTCAGATGTAGATTGGGCAAACTGTGTTGATGAGAGAAAAAGCACCAGTGGACGAGCATTCTTTCTGGGTGACTCATTAGTTGCATGGCTTAGTAAAAAGCAAGGATCCATTTCTTTATCCACTATAGAGGTAGAATACATTGTTGTTGATACTTGCTGCACACAAATTTTATGGATGATACAAACTCTTGCAGATTTGAAGGTAACTTACACTAATCCCATCCCAATTCATTGTGACAACACCAGTGCCATTAGTGTCTCCAAGAATCATGTTCTTCATTCCAAGACTAAGCATATTCCAATAAAGTACCATTTTCTCAGAGAACAAGTTACAAATAGAATTGTTCAACTGAATTATATACCTTCTATAGAATAGATTGCAGATATATTTACAAAACCATTAGCAGCAACCCCTTTTGGATATCTTCGTCAAAAGTTGGGGGTTATAATTTCTTTTGTCTAATCTGTTCACCTGGTCAGCGGGAGTACTTATTGAATATCTGGTGTATTTCCAATATGCTCATAGTTGACAGGGGGAGTATGCTTTGCAAAAGCTCAAGGGGAGCATGTTTCTTCTTTGACATTGATGTCAAAGGGGGAGAAAAGAGTCTGGGAGCATGTGGGTGCTTGTGTTGCCATCAATGCCAAAGGGGGAGATTGTTGGAAAATATTTAACAGACAGTGAATTCTTGTCATTGATGGCAAGAACAACAATGAAGATAGATGTTGCAGAGAATATTCGAATAAGCGTGCAGAGGATTGTTGGCAAGAATAGAGATGGAAAAGATCAGCATGATCAGCAGCAAAAGTGATCGTTGGATCAACAATTCAGAATTCCTGATGACTATCAGATCTCAATATAGACAAGAAGAGTGCGCAAATATGGAGAATAGATATCGGGTGTTAGATCCGAGCACGAGGATCGACCATCGTAGGATCCAGGAGAATCTGCATGATCTTTAGAAGTGCAAGGTGAAGCAAGTTTGTGAAATCACGAAAAGATCATGACCATCAATACACCAAAAGACGTGGACCGTTGATCTAAGCTCTATTTCATAGTTTTTCCTATCGCGAATTGGAGTGACAAGAACTTCCATCGAAGGAATCGTGAGATGCAAATTCACGATAAGATCTAGACCATAGATTTATTGATATCATGGACCGTTGATCCCACGCCATTTCGGACTTTCACGAATCGCGACTTGGAGAGGCAAGAAACATAAACGCTGAAATCGCGATATGCGAAATTGTGATTTAATCGCAGCTATCAGTTCGAGGTTTGTTCTGGACCGTTTATTTGAGCTCCATCTCAGAGCTTCGCCTATCGAGACTTGGAGAGGAAAGAAACATAACCACCGAAATCGTGAGATGCGAAATCGTGATTTAATCGTAGCCGTCAGATCAAGGTGTGATCTGAACCATTGATCCGACTCCATCTCAGAGCTTCGCCTATCATGACTTGGAGAGGCAAGAAACATAACCACCGAACTCGAGAGATGTGAAATCGTGATTTAATCGCAGTCGTCAGATCAAGGTGTGATCTAAACCATTGATCCGACTCCATCTCAGAGCTTCGCCTATCGCGACTTGGAGAGGCAAGAAACATAACCTTCAAACTCGCGAGATGTGAGATCACGATAAGATATAGACCGTCGGATCTATGGAGATTTCAATCGTCGATCAGATGAAGTTTATAAACCCACGAAGTGTCTTTTTGGCACAGCCTATGGTCACCACCGGTGGTCACGAGAAGGGAAGGAGTCAGTTCTTATAAGCTCCATTTCGGGGTTTCGGGGATCACAACTTGGAGAGTCGAGATGCCTCATCTCCAGATTCACGAGATGCGAATTCACAAAAAGCACTTTATGCATAAGCGCTTGGTCATGGCCATGGTCATATAATGGAAGGAGTTAGCGCAGAAAAGATCTATATCGAAATTTCGGAGATCGTGACATGAAGTGTCGAGACACTTGGCCACAGGAATGCCGAAATTTCGAAAAATGATTTAAAGGCAAGATTAATAAATTTCATCCAATGGTGCAGATAAACTTGAACATGATCGGAGGGCTTCTGTTCTCTCTCACAGTTAAATCATCAGTTACGAATCTGTTAGCTAAACTGAGTCATGATTCTTGATCGGTTAGCGTTTCAGTTGCTTAGACGATTTTCTTTTGTCGAAGAAGATGTGAAGTGTAATGGTCATGGGTGTGGTACATAAAATAAATGGATACAGACTGTGAGTGGTTTGTTTTTTTGGACGAAAAATGAATTAAACAGTGAGAAAGGGAAAATCAGAGTATGCGCAATGTGAGACTGAAAATGTGCGCAGGGTGAGATAAAACTCAGAGAAGAGTAAGAAATGAGGAATATACCTAAAGCAGAGAAGAATGACAAAACAAGTTGAAACAAAGCAGAATTGCATAACAGACAAAGGAAGAGAAGAATTGCAGAATGGTTAAGAAAACCAGATTTACAGAACAGAGAAGAAGTGGTAAGAATCGATTTATCTGTGTAGTTGGTTGTTTAATTATTCATTTCATATTCCAGGATGGTTGGGTGGTGCTAGGGAGGACTGTTGTCCTCAGAGGTTCAAGTGGGTGCTTGAACACAGGGAGTTGGTGCTTCCTTGTAGTTGGTTCTAGAAAAACCAGGGAGTTGGTGCTTCCTTCTAGTGGGTGCTAGAGAAAAATAGAGAGTTGTTGCTCTCAGCAAGTTGCAGCTTGCAAAACAGAGGTAGCAGCCTCACATTGAGTTGGTTCTCAATTATAGATGATATACAGAACCTAAAAGAATTCCTATCATTTAGAAGAAGAGGTTTTCTCCCTTTATAGGTTTCCTCATGAAAATTTGTCTCTGTGTATACCTTATGTGTGATTGATGTTGATTACTTTTATTGTCCATATGTTGTATAATGTTGATGATCACTTGAAGAAAGATTAAGAATGTATTAATAGACTTAAAATTGTTTAAGCTCAATAAAANCCCCCTCTCAGTTGTCTTGGTATTTTCAACAAGCCTATTATGCCACAGTGTTGTATCCACTCCTATAGAAGATAAAGAGATAGAAGAGTCAGTATTACCAGTACATAAATATAATGTAGCTACCTTCTCTCCTTTTGCTATCACCAATGATCCTTTGGTGACCTTCCACACCTTATCTGTAAATATGGATATACAACCTTCACTTTCCAACTGCCCTGTTGAAATTAGATTTTTCCTTATATTTGGAACATGTCTTACCTCTTTCAACAACCATTGGTTTCCATTGCTTTGATTTATTTTTACCTTTCCCATTCCAACAATTTTACATGGTGCATCATCACACAAATGAATCTATCCAAAATCACCTTGAAAATAATCTAGAAAATGTTTCCTATGGGGTGTGGCATGAAATGAAGCCCCTGAATCTACTACCGAAGACTCATAAATATTATCTACAGAAAGAATCAAAGCATATTGTAACACATCACCTATTACATTTGCTTCCTGATTTTTCTCTTGCTATCCATCTCTTTGTTTATTTGGAGCTTTGCAGTCTTTCTTCAAATGTCCTTTCTTCCCACAATTCCAACACTCTATCTTTCCAAATCTGTATTTGGATATTCCCTTCCTAGAATTCTCGTGGTTCCCTAATCCCTTTCCTCTATCCTTTTGTCTTCCCCTGTTCTCCATGTTTAACGCATTACCTGATGTCTCACATGTGATTTTCCATCGCATTTTTCACTAAGGATGACACCACCAACAACATTAAATTTTAAAGTGTTTAAACCAGAGACATAATTACTTACAACCATGACCAAGCCGTTCCAACTTTCTGGAAATGAGCACAATATTAGAAGAGCCCTGACCTCATCATCAAAGTCCACTTTTACAGAACTTAGTTGATTAGTAACCATATTAAATTCAGTTAAATGATCTACAACAAACCCACCTTCTGACATCTTCATATTAAATAATCTCTTCATTAAAAATACCTTATTGGATGCCAAGAGTTTTTCATATAGTTTGGCCAATGCGTCCATCAACTCCTTCGTTAAATTTTCTTTCGAAATATTGAAATCCATTGACATTTCCAGGCTCAGTCGTATCATTCCTAGTGCCTTTCTGTCAAGAACCTCCCATTCTTCGTCCTTCATGGATGACGTCTTCTTTGTTATTCCACCCAATGGTAGGAATAGATCCTTCTGATATAAATAATCTTCCATATGCATCTTCCATAACTGGTAGTTTTGGTCGTTAAATTTCTCAACCCTAAACTTTCCATCTTCCACCATTGCTCCCACTCGAACCAGGAACCCTCTTTTCCTGTGAGTTAACTTTTTCTCTGATACAAGTTGTTAGAAAACAGGATCGCAGAGCAATAAAATAAAACAAATGCGGAAATAAAACAAAGAAGATACACAATAAAATAGAGACACAGATATACGTGGTTCACCTAGTGTGGGCTACATCCACCAAAGAAATTGTCAGGTCCTTCCCTTATTATTATCTAGAAAATGAAGGGACACAACCTACAACACACCTGCTACAACTTTCTCTTATTTTTCTCACGATATCCTCTCTCAGAATACAATATTCACAATGATACATAGCCGCAATACATTTCCAATATAAAAGAGGGTTGCCTTCTAGGGAGAAAAACCCTAATATAACTTCTACCGTCAGATCTGTGACCTTATAATGAATGGTCCATATTTATAATGAAATTAAAATATAAATTTACAAGGCAATTTTTCCTTCGAGGGGCTACTTTCCCTTAGACCCCCTAGTCGGGGGGATGCCCCCCCCCCCTCCCCCCCCCGAACCCTGCAGAGGGGATAACCCCCCTCTTCACTCCCTCACGTGGAGGAGTGTACATTATTCTGGGGTGTAAATTCTTCATGGGGTATAAACATGGCTGAAAACAAATACCTCTTAATCAGGTAGATAATAAGGCTCAAAAGCCAACAATATTTGCAGGTAAAACTATTCTATATGGATATTACATGTCATGCCATTTCCAGTGGTATGTGGAACATCACATAACTCCTCACGGTTAGAGATTTATGGCCATGTGAAGTTGGAGAACCCTCATGAGTTATATAAAATCCCCTAGAAGGTCAAAGTAGTCAAAGTGGTTACAAAGAAGAAATTATTTAAATAATAAAGTGGTTGCAACAAGAAGTGGTGAGTTTACTATTTATGGATAAGTCAAAGTGGTTGCAAAAAAAATTATTTAAATAATAAAGTTAGTGGAGAACTAACTATTTGTGGAAAGTGGTTAAGTTAAGTGGACAAGTGGTTAGAAGTGGGTTAGCCCTCAAATAAAGAAAGTGGGTTAAGTTGATTAGAAGGTGTAACACACCCATGGTGGGGCATAATTTTTTTTTTTCTTCTTAAGAAAATCAATAACCTCATTCGGGGTCTCTATTCCCTTCTACTCTTCCAGATCTTTTCGGCCACAGTTTCCATGCTCTGAACCGAGCTCAGAGTGGGCATATATCCTTTCCCAAGTTCTTCAGGTTCTTCCATCCCTCTGTACTTGCATATGATCGTGGGATATGACCAGATGCCAAGAAAACAGACGCTGAGACAACCACCGTGTGAATCCTCCGGAGTGGAAAATATATCAAGTTCACAATATCATGCCATGTGTCCTTAGGGATTTAGACGACCCTGATTCACTTCAGGACTTCGACGTTCGATAGTTTTGAATGCTTCAAATCCTTTTCTGAAATCCTTTTCTCCCTGAAGTACTCTGTACCCGGATTTATAGATCGAGTGCCACGCATCCCTCATGATCGACGACTGTAATTCACTTTGAGCCTTTGGCATTTAGGAGTTCAAACACTCCAAAGCCTTTTCTCCTTCGAAGTACTCCATAACCAAAGTTACATATCGGACGTTACGCATATCTTCACGATTGATGACTGTGATCCACTTCGGGACTTCGACATTTGGGAGTTTCAAACATTCCAATTCCTTTTCCCTCCGAATTACTCTGTAACCAGATTTACAGATCGAGCACCACACGTCCATTCACAATCGATGATTGTGATCCACTTCAAGACTTCGACGTTCAGGAGTTCGAACACTCCAAAGCCTTTTCTCCTCTGAAGTACTTCGTACCCGTAGTTACAAATCGAGCGCCACGCATCTCTTTGCGATCGATGGTTGTGATCCACTTTGGGACTTCGGCGTTTAAGAGTTTCAAACATTCCAATGCCTTTTTCCTCCAAAGTACTCTATACCTGGAGTTACAGATCAGGCGCCACACATCCCTTCACGATCGATGACTATGATCCACTTCGGGACTTTGACATTCGGGAGTTTCAAACATTCCAATGCCTTTTTCCTTCGAAGTACTCCATACCCGGAGTTACAGATCGAGCACCACACATCCCTTCACGATTGATGAATGTGGTCCACTTCAGGACTTCAGCGTTCAGAAGTTTCAAACATTCCAATGCCTTTTTCCTCTGAAGTACTCCATACCCAAAGTTACAGATCGAGCATTACACGTCCCTTCATGATCGACGACTATGATCCACTTCGGGACTTCAACGTTTGATATCTCACTCCTCGCGTTCCTCCAGAGTGTTCTTCTCCCAATTCAACGATCTACTTCCATGTGCCTTCCTATGATAAAGGCTAGGATCTACTCCAGCACTTCAGTACTTCAGGGATTTTCAAAGCACCTAGAATCCTCCAGAGTCTCAAAGTCCTGGACTCCCAGAATCCGACTCATTTCACCAACCACGTGGGTGAGGTATGTGTGTTCCAGGGGATGACACATAGCTGGGTTTAGGAAGACATGTACCCTCATCACTCCACTCTGATCGTCTTTCAACCTCCCTCAGGTTTTCATGGTCATGATCTAGTCAATGTCGATTTGTTCACTGATTGACGATTCACAGTGATTGTGGAGCCCAACATGCTCACTCTTTGTCAGAGAGCTCAATCTCCGCAATCAGAAAAGTACTCACCCAAATAAGTCTAATCGTGGTCGTTAATCTTCCACCCCGACGAGATCAATGGTGTTGGTGAATTGTGGGCCGTGAACTAGCACATCCGTTAATTTCTCCTTCGCGCTCCACAATGATTCCCCACCATCGATCTCCATTCACAAATCGATGGTTCACAGCAATTATAGGGCCTAATCTCCGCCTAGGAAGTGCTCGCCTGACTCTGTCTAATCATGGTCGTTGATCTTCCATCCCCAACGAGATCAACGATGTTGGTTCATTGCGGGTTATGAACTAGCATGTTCGTTAATTTCACCTTCGTGCTCCGCAATGATTCCCAACCATCGATCTAATTGAGTGACTGGTGTTTGATTCGTTAACTCCAGTGCGTCTTTGAGTCGATATGATGAATGAGATGGGTTTTCCTCTCGATGAATGGTTCACATTCATCTCTTCAATCAAGTTCTTGATTAATCTATGGCTCTTGTTACTTAGGGATTTCGGGTAACTTTGAATATCGTGAAGTTTGACATTCCAGGCGTCTTAGTCCCGAAACTCCAAAACCATTTTGAACTAGCTCCATTCAGGCTTAGCATAGGGTTCCTAGACCTAGGTCACATGGACCATCAAATGACTCTCGGGCTATGAGACCTACTCTTATCTGGGTTTTATTTAAGGTCATGGGCACGAGTTCAAGGTCTCTCATGCTGCTGGTTTGAAGGAAACACCTTCCTAATTCGCACGACCTGAAATTCTGAAACAAGGCGGTGTAAACTTGGGAGGTTACTGAGACAGTAATAGTGCCAAGAGGCTTGCTTTGATTCTGGATTTGTGAGGTATCTCCCTTGGGAAAACACCTTTGAGAGTTAAACTGAAGCATATGGGAAAAACATAAGCATAAGTTCTCAAGGAAGCCAATGAATATATATAATTTAACCTTTTCAATGCAGAAACCATTTATAGATAAGAAAATACATGCATGCAACCATTAATTCCCAATTCAATGCACAAAGTATGGAAACACTTATCAGAACCAGATAAGGTGAAGCGACTATTGGAAGGGGTGCCCGTTTCCACCCAACCATAGGCTCAATCACTCCTAACAGATTTACCACTACCCAGCCCCGAGCTAGACCACGATGCTTTGAGATTGAATCTCTTCTTCGGCACATAAATAGATAGGGATGAACGTTACTCTCCTTCTCCCGAATTAGTCTCTATTTCCCGTGATCAAAACACACTCTTTTCATAGTTCTTCCTTGAATCCCTGAGTTTCGTCTCCGCACTCTTCGCAGATTTCCTCTCTGACCCCCATGCTTTCCTTTCTTTCATTTTCCAAAAGGATAGTGTGTGGCCCGAATTCCCAGTTTGTAGTCAGGTCTGGAAGCCTTACAGATGGGTGCTCTACCCCATCCCCTCACTAAATATTGAGGAGGTCTTCCCACCTACCAACCTCACTGTAATGCATTCCCGAGTTAGAGGGTTGTTCTGATCCTGAGCAATTAAATATAGAAAAGTATTGGTTCTGTGGAGGTTAATGAAACGATTCCTGGTCCCCTCCACCATCTCTTTCATAGAATTCGTGGTCTCTCTTAGCACATTCCCTTTCCAACAGTCATGCAACATGTATCCATTTTCTATTAAAATAACATAATTTACATTCATCAACATTTTATACAAAGGTCCATCAAATCAAACACTCACACCTTTGAGTTTGCCATAGTTTCTTGGCCAATATAATTATATTTACAAACTGGGGGAAATAGGGTGTTACAGAAGGTAACCCCTTGAGGAAGCTACATGGAAGTATAAATAAGAGGAAAGGGTCTCTCATTTGATTATTATTGATCAAATTGAATATATATTATTATGTAAGGATTATTGTAGGTACTCATTGATATATGTGGAGTTGTGAAAGTTTGAGGTAGCACGAAGGGTTGACGGTGAAATTTTTGGAATTATAGAGAATACTGAAAAACTCTAAGTTCTGAGTTGTACGCGGGATTACAGTACAAAAGAGGGCATACATATGCGATCTCTTAGTATAATATAGTGCGTAAACACGTTGGCTGTCAGTATAATAGGACACGTACATGAGGGGAAATCCATGGAAATTTGAGGAGATGAAGAAGCCAAGGTTCTAGTTTTGAGAACAAGCTCCCAGGAAGGTTTGCAGTGGTCAGATACATCAGATCTATCCACTGGTTCAAAAGGTATGTCTTATTTCTATGAGTAGTTGGATTTTGATGTATGCATGAGAAACGATTATGGAGATTTGAGGATTCTCCCTAGAGAGATTAGTGGCTGCATGGGATCTTCTGTATAAATCAGATCTACATAAATATAGTGTCGGTATAAGAAATATTTATCATTGTTAGAGTTGAGGCACATCTTGTATTTCTTGGCATACAGTTAAGGGTTCTTGTGATACATGAAGTAGTTGAAGTATCGAAAGGTTGAATATCAGAAAGGGTTTTATGTCTATTTCATGTGAGGGTTATTATATTGGTTCATGATAACACACACTTATTTGACACATGATTAGAGAGATACATAGAGTCTTTGGGTAAAGGTTATGTATGAGGATGCATGCATAGGGTACAATTACAGTCTCGATATAGTGACAAGTTGCAGATCTATGTGAAAGAGGTTGCAGAGGGTCAGAAGTTTTCAAAAGAAAGAAAACTATAGTTCCAAAAGGCATACGCAGTCTGCATAAAAGATAGGTCACGTACATACGTGGGATGTTGTATAGATAGGGAGCATACATATGCATGCTGCAGAACTATCGGTCACGTACATGTTTTATTTGTTTGAAACATGCTCAGTTCAAGTACAGGTTGGCTACAGGTCAGTGGTACAGGTTGGTACAGTTTTACAGTGGTATATCTAACAATGATAGTGTGATAGTGGTTCCATCATTCTACTTCTACATCAGGGCAGTTGGACAGGGCAAGGATAGGTGGTTTTAGCCACCTTATGGTTGTAGCCGAAGAACATAGGGGGTTGTAGCCTCCTTCTATTTGTAGCCAGAGAATTGGGGATTTGGAGATTCCTTCCGGTTGTAGCTTGAGAAACTAGGGGGTTGGAGCCTCCTTCGAGTTGCATAGGAAAACAAAGGAAGTTGGTGCTACCAATGAATGTAATTCTTAAAGACATATAAGAAAAATAATTATGTGGTTTTCTCCCGCTTTGGGTTTCCATGTAAAAACATTGGTGTACTATGTATGTGTATGATTGCTCATTTGTTCATTGTTTATTTACTCTAAAACTATTGGATGATAATGCTACATTGATCATAAAGAAATATAACACTTGCATATTATGGTTAAAAAGGATTAGATTTCTCTATTACTGATTCACCCCCCCCGTCCCTCTCAGTAATCCAAAAATTGGTATCAGAGCAGTTTCCTTCATAAATCGGTTTAACCACTGAAAGGTAGATCATGGAGAGCAACAACATGTATAAAAATGGAATACCGTAGTTTGATGGACAAAAGTATGCATTCTAGAGCAGAAGGATGAAAACATATATACAGGAACAGGGATTTGAAATTTGGCAATCAGTGGTAGATGGATACAAAGAACCAACAATTTCGCCAACAAATGAAAGAGCAATGGAACTCAGTCTAGATAATTCCAAAGCCACAAATGCACTTCTGAATGGTCTTGGTGAATCGATATATACCAAATTTATACATTGTAAATCCGCTAAAGATATTTGGGACAAACTTCAAAATATTTATGAAGGAGATTCAAAAGTCAAAGCAACAAAGCTTCAAACTTACAGAGGTAAATTCGAACAACTAAAGATGAAGGAAAATGAGAATATTACAGCTTAATTCTTATGAGTCAATGAAATAGTGAATGCAATCATAGGATTGGGAGAAGAAATTAAGATTCTGTAATTGTTCAAAAGGTACTAAGATATCTTCTTATGAGATTTGATCATAAGATATCAACACTAGAATAAAGAGCAGATCTATATTCAATAAGCATGGACGAACTACATGGAATGTTCACAGCATATGAAATGAGAACTGAACAGGAAAATCCAGATATAAAAGACGCATATTTCAAAGAATCCAAAAGGTCAAAGCAAAAGGGAAAGCAAAAAGAAAAAGAACATAGCAACAATAGTAACTTCTCGGAATATGATGAAGAAGTGACCAACTTTGCCAGAAGATTGAACAAGGGAACCAATGACGGATATAAAGGTAAGCTTCCATTGATTTGTTTTAATTGTGATGGTATTGGTCCTTTTGCTGACAAATTTCCTCATAAGAAAAATAAGAGGAATGATGAAGATTACTCAAATATAAAACAAACATATAAAGGAATGATGAAGATTACTCAAATATAAAACAAGCTTTCAAGAAAATTTTATGCACTAAAAAAGACATCTCCTCATCAAATGAAGATGAAGTCAGTAAAAGTGAGACAAAAAGAGTTCTATTCATGGAAATAGAAGACTTTGATAAAGAAGACACTGAAGAAGAATATGAAGAGGCAGAACTTGTAATGATCCCAAGCCAAATATTTTCTTGGAATCACTAACTACTACTGATCTATTGATGTGCAGGTATTTATTGAGTTATTAAGTGCATACAAGATTCATCAACACATGAAGATCACAATGTATTCAAGATGTAGAAGCACAAGAAAAGATCTGACCTTTTTATTATGAGCAATGTAAGATCAATACAATAGATGGACGATCTGGCATAAACCTCAGATGGTTGTACAAGCAATAGATATGAGCTTCTACAAAATGCTCCCGACAATACAAAATAAGCCTCCAAAGGCTGGATATACAATGAAGATTGAATCAAGTAGATCTGAGTCGTACAAATGCTCAACCTCCAAGCTGGAAAGTGCCATGCCCTGCTAGAATGCTAAAGCCCTCAATAATTCGGCCCTGCTACCAAAAGTGTCCAATCATCTCGAGAAATATGCCAAATGATAGATCGGGAAACTGCAAGGACAACCTAGATGTCCAAATTCCCAAATCCACTCTCAAACCCTATAGATCTGAATTCTTCCACTGAATGGTGTGCCCCACTAGATGAATAAACCCCTAGTTGGTTCGGCCTTGATGAAGGAGGCCTTCAAATGCTCTGAAACTCTCCAAGAATATAGATTGGGCTATGAGAATCGAATGGGAGAAGTTTCAGACTCAGATCTCAAGAAGATCTCCCTAGATCTGAGTTTTACTGAATCACAAAATGTCCCCTATGGCTCCAAGACATCCCAATCTGCAGAAAAATGTAGAATGATGATAACCCTCCAGAAAATCCCTCAAACTGATGGTCCTGCCCCTACAAACAAAACCCAACTGTCGGAATGGCCCCAGGCCCTCAGGATAAGCTGGATCGAACCTCCCTCTAGATGATGGTGCGCCCTTGTTGGAAACACAAGAACAATACGGCCTGCTACCTTCTGAAGTGATAGATGGAGATGGGCTGAGGCTAGAATGGTGTGGAGAAGTCTTTCATCCCCGAGACCAAGCTACGGAACAAGGTGAGTGGATATTTCACCACTGAGTTGCTCACAAGGGTTTGTATAGAAAAACCCCCAAACTGAATGCTCAAGAGCAATAGAAAATGCTAATCCAAAACCAGAATGCCTAATAGGTGCACCCTAGCCTCTTACTTATACTTTTTTCCTTCTAATTCTCTGTTTAGTTAGGTTAACTCCCAGGGTTAATCTTCTATTCTTTTGTTGAGTTATCTTTTACCCTTAATCCCTTTTCCTTTCTTAAGTCAACTTAAAAATATAACTTTAGCCTCCTTGACTTCCCCCTTCAGTGTAAGAATCTGACCTAGTGGGGGTGCCCAAACCACTGAGTCTCCACATCACCTCTCTAAGAGGTGGGGGAAATTACAGTCTCCCCTGCTTGAAATTGCTTGTCCTCAAGAAATTCCAAACCTGCTTCTCTTACCACGTGTTCCTTCTCCCAAGTGGCATCCTCAATGGGTAAATCCTTCCACCTGACCAGGTACTCCTTGATGCTTCGGTTTCTAAGCCTCTTCTCTCGGACTTCTAGTACCTCCTCTGGAATCAAAACAAGTTGTACCTCCTCATCCATGGGGGGTAATACCTCAATAGCCCTGATGTGTTGACCGAGGACTTTCTTAAGGCACGAGACATGAAAAACATTGTGAATTCTGCTACCCTGTGGAAGCTCCAGCTCATAAGCTACGACCCCTATCCTCCTACTAACTCTGTAGGGTCCAAAGAAACGTGGTTGTAGTTTCTCCACTCTGCTTCTTTTAATGGAAGCCTGCCTGTATGGTTGCAGCCTCAAGTAGACTAAATCACCAACCTCAAAAGTCTGGTCAACTTTGTGCTTGTCTGCTTGGACCTTCTGCTGGTTTTGTGCCCTCTGTAGATGATCCTTCAATTCCCTGAGAATGTCTTGGCTCTGTTGCACCCAATCTTGCACCATGGGTGCCCTGCTATCCCCAAAGGCAATATCCACAAAGGAAAGGGGATTATAGATATATAAAGCTCTGAAGGGTGTCATGCCTATGGATACATGATGGGTGGTGTTGTAGCAATATTATCCCAAGTGCAACCATCTGACCCATGCTTTCTGTTGTCCTGCTACATAATTTCTGAGGTAGCCTTCCACCCATTTGTTGAATATTTTAGTATAACCATCCGTCTGAGGATGATAACTAGTACTAGGAGTCAATGTTGTACCTACTAATCTAAACAACTCTTTCCAAAACATACTCATGAATCTGTTATCCCTGTCACTGATAATGGTCTTGGGTAGGCCATGTAGTCTGGACACCTCTCTGAAAAATAATTCGGCCACCTGTGTCACGCTGAAGTCTGTGGCTATGGAAAAGAAGTGTGCAAACTTCGTCAATATGTCCACCACCATGAAAATGCAATCCTTCCCCTATGCTCTGGGAAAACTGGTGATGAAATCCATGGATATACTTTCCCACTTGTGTTCTGGAATGGGTAGGGGTTGCAACAGACCTGCAGGGTGCGTGTACTCATCCTTGTTTTCTTGGCAGGTGGTGCACTCTTTGACATGCTTAATCACATCCTCCTTGAGGCCTTTCCATGAAAACCTCTCTCTCACCTGCCTATATGTCTTACTGATTCCCTGATGTCCTGCTACTGGTGAGTTATGACACACATGCAAGATCTTAGCTTTGAGAATTGATCCAGGAACTAAGAAGATTCATCCCTTGTAATAAATGAGGTCCTTTATGACCCTGAAGTTGTCGTCCTGTATTTTTTCGTCCAATAGTTGACAAGCGAACTGATCCTTTGCATATTCCACTATCAAGTGATCCTTCCAATCAACATACATACCGGACATGGCAAAAATGGATGGCCTCCTGGATAATGCATCGGCTACTGCATTTTTCTTCCCCTTGACAAATTCAATGTCGAAGTCGTAGGCCTATATTTTGCTTACCCATTTCTGTTGTCTTTCATTCAAATCTTTCTACTCTAGTAGATATTTAAGACTGTTATGGTCTGATTTGACCACAAACCTTTCACCTACCAAATATTGCCTGAATTTGGCTAGTGCATGCATGATAGCCAACATTTCTTTGCCGTAAATGTTGTAAAGTAGTTCAGGACCTCTGAGTTTCTGACTTTCATAGGCAATGGGGTGCCTATTCTGCATCAACATAGCCCCTATACCTTCCCCCAATGCATCACACTCCAAGGTGAAGGGTATGCCAAAATCTAGGAGAGCTAGAACTGGACAGGTACTCATGACTTCTTTCATTTTCTCCATCGTGGCTTGGGCCTCGTCACTCCATTTGAAGGACCCATTTTTGTTCAGGTCAGTCAAGGGTGCGCACAGTTGAGAGAACCCTTTAACAAATTTCTTGTAGTATGTGCATAGGCCCAGGAATCCCCTCAATTCTGTGAGTGTCTTCGGAGTAGGCCATTCCCAAATGGCTGTTATTTTCTCCTGGTGTACCTATATTCCTTTTTCCCCTATGATGTGTCCCAAGTAGAGTACCTCTGTCATCCCAAACTCACACTTGGATTCCTTGGCGTATAGTGACTATTCTTCCATGATTGATAGGATTTGGTCCACATGTCGAAGGTGTTCCTCCCAGGTTTTGTTGTAAATGAGTAAGTCATCAAAGAATACCAACAAGTGTTTCCTCAGCTGTTTGTTGAACACATGGTTCATGCAGGACTGGAATGTGGCTGGGGCATTGGTTAACCCAAAGGGAATTACCAAAAACTCGTAATGGACGTAGTGACACCTAAAGGTTGTTTTTGAGATGTCCTCCTCCCTCATATTGATTTTATGGTAGCCCGAACGGAGATCAATTTTTGTGAAATAGATAGCTCCATGCAACTCATCCAGCAACTCATCAATCTTGGTTATGGGGTACCTGTTTTTGATCGTATTTTTATTCTAAGCCCGGAAGTCAATGCACATTCTCATCATTTCGTTCTTTTTCTTAACCAAGACTACTGAAGAAGCGAATGGGCTTGAACTCGGCCTAATGTGTCCCATGTCTAGAAGCTCTTTGATGGCCTTCTCTATCTCGTCTTTATACTTCTTGGGATGCCTATAGGGTGTGGTGATAACTGGTTTAGCCCCTGCTTCTTCTAGCTCAATAATGTGCTCGAACCCCCTGTCTGGTGGCACACCCGGAGGAATCGGCCCAAACACCTTGTGGTGCCTGTCAAGGATCTTTTTAATCTCCGGAGCATAGTGCACCTTTCCCTTCTCGTCCACTTGTGTTGAGACTTTACATTCTGCTGTGTATACAATTTCTTCCCTTCTGAAGATGGCTTCCATCCTCTTGGACGTGACCACTCTGGCGGAGTTACCTTTCATGCCTCTAAGCACAACCTTTTTTCCTCCTTCCTCTACAAAGGACATTTCCATGGTCTTGTAATTGGTGGTGATGGGACCTAAAGTGTTGAGCCACTGCACCCCTAGGATGATGTTGGTATCAGGAATATCCATCACATACACATCCTGAACTAACTCATGCCTTCCTAAGGTGAGTTTCATACCTGGTATGTATCTGTCACAGGGCATAGTACTCCCACCTGCTACCTCTACTTTGAACCCTTTAAACTCTACTGTAGGTATGTGCCTCCTCTTTAGTAATGCCTCATCAATGAAGTTGTGGGAAGCTCCTCCATCAATCAGAACTGAGACTCTTTGTCCCTGCAAGACCCCTCTCATCCTGAAGGTGTTGAACTTGGGTACCCCACTAATAGATGCCAAGCTACCCTTCTCTCCAGCTGCACAGTCAAGTTCTGGAACCTCCTCTTTTCCTGTCTCTACAGTTTCGGCCTCAATGTTTTGTATCTGACCATACTCTTCCTCCTCTTCATTGTTCGAGGTAACTTCTATATACCAAACCTGGCCACGTCCCATGCACTTATGTGATGGATTCCATGGTTCTTTGCAAGTGAAGCATAGTTTCTTTCTCCTCGTTCCCTTCTGTTGTTTTCATCTATCCTACCACGGCCCCTGTCAAATCCCTTTGGGTCACGTCCCCCTTGATTCATTGGAGGTTTTTGATCTCTTCCTCCACTGTTAAGAGGTGGTCTGGGTATGAATCTAAGCTTCGCAGCTTGCCCCAAATCCCTCGCCTTCCAAATGTCCTCCTGTAGGTTGTGGGGTTTAAAGGCCTTTACCCAACCCTTCAAGGGTTCCATCAACCCTTCTGTGAAAAGCATCATGAGCCTTGTTGGGGACATATCATGTACCATAACTGCCAATCTCTGAAATTCATCAATATACACTTCAACCGTACCTGTTTGTTTGAGTTGGGTAAGCTCTCAGAAATGTAGCTCAAGATCTCCTTAGTCAAATCTATCAATGAGCCTCTGAGTGAACTCTATATAGGATACAATCTGATTGTGGTCGAGTGTGGTGAGTCCATGATACCACCATTCATGAGCCTTTCCATTCAGGTACATAGTGACGAATTTGATGGCCTCCATCTCTCTCATGGGGTTGATTTGCAGGTAAGTATCCAACTTTTGTACCCAAGATTGAGTTGTCATCTTGGTCGTACCATCAAAGTATGGAATTTCTATTTTTCTCGCTCTTCGTTCAAACTCAAAACTACCCCTATTGTTCATACTGGGTTGATTTCTGAACTTGAGTTGACAATACTGGTCTAGGGACATCTGTTTTTGGATCTTCATATCTAAACTGTAGTATTCATTGGTACTCCTCGCCAATTGTCCCACAAAATCTTCAACCAATTCCTGTTGTCCTATCTCATCTGAGAATGTGGGCATATACGGTCTCTGGTTGGCTCTACCACTCATATGTCGGCCAAGTTGTTCATCTGTGAATTTGGGTATGTATCTCCTCGAATTGATCCTGCTACCCATTTGACCCTGGAGCATGTCTCCTTCCAAACTCCCCTCGGATCTGGAATCTTTCTCCTGATTATGTCTGATCTCCTCATGGATACCACTGGATCCACCGGCCTCCTTATGCCCATAAGTATCAGGGTCTTTCCCCTTATGTGCCATTTCCATTAGAAATGCAGTTAGCTTGGATTGGTTCATGTTCATTATCTGCAGGTTCTCGTCAACTTTCTTCAACGTTTCAGAAAGCTCAGTCTGTCCCTTCTTGTTGGTTTCATGGTATTCATCCAAATATCAGACCAATGTGCTTTCCGTGCGGTTGACGGATTGCTGGAACTTGTTAGATTTCGCTGCTACGAGAGTCAAGTCTAAAGCTTTATGGTCATCTCTGGATCCCTCCATCTCAGCCTCTGTTTCACTGCTGGGTTTCTTCCTCCGACCCATAAGGATACCGTTGTGCCTTTGCATGCGCTGATCCTTCCACAGGTTTGGAGGATCGAAGCTCTGATACCACTGTAATGATCCCAAGCCAAATCTTTTCTTGGAATCACTAACTACTAATGATCTATTGATGTGAAGGTATTTATTGAGTTATTAAGTGCATACAAGATTCATCAACACATGAAGATCACAATGTATTCAAGATGTAGAAGCACAAGCAAAGATATGACCTTTTTATTATGAGCAATGTAAGATCAATACAATAGATGGACGATCTGGCATAAACCTCAGATGGTCATACAAGAAATAGATATGAGCTGCTACAAAATGCTCCCGACAATACAAAATAAGCCTCCAAAGGCTGGATATACAATGAAGGCTGAATCAAGTAGATCTGAGTTGTACTAATGCTCAACCTCCAAGATGGAAAGTGCCACGCCCTGCTAGAATGTTGAAGCCCTCAATAAATCGTCCCTTCTACCAAAAGTGTCCAATCATCCCGAGAAATATGCCAAATGATAGATCGGGCAACTGTAAGGACAACCCAAATGTCCAAATTCCCAAATCCACTCTCAAACCCTGTAGATCTGAATTCTTCCACTGAATGGTCTGCCCCACTAGATGAATGAAACCCTAGTTGGTTCGGCCTTGATGAAGGATGCCTCCAAATGCTCTGAAACTCTCCAAGAATATAGATCGGGCTATGAGAATCCCATGGGAGAAGTTTCGGACTCAGATCTCAAGCATATCTCCCTAGATCTGAGTTTTACTGAATCACAAAACGCCCCCTATGGCTCCAAGACATCCCAATCTACAGAAAAATGTAGAATGATGATAACCCTCCAGAAAATCCCTCAAACTGATGGTCCTTCCCCTGCAAACAAAACCCAACTGTCTGAATGGCCCCAGGCCCTCAGGATAAGCTGGATCGAACCTCCCTTTAGATGATGGTGTGCCCTTGCTGGAAACACAAGAACAGTACAACCTGCTACCTTCTGAAGTGCTAGATGGAGATGGGCTGAGGCTAGAATGGTGTGGAGGAGTCTTTCATCCCCGAGACCAAGTTGTAGAACAAGGTGAGTGGATATTTCACCACTGAGTTGCTCACAAGGGTTTGTACAGCAAAACCCCCAAACTGAATGCTCAAGAGCAATAGAAAATGCTAATCCAAAACCAGAATGCCTAATAGGTGCTCCCTAGCCTCTTACTTATACTTTTTTCCTTTTAATTCTCTGTTGAGTTAGGTTAATTCCTAGGGTTAATCTTCTATTCTTCTGTTGAGTTATCTTTTACCCTTAATCCCTTTTCCTTTCTTAAGTCAACTTAAAAATATAACTTTAGCCTCCTTGACTTCCCACTTCAGTGTAAGACTATGACCTAGTGGGGGTGCCCAAGCCATTGAGTCTCCACATCACCTCTCTAAGAGGTGGGGGACATTATAGACATTGACTACCAAGAAGAATTTTTGAGTGCCATAGAAGTTATAAAAAGAGAAAAGAATAAAAACAAGAATCTAAGAGAAGAACTAGACAAGAAAGAAGACAACTATGAACTAGAACAAATGATCACGAAATTGAAGGTTCAAATAGAAGAATATAAAATAATTGAAGAAGCACTCAAAGAACAGTTAGAAGAAAGAGACAAGATCATTGTAAATTTGGAAGCATAGATTGTCACATTGATAAAGGATCTTAAAAAGAAAAATATGCAGAACAACTCAAATTTTTGGCTGACATTATCAGCAGTCAAAATCCTCATCATGACAAGTCTGAACTTGGATACAATCAGACAGAAAAGAGATCAAGCTCGAAAATGACAGAACAAGAAACCTATCCAAAAATCTATGCAGAAACAATCAAAGGGGATAGGAAGACCTACAAGGAAGATCACAGGGACACTCCTCCACTGAGAAGATTCAGAATTTAGAATCAACAACCGACAGAAACAAACAGGTGCCAAGAAGAAGAAGGATTGATAAGAGTAACTCCTTTCAAAAGATATTCAACTTCCATGTATCAAACTATGTTTTTGGATTTATGTTATGCATGAAATAACTTTGGACATAAAGTTGTAAATTGGCTAATAGAAGGAACATAAACAACTTTGAAATTCATACACAAAGTGGTTATCTAAGAATGCCTAGTGAGACACAAAGAAGAAGCTACAACATGTTTGAATCATTAGGCATTGAAATGGAATGCTACAAGTGCAACAAATTTGGACACATGGCCAAAGAGTGTAGAATGTCAATTCCTCCCAGAGAAACACAACAGAACAACAACAGTCACAGACAGGAACCTTGGAAGAGAACATGGATAAGAAAGCAGAATCAATATATCAATGAAGAATGCACACTCTCTCTACAAGCTAAGCATAAGAAGCATGGTTGGTATGCTGATAGTGGTTGTTCAAAACACATGACAGGTGATAAAGACATGTTTCTTACATTAAGAAAGGAAAGAGATGGATCAATCTCTTTCGGAAATGGTGATTCAACTAAACTCATTGGAAAGGCACAATCACAATTGGAAATAAGAATACCAAGGAAGAAAATGTTCTACTAGTAGAAGATATGAAACATAATATTCTAAGTGTAAGTTAAATGTGTGACCAAGGACATAAAATTACTTTCAATTCATAGAAGTGCGAGATAAGAAAAGAAGGTTCAGGAAAATTGATTGCAACAACTGCAAGAACTTCAAGCAACATATATGTATTAAGTGAAATTGGAAATGACAAGTGTTGTCTAGGAAAGGAAAATGAAGGTTGGATATGGCACAAGAGAATGGGTCACCTAAACTTTGATAACCTTTTCAAAGTCAGCAAAAAGGAAGCAGTTAGAGAAATGCCCCAAATAAAAAAACCAACTAACACTTTATGCAAGCATTGTCAACAAGGAAAGAAAACAAAGACCAGGTTCAAATCAAAGGAATATTCAACGGCAAGACCACTGGAAATTGTGCATACTAATCTAGTTGGAACAACTACAACAAAGGGTTTAAAAGGTGAGAAATATTTTATGTTATTAGTTGATGATTATACAAGAACGGTTGCAATTTGCTTTCTCAGGAATAAGTCATAATCTTTTGAAAACTTCAAGGTCTACAAGGAAATGGTTGAAAATGAAATGGATTCAAAAATCAAATGTTTGAGATCTGATAATGGAGGAGAGTTCACTTCAAAGGAATTTATGGACTTCTACAGCAAGCATGGAATAAAAATAGAATTCTTCATTGCTAGGACACCTCAACAGAATGGAGTTGTTGAAAGAAAGAACAGGATAGAACATGAAATGGCTTGAACAATGTTAATGGATTCCAAATTGACAGATATGTTTTGGACACATGCAATGCATACAATAGTTCACATTCAAAACAAATTAATTCTCAAAAACAACAATGAAAAAACTCCCTACGAGCTATGGAAAGGAAGACCAGCAAATGTGAAGCACTTCAGAGTATTTGGAAGCAAATGCTACATCAAAAGAGAAGATGGCAGAATGAGAAATTTTGACTCTCATGTGGACAAAGGAGTACTTGTTGGTTACTCAAGTACAAGGAAAGCATACAAGTGTTACAATCTGAGGATGAACAAAGTTGTGGAAAATATCAATGTAACAATTGATGAAACAGGTGGACGGGAATTAAAGGAAGAAAAAAATGAATCAGTGGAACAACTTTACGAAGAAAAAGAAAAAGATGAAGAAGAATTTGAAGGGGAAGATGAAGAAGATTAGATAGAAGTAGAATAGAAAGTTCAACAAGTTTCTCTAAAGACACCTATCAAATGAGTACAGAAGAATCATCCTTCAGATCAGATTATCGGAAACAAGGATGCAAGAGTTGAGACTAGAAGAAGAATCTGTTCACTAGAACAAATGCACCTAGCACTCTTATCTACGATTGAACCAAACAGTTTTGAAGAGGCCAGCAAGGATGAATTCTGGAATAAGGCCATGAATGAAGAATTGGATCAAATAGAGAAGAATGACACTTGGGAATTGGTTCCAAGACCAAGGAATAATAATGTGATTGGCACAAAGTGGGTTTTCATAAATAAATTGAATGAATATGGACATGTTACAAGGAACAAAGCTAGATTGGTATGTAAAGGATACGCACAGGTTGAAGGAATCGACTTTGAAGATACCTTTGCCCCAAATTCTAGAATGGAAGAAATCTGATTGCTCTTATCTTATTCTTGCTCCAAGAATATTAAATTGTATCAGATGGACATGAAATCATCTTTTCTGAACGGGTAACATGAAGAAGAAGTCTGCATTGAACAAATAGAAGGATTACAATTTTCAGAGAACGCAGATTATGTGTGTAAATTGAAGGCCTTGTATGGTCTAAAATAGGCTCCTAGAGCATGGTACTCTAGACTGGATAAATATCTACAATAGGGAGGGTTCATAAAAGGAAGTGCAAACATCAACCTTTACATCAAGGTAACTCAATATAGTATTTTATTAATTGAAGTTTATGTTTTCAGATTTCTATGGTGAGTAGTTTCGAGATTAATTTCCGGATAATCCACGATTAGTCCTGATGATGAATCCCGATTCGGATTTGAAACGTCGATGACAAAAATGACACCAACTGTGGATTATCCGGCAATTAATCTCGAAATTGAAGTTTATGTTGATGATATTATTTTTGGAAGTAATGATAACAGGTTAAGCCAGAAATTTGCAAAGGATATGAGGAATGAATTTGAAATGTCATTACTTGGAGAACTATCCTTCTTTCTGGGTCTTCAGAGATGTCAAAGAAACAAAGGAATTTTTATTTCTCAAACTAAGTATATCAGAGAAATGCTAAAGAGGTTCAGAATGGAAGATTGCAAACCAGTTACCACTCCTATGCAAACCAGTTGCAAGTTGAGAAAAGATGATGATTCAAAGTCTACAGACCAAAGGAAATACAGGTCAATGATTGATAGCTTACTATATGTGACAAAATCTAGACCATATGTAATGCAGGTAGTTGGACAGGTGGCATGATTTCAAGCAGCACCAAATGAATCACATGTCTTAGCAATGAAGAGGATTTTCAGATATCTCAAAGGAAAAGAAGAGTTTGGATTATGGTATCCAAAAGGAAAGGATCTATCACTTATTGCCTACACAGGTGCAGATTGGGCAGGTTTCATTGTTGACCGGTGAAGCACCAGTGGAGCATTGTTCTACTTGGGTGAGGTTTTAGTATCTTGGCTAAGAAAGAAACAATCATCAATATCTTTATCTACAACCGAAGTAGAGTATATTGTTGTGGAAGGATGTTGTACACAGGTTCTATGGATGAAACAAACTCTAATAGATATACAGGTTGAGTATGATGAACCCATTCCAATCTATTGTGATAATACAAGTGCCATCAATATCTCAAAGAACCCGGTGATGCACTCCAAGATGAAGCACATTCCAATCAAGTATCACTTTCTACAGGAACAGGTTGTAGAGAAGAACATCAGAGTTGAATATGTGGACAAAAAAGAACAAGTGGAAGACATCTTTACAAAACCGCTTCCAAGGGAAGCCTTTGAGTACTTCCAGAGGCTCGGAGTACTTTCTAATCCAAAATGAATGCTTTTGAATGCTTATCTTATATGTCTTAGATTTACACGAGGAAGCACCATAAAGAGGACAATTTAGGTTCAGAGATCGGTTTTAGGAAGATTTCAGTCACGAGGTGATGCAGGAGCATCGTACAAAGCCAAAGCATACACCTAGCCAAAGGAACAGCTGGACGTGCAGATGAAAAAAGGACACATTTTTATGAAAACATTTTGAATTTTGAAATCTGAAGAATTAATGTAATAGCTAGGAGAAGCGTACTTACATTTATGTCTTGGAGATATGAACAGATCTGGAGAAATTACTCTCATCTGCCGGATGTAATAGGAATTTAAGTCTGTTAATGTAAAGTAGGTAGATATGAATGTTAGATTAGACAGTTTAGAAGCATAGGAGGGAAAACGGATGATAGACACCCTCACCCTTGTATCATGGTATGATTATCATCATTCAGATTGGATAAGATGTAGAGTTGTAGCAGAGAGATGTAGAGAAGAACCCATGTACAGGAGCACTTGAGTTAATATATGAAACTTTGACTCAATTTTCATGGTGTTATGATGCTTACTATTTACATTAGTTAAATGGTATGTTTACATTTTTTTTGTTTCTCTGTTATGCATTTATTCCAATGTTGTATTGTGTGTATGATTTCATGTTGAATGTATGAAGTCCCTGAAAGAGGAAGAATGAGTTTCAATTGTTTCTCTCCCTGAGAATTCCTGCAAGGACTGCAGTGAACGTCCTCAAGGTGTGTGTTGACGAGGGTCTGAGTTTTATCTCAGAAAGCTCAAGAGAGATATTGTTGTTCTCATACCAGTAGAAGTGTGGGTGAAGCACAGAGCCATGCAAGGTGTGTGCAGGCTGGTTGAAGTCTTTGAACTTATCAACCAAGGGGAAAGTTGAAGGACTATTGTTGCAAAGATTGCACAGGGTCAAAGATTCACATAACCAGAGGTTATTTGAAGGTTTGCCGCAAGGAGTGCGAGTAGGGATCCTTTTGGAAGATTGAGTTTGCAAGTTAAAGCTCAGGAGGGATTTAACCCTTGAAGTGGTCAAAGGGATACGAAGGTCGAAAATTGTTTCATAGAAATCAAGTTCAGGAGGGAGAACACCTAGTCGTTTGGGCAGAATTCATTGAGAAGTGAATTGAGCGGTTAGAATCCTCCGTGGAGAACTTGCGAAATCGCGAGGACCGTAGGATCCAGTGGAGCTGTAAGGTGGGTAGGAGTTGGACGAACCCACCATCCTGATATCAGGAATCAACGTGGGCGTTCATCGTGGTCATTTTGAGTCGTTAGATCATTTCGTGAATTCGGGATTCGTAAGTTTGGAGTGCAGGCCAAAACCCTTGGTCACTCTAATTCCCGAATCGCGAAGGGGATTACCAGGTGTGGAATTGAATGGTGGAAACACTTCGTGGAAAAGTGTCAAAATTTCGTGGACCGTTGGATCTTACATATCTGTGAGGAAGCTAAGACTAAGTGTCTTTTAGTGTTCAAAAGCTCAGAAGGAGTAGCGGTTGTTGAATGGGAATCAACAGGAGCCGTTGATCTCGTACGCTAATTTTGATATTTTGGAATTCAAGAAGTGGAGGAGGCTGTGATTTTGGAGTCAAGAGTTTCAAACTCCCGATACGTGAAATCTCGAAAAGATCTGAGCTGTTAGATCGAGGGAGTCTGACAGTCACCGATCTCGCCAAAGGTGAAATTTTGGAGTTCGGGGAATCATAAGGGAAGAGGAACAACTGTTGGTTGTTCGCTCGAAGTCCCGAAAGCTGGAACTAGTGGGTAACAGGTGGCATGTTCTCGTTGTGTTGGAGTGGTCAACCATCGTTGACATTTCGCGTTTTAGCGATTGCAAGAGTGGTGGCATTGCGTCGAGAACCTCCAACTTGCGAAGCCTAAAATCTTTCGCGGCTTAAACAAAGGGTTTAATTAACTCTTGGTGTAGTTTGGAGAAGATCCTGTGCTAATCTCGGCCCAAGGGCAGTGGGTCTGCGCCATGGGGAGTATCCCCAATGGAAAGATACCTTTGTCGTTGATGACAAAGGGAGAGAGATTTATCAGATACAGGATAGAGAGTTAAATTCTTGGAGAAAGAGAACAGAGGCATGGTTCCAGGGGGAGTGATTGTCACAGGGGGAGCATGAGTGATATGAATTCAGTATTGCATCAGAGTGTTGCCATTAATGCCAAAGGGGTATATTGTTGATTAATTGGGTTGGTTATAATTGATGTCAACCCTTGAAGAAAGTCTGGTAGCAAATTCTGGTAGAAAAAATGCATGGGTAATGGATCCAGGTTTGTTTGATGTATAATGGTATGAATTTTAATATATTTGCAGGTAATACTATTATAGATGGATATTACATGTCATGCCATTTCCGGTGGTATGTGGAACGTCACATAACTCCTCACGGTTAGAGAGTTATGTCCATGTGAAGTTGGAGAACCCTCATGAGTTATCTAGAAGCCCCTAAAAGGTCAAAGTAGTCAAAGTGGTTGCAAAGAAGAAATTATTTAAATAATAAAGTGGTT
>ML780977.1:1801686-1818068 GCA_009831015.1 Picea engelmannii | reverse complement strand
GGCTCCATGGGGGATAGAGTCGTCCCTGTGATGCTCTAAGAACTCTTTTGCAGACTTAGTGCCTTAGCTGTTGGGCTATGGAGTCATTTATTAGTCCGAAAAACAAAAACAGAAACAATATTTACAAAACAAAACAAAAAGAGCCGACTGTGACTCATAGAAAACATTTTTTTAAGAAATGCCCATTGACTGGGCCACTAAAAAATTCATTGCCTTCCAGATCCTGCAACCTGTAAGTTTTGTTTGAGAATACTTCAAGGATCTTGAAAGGCCCGAACTAGAGGGCATCAAATTTACTGTGTTTACCCTTTTCCTGCCTGGGTGCATCCCATTTGAGCACCAGATCACCTTGCTCAAATTCCTTCTTTTTGTTCTTCCTGTCAAAAGCCTGCTTGATCTTTTGCTGATGATTGTAAGCTTTGTCCAGGACCTGTTCTCTGATCTGCTGCACTTCCACCATCTGATGAATTCTCCTGAGCACATGGTTAGGTTCTCCTTCATAGTCCTGGAGGAGATTGACTACAGGCAAGGCAAGCTGAGTGGGGAAAATTACCTCTATTCCATAAACCAGTTGGAAAGGTGAGATGCCCAGTGATTTCTTTGTTGTTACCCGATCAGCCCAAAGAGCAAATTTGAGCTTTGAGTCCCAAGCTCTTTTATTATCCTCCAGTAGATTTTTGATAAGCTTGATTAGGCTTTTATTGGAGGACTCTGCCAGTCCGTTTCCCTGAGGATAGTAAGGAGTGGAGTGGATCAATGAAATCCCAAATTGTTCACAAAAATTGACCAGAGGCTCGGACCGGAAGGAGGAAGCATTGTCGGTGACAATTTTTCTAGGGCAGCAAAATCTAGCTATGATGTATTCCAGGAAGCTGATGATTACTTTGTGAGAAGTGCTTCTGGTAGGGACAACTTCTATCCATTTAGTGAAGTAGTCGGTTGCTGTCAGAATCCATCGGTGCTGGCCACTCGAGGGGGGATGAATTTCCCCGATGAAGTCCAATCCCCACTGCTGAAAGGGTGTTGAGACCACCACAGGTTTCAATGGCAGGGATTTAAGTTGTTGCTTCCCTGAGAACTTCTGGAATTTGATGCAAGCCCTAATTTCTCTGCAGACATCAGGAAATAAGGTAGGCCAGTAATACCCAGCTCGAAGGATCTTGTGAGCTGTGGTCTTCCAAAAATGATGACCTCCACAGAGACCACTATGGAATTCGAATATAACCTTTTGGGCCTGTTGTGGGTCCAAACATCTCAGTAACACCCCCTGGGGGTATTTCCAATATAAGGTTTGGCCAATGAGGCAATACTTGACCTCTTTGAGATTTAAGGCTCTGGCTTTACTTTTCCCCAATCCATCAGGAGACTTCAATTCTTGCAGAAAATACAGGATATCCTTATACCAGGTGCATTCTGCTAGTGGTACAGTGCTTTGGGAACCCCTATTGGATGACTCAGCTTGCTCATTGATGAAGTTAATTCCCAAGGCTTTACACCTGGATTCAGCCAACAACTTGGCCAAACCTTGCCCCTTTATCAGCTTGGTGGGCCTGATTTCCAGATCAAATTCTAGAATCTTGGCGATCCATTTTCCTCTTCTTCCGTCTATGTCAGGATGTATAAGAATGTCCTTCACAGAGGTTGAAGGGACATACGCAGTGATTTTTGAATGAAAGACATAGACTCTGGAAGCCTTGAGGGCTTTCACCAGGGCATAAGCCTACTTCTCCATGATCTCGTATCGGAGTTCTGCATCTCTCAGTGCCTTGCTAAAGAAAGCAATGGGCTGCTCTTGTCCTTGATCATTTTTCTGCAGCAAAACTGTTGCTACTGTATCAAAATAAGCAGAAGACAAAATCAGAAAATCTTTGGAATAATCGGGACTGATTAGCACAGGTGCATCAGTCAACGCCTTCTTTATTTGATCGAAAGATTCTCTGGGTGCATAGGTCCATCTTACTTCATTCCCCTTCTTGATCATGGTTGTGATGTGCTTCACCAACTTAGCAAAATTTGAAACAAATCTCCTCAGAAAATTAATCCTTCCCAGAAATGCTTGGACCTCTTTCTTAGATCTGGGAAGTGGCAGGGCCTGAAGTGCTTCTACCCTGTCAGGGTCAATCCTCACCCCCTCTGCTGACACTATGTGGCCTAACAGCTTCCCTTCTTGCATAGCAAATAATGATTTCTTGGGATTCAGGGAAAGGCCAAACCTCCGACACTTCTGGAAAAATTTCTTCAAGTGGCGGCGGTGCTCTTGATCAGTCTTGGAAAAGACTGTTATGTCATCTAGGTAAATCACCACAAATTCATCCTTTTCTCCGATGAAGGCTATGTCCATGGCTCGCTGAAATGTTGCTCCCGCATTCATCAGCCCGAATGGAATCTTGGCATACATGAATGTGCCCCATGGAGTGGTGAAGGTTGTCTTTTCTCTATCCTCAGGCATGATCGATATCTGATTGTAACCCGAGAAACCATCAATCATGGATATCCTGGAAGCTCCGGTGACCCTCTGCAATATATGTTCCATGTTGGGCAGGGGATAATTTTCCTTTCTTGAACTCCTGTTCAAGTTCCTGAAATCAACACAGAGTATGATTTCGCCACTTTTCTTCCTTACTGGGACCAAATTTGCCACCCAGTCGGAATATCTCAAGGGGACAATAATTTGGGCATCCAGCAGCTTCTTCACTTCCCTCTCCATAACAGGTAGCAGTATGGGATTTATCTGTCTCAGCTTCTGCTTGAATGGATTTGCCTCTTCTTTCAGTGGGATCTTGTGCTCAATGATTGATGTGTCGTATGTCTTGAGGTCTTCGTAGGTCCATGCAAACACATCAGCAAACTCCCTCAGCAACTTAGTATATTCGGCCCTCTGCTCCTCGGTCAAACTCCTTGACAACCTGACAAACTTGGGCTCCTCTGGTGTGCCTATGTTGCATTCAACTGTTTCAGCATCATCACCTGAAAATCTACCCTTCACTGCCAAATCATTCCCATCAAACAATCTTTCTAATGGGATGAGTCCTTTCGGAATGTGATTGCTCGGCAGTTGTATAATCTGATGGTCAGCAATTTTATTCATCAACTCCCCAGGGTGATGATCATGTTCTTTCTCAATGTCAGGATCCTCATCTATGTGTAATGCAGAAAAGTCATCCACAGATTGGAGAAACTTTTCGATCTCTTGATCATCTTTAAATACCCTCCAATCCTTGACATTGTCTAGTATAGAGGGTCTGTATTTTATTTCAACATCGGACCTGACAGTGGGAAGCTCAGGAACTTCAAGCAGACTAGCTGTGAAATATAAACAGTCGGCTGGGGAATTTTCTTCCCTTGGGATGAAAGAGATGTTAAAAGCCAGGAAGAAATTATTCACAAGGTCCCATACCTTGTTCCTGTAATTCCTAAGTCGAGGATGCTTGGTCTGATAAACGTTTTTTACCTGCTGGACAATCAACTCTGCATCCCCAAACACAGCCATTTCCTCGATTCCCATCTTCTTTGCAGCTCTCAATCCCAGAACCAGAGCTTCATACTCTGCCACATTGTTGGTGACTTCGAATTCCAGCCTGTACGACAAAGAGATGGTCTCTTGAGAAGGGGATATGAATACTACCCCGGCACCTGCACCCATACTAGAGGAAGCTCCATCAAAGAACATCTTCCAAACAGAGGTGGTTGGAGAGGGTGTCTCCTGATTAAGAATGGACTGCTTTCTGATCTGCAAAGGGGGTTCGGGAGTCTCAGTGAGTTGCATTAAACTGGAGCCTAAATCAGTGTCCAAGGCATATATGGGATGATTAGTGGGGTTTTCTTCGTCACTGAAAATGTAGGATAGCTGGGCTTCTCTGTATAATCTCCTATATTCCCCTCCAAATACTGGAATGGTGGCATATGTAAGATCCATCTGTAAGGTTCCCCCCAGTCTCTTAATCCAAGATCTCGACAACAGCATGCCAAACTTGGGGGGGACGTCAGCTACCACAATATCCATGACCATACTCTTCATGGGCAACTGAAACAGGGAGACTACCAGGTCCTTGATGACTCCCAAACATTGTACCCTCATGGAGTCAAAAAAATAGAGGTCATGATAGGCTCTGGTGACTTCTAATCCTAGCTCTTCCATGACGGATTTAGGCATGAGGTTGTGGGAGGCCCCTGAATCCATTAAGCAATTGTGCAACACTTTGTCATGTATGTTCAGGGAGGTGTAAAAGGGAGGAGATGAATCATCTCTGTCTTCTACCATGGGACCTAGGACAGCTGCAGGCCTTTCATCTTGGAGGTTTATGAAGTTTGTGGAAGGGCTTGCGGCTTCAGATTTCAAAAGGTCAGAGAAGCGTTTTTTGAATTCCCCATGTTTAATTAACTCGGTGAGTGGCACAGGAATTCTGATCTTTTGGATCTCATGTTCGAAATTGAAAGAAGACATAGGCTTTGGGATTTCTCTAATTTCAGGAACATGATTATGGACAATGGGAGAGAAAGGTTGAGACCTCTTACCTCTGTCTGCTACTTCATTAGCAGGTTTCTCTGTTCTATTGGATGGCTCAGGAACATCAGGTGCTGCTCTCTTGTCGGATCTCAGGTTATATCTGCCTCGACCACCACTGGCTTTGTCTTCTTTGCTCAATTCATTTAGCTGACTGTTTAGGAGAGACTCCTCATATGTTGATTTGGTCAGATGAGGAAAGGGGGGAGTGACTTCTAAACTGTGGATTTTGGGCTCAAGATCGCCTGTTTCCCTTTCTTGTTCATCGACCACAAAATTGTTCTGGAAGGGAGCCTGAATTCTTTGGTCGTCTCTATCTCTTCCCCTCTCTCCATGCATAATCGGGGGAGAAATATTATTTGGCCTTCTGAAACCCCCTCTATTTTCGGTGTTCTGAGGGCCCTTATACATTTGCTTCCTTTCCACCTTTAATCTCTCCACCTCTTATTTAAGGAAGTTCATTACTTGAGTCAGCTCATTTACTTGAGGGTGGGTCAATGATGGGCCGGAGGTTGAGGCTTCCGACTTTTCCTTTCTTCTGTCTGTGTCGGCCTGGTTTCTTAGCCTGTCAGCTGCCAATATGTTGGATTCCACTTCTATAGCTGCATCTTGCATCTGAGCTAAATAGGTGGCTCTTCTTTCTCTTAATACGAGACAGAAATCAGGGTCAAATGCACTAGCATATGAAATTTGGGCAAAGGCTTCTGAAGGCTTTATCTCCGCAGGAATCTTGTTATACATCTTATTAAATATTTTGGAGAAGTCAGAGACCGACTCTCCTTCCTGCTTCTTCAGAGACCCAAACTCAGTCATGTAATATATGTAATCTTTTCTATCTCCCCATTGCCTCAGGAAAACAGTATCCAGAGCCTCGATTCCAGCAATAGATCCAGGGGCCAGTCCTCTAAACCATTTTCTAACTTCACCATCTAAGCTCTGAACAAAGACTCTCATCTAGACATATTCACTTTCAATGTTCAAATTGTTTGCATAACTGTAAAAAGCAGCCAAGTGCTCCTCAGCAGTTACGTCTCCTTCCCCACTAAACTTGGGCATGTACTTCAAGTAGTCTCCAGCAGGGAGAGGATTCATAGGATGAGGTAAGATTAAAGGAGCATATCTAGCAGCAACTATGGTGTCCATTATGGTCGGAGGGGGATTAGCACCAGCGATAGGGATATTAGGTGGAGGAGAACTAGGAGGAGAAGGAGTGTGAACGGGAGATGTCGGGAACAAGGTTCCCACGAGAGACGAGGGGGAAAACAGAGAGAAGTCTAAGGGACCTGAAAATGCAGATGCTTCTCTCGGCGTAACAGTAGCAGTAAAAGGAGGAGGGATAAAACCTTCAGAGGTTTGAGGTCTGTGATGAGGAACAACTTCCAGGGAAGGGGGAGTGACAAGGATCTCTCCCTATGATACCAGACCAGGAGGAGAAAACTCAGCAGGAACACTCCCGAAATTCAGAAGACGGGAAACCTCAGAGGAAGGACGACTAGGAAGCTGAGAATAAGACAATGGAGTTCTCACAGAAGGGGAAGGCGCATTACCTATTTCGCCGATGGAAACTTCTTTCACAGAGCTCTTTCCCTTTCTGCGCACCGCTTCCGAGTCAGCTTCTGGTGTAGCTAAAGGCAGGTGTGGATTAGACCTCGTGTGTTTGTCTCTCGAAGCCACAGTTGATAGAACAGGTTCTCCCCAGCGGAGTCGTCACAGTGGAGTCGCCAGGTGCTCAGTAGAAATCTTCAAGTTCTGATATCTGATGCACCCTCAGAATCAGTCTAATCTTTGTCGTTCAATCCCAGGGAATATATTCAACATTGTCCCCGGCAACGGCACCATAAATGTTGGAGCCGGAAGTCACTCCTGGATTGCTTGCAGGAGCAGAGCCCGACGCCCATCAGTTTTAATGTCACGATTTGTTTGAAAGGGGTGATCAAATGGAAGCAAACTCGGAACAGTGGTCTCAACCCAGAAACTGGGCCAGGCATGCACGAACGAGTGAGGTCTTGATAAACTTCAAACAGTGAGTTGCAATAAAGGGTGAGTAGGGGGAAGACTTCGTGAGAAGGGTGCAAGGGTCTGCTATAGGCATCAAGCTTCTAACAGACTGTGAGAGAAGACATCTGAAAACAAGATCTTCTTACTTCCAAATGCAGGAAACCAGAGAAAACAGCAATGCAACAATAAATCCTTTATCATAATAGAACTGTGTTAATTCACACGAATCATTCGATCATGAACTCTCCAGCATAAGACGAAAACAGACATGAAAAAGGGAAACTGTTTGTTATAAACCAAGAAGTCTCAAACACAGATACATAACCAGGAATCCAGAATGGTCATGAAAACTTTACAGTCGGGAGCTTAGCTCTACCATCGATAGATACAAAAATGGCTAAAATGCCTTCATATACTCAAACTAACAACAACAACAAAATCGAGACGTAGCATTGAAAGCTTTGCATCTGCATGGCTTCTGACAACACGAAGCTGCAATCTTTGAATGGTCATGCAACTTATGGTAGATGCGATCGATCTCCTGACAGTTTATTCGACGAATCGACGTGCCTTTAATTCAATGCAGGACTTCCCATTATGGCGGAGACGATGTCTAACCACCACCAACCGCTTCAATAATTGCTTCTTGGGATTGAAGACGACCTGGACAACTCAGCATTTTGGGACATGGAAAACTTCTCATGCTACCATCTGGAATAACTGAATATCTTGAAGGACGGGTATGGAGGCCAACGCAGGAAGTTGGGTACGGCTACGGAATGACGGGGCCACAACCGCAAGGACGAAGTAAGAACGATGAGAGGCGAGAGAGGTGGCGGGGGGTTGACATAAGTCATAAGGGATATAAGCAGAGACGGTGGGAGAATAGACGTGGCAGGCTTAATGTAGTGAGAGGCTGACATGGAGGGAAAGGGATACGTGGTAGGTGGTAATTGGACGATGAGAAGGAGAGATGACCACGCGGACCAAGGAGCGGAGGAGAATAGGCGACACACGACAGCGGGAGAAAGGTGATTATGAAGGATGATATGACGGGAGGAGGGCCCATGCTGGCTAAACGCAGGGCGGCTGAGAAGGATGAAGCTGCGTGAGCGTCGTTGATCCGGGTGCTATGATTTCAGCCATCGGAAGCTGCATCCATGATTCTGGACCCCCCCCCCCCCCCNAGGGGGGTCCGGAATTACCTTTATCGCTGTTGATCTGGGCGCACCGATCTAGGTCGTTGGAGAGGTGCGCCCCCGATTCCAGACCCCCACCCCCCGCTTAAAGGTAGAAAGGAAAGGGGGGTCCGAAATTCAACCTGTGTCGTTGATCCGGGCGCGCGAATCACTGTCGCTCGATCATGCTCGTGACTTACCCTGGGGCGCATTATCGCCCGAAACTTTGGATAAGTGGGTTTTTAACCCCTTCTTTTGTGTTCTAGCCCCCTTTACAAGAAATATCGCTAACAGCAGGCCTTCGACCCACCCCCTAAAATTCACCAATGTCAAAGTAGTTGATATGATTACCCAAAATAAACCCATCCCATAATTTTCTCATAAAATATAAGGAAATCTTCCTGTTATTGCAGGGAGGTTTATCAAAAACCATATACCATCTATCCATCCAGTTTTGACTAATTTGGGGATGGATGCACCAATCAATGGAGATGTGTTTCTTGGTAAATAGTAGTTCTTGTCCTTTTTAGGATCCCTAAATAAAGACAATATTTGTTTTTTTTAAATGCCCAGTTCTTTGACTTGGTTTCTATCCAAACTAGTGCTATAGTACTCATACATTCTTGCACTATAATCAGAAACAGAGGTCAATTTCCCTTGGGCACTTTCAATGGACTTCACAATGATGTCCAAAGAAGTGGCCAAGGAGACTTTGCTAGTCTCTCTAGTGTCCCTTAATTGTTCCTCAAGGATTCTTAATATAACCAACCCCTCATCAGTTTGAGTGTTTACATTGGGTGGTTGCAGTGGATTGGGGTTTTGATATTCTTGGTTTTCTTCTAAGCAGTTTACATTGTATTAGGGTTCCATTATATTATATATGTTGCAATTTAAAAGTCATGGTATGTAAATTAGGTTGGTTTTTTAATTAAAATACAAAATTACATTTTTTTTTAATTTAGATTCTTGGGAGAAAAAGACTAAATTGGGTTAAAATTAAGATAAATCAAACATACTTGGACACGGTGGAAAGATCCTCCCTCCGTTGCTCCTGTTTATATCCTCTCTCTTTGCTCAATGAGAGTCGAAACATGGGTGTTTTTTGTGCACAATGAGAACTCACGGCCCTTTTAAAAAGTTTAACAGAAGGGACGTGTGCACGTTCTTGCCACTAAACCTACATGGCAGGAATCGTGGAGATTCAACCACTTCCAAACCTATAGGTTTAGGAATGTGTGCACGTTCCTAAGAACGCGCACACGTTCGTGTGCATTCGCATTCCTGCTGACCTGCTCGCCACTTTTTTGGCCATGAACTTCTTACACTCACCCATAGTCGTTCACCAAATTCCAATTTGCAAGGATTTATTTTCGATAATCATCTTTTCATCCAAATTGGTCTGAGATTTTTAAATGAATCATCTTCAATCCCAAATCCATAGATATTCATTCCTATGCTAACTCTCAATTTCCCCACTCATGTACATACCACTAGTTCCTAACTTAATTAATTTTGTGAAGGCCACATCAACACCACAAAATACCTCGCTCATGGAATCACTCATTACTTTGCACCCCACGATAGTTATTCCAACAACAAATCCCAACCATCATAATTTACTGTCATGTTCCTTAGATATGTTGTATTTCAAAATTGCATTCATCTCATCGATTCAATGGTTATGCTACTCTTCCATTCAACAATTATGAATTATGCGTCAAAAGTTTGTTGGAAAAAAGATAAAGCTTTTACTCAACATAGTGATCTACAAAGTGTCATGGATATTCCACTAGAATAGTCTATCACAACAGATCTTGCAATATTTTGCAATATTTTATTATATAGTGTTTTGCTTTAGATTTTAGATTTGATACTACTAGTTTACCACACAAAATAATGAAATTAACAAAAATTGAAATGAAAGAATCCAAGCAAATAAATGTACCATAAACATAATGAACATAAGATGTACCCTGGGAAAACCCAATACGAGAGAAACCCAACTAGAAGGTGAAGCATATGTCTTGCTCTTTTCTTTTGAATTATAAAATGCAAATACAAAGAAAGTGTACTCACTATGGAGTTTCCATAGACACTATGGCCTATATTGCTACTACAAAGTCTTCTACTTCATATATTTTGCTTCAATATCCCACTATAAATGCTTTTCTCTATATACAACAATACCCAATTCAATACTAATGGAATCCCTTCATTTCCTAGAGGCTTAGTGTTTAACATGGCCTAATAGCCATTTAGGGTTAGTGGTGTGGTTTTTGCATACCTCAACTTTTGATGAGGTTTAGGGTTTTTTAACCATCTAGAATCTTCTTCAAATTACACACATGACTAGCTCTTCATGTGTGAGTAATGTGAGCTAACATTGCATCCATTCGATATCACGGTGGTCAACAAGATAGGTCAACTTACAACAGGCATAACTTCTACATACAAACTCTTACTGAGGTGATCTTTGTGCCTAGGAAATCTCTCGATGTGTAGAATAATATCACAAGACTAAGAACTTTGTTTAGAAATTTTTGGCCCCCAAAATAATCATTTAATATCTCAAATAATCTCAAAAATTTTATAGACCTCAAATCCCCAAAAGAGTACGTGACCCTAAAATGAACCTACAAACCAATAACTCTAATTTTTTTATTCAAAAAATTAAAAATAAATAATAAATTATATAATAATCCATTTCAAATCACATAATATTTCAAATCTACAAAACACATTATATTATATTATTTTATTTTAATATATGATTTTTTTTTACAATACACTTGCATCATAAAAACAATTAATAATTTTAATATATTCTCATTACTTGAGAAGAAACATCCCATGCGAGAACATGAACTTTAAAAAACTTCGTTTTTATGACTATAATATAAAAAAGGGGAGGTGACTTAAATCATATTATTGTTTAACTTTCCTCGAACAAGAAAAACATTGGAAAAGGAAAGCCAAAAACATTTCTTATTAATTTTACTATATTTAATGTTTTATTACAATCTACTCGAAATAATTTTAAATGATTAAAAAAAATTAAATATTTTTCTTATTTTATAAGAAATTATATATATAAATTTAAAAAAATATATTATTACGCCAAAGGGGTTCTTTAAGGAGAGTTTCTCGCTCAATTTTCGTTGTCTGTCGAGGTCCTATACAAGCATGACATGTGTTAGTGTAGCTCCAACTACCTGTCAATTTCCTCATATACTTCTTACCTTCCTCCTCCACCTTGTAGCACAACCTTTTCCCTTATCCTTCCTCTTTTTACTGCAGATGTTGACTGCACCGTATTTGCACCATCACTCTTAGATGTTGACAGCATCGCCTTTGCACCACCGCTCTTAGATGTTGACAACACTTCCTTTGCACCACCTCCCTTCCTCTTTTCATTGCAGATGTTGACAACAGTGTGCGATTAATATCAAAGTTTTGAGGTTTTCTTGGTTTCTTCGCAAAGACATTAACCATTGAGAGCGTCACGGGAGAGATCTAGGTTGGAAAAACCTATGATGGGTTCATCGTCTTCTTCTTCTTCGTGCAACCACAATAACAAGAAGAAATGGAGTGCATTTTATGAAGTTCAATTACAGGAGTAATCATGATCAGTTAGAAGATGGGTATGACCATCGAACAACTTAGCCCACATAATAGCTTAGCACTGCCCAACTTGATGTTCCCTTGCTTTCTATGACAATGATAGCGAGCCCCCACAGGTTTGAAGGAGGAGAGAGTCCTCGTTCTCGGCTCCCACACTCAAGATACTCCATAAGGTGAGCCAACGAGACCGAACTTCAACAAAATGAGTGCATTAAAAACCAACAAAGAGAAGAAACCTGACGATTTTAGCTTTTTTTTTCTTTGGTTTTGAGAAAAATTTGTGATTTTGTTCAGATTCGTCAGGGTAACATTATTAGCGTAGGGTTTCATTCGATTCCCTAGAAGGCACGTTCAGGTGGTGGGTGGATTCATTAGTTTCATAGGGAATTGCAATCGATAACGTAGAGACGTAGGTTGAATTAGAGGTTTTCTTGGTGTATAATCATTTTCAGAGTCTTGTTTTATGGTTTTCTTGGTATATAACCATTTTTAGAGTTTTTTTTCTTTCTTTATTGATTTTTTTTATATACATACAACATTCTTGAAGAAATCTCATGAGGGGAAATCATAAATGTCGTCCATTTCTGAAGTTGTTTCCTGCATCTTCCCTTCCCACCTTCACCAACAATGATATATGGCACAGGTGTTGCTTCTCGAACGATGATTAAGGTGGGTAGTGTGAGGCGGTTGGGGGATCTGATTGTGAATGCGGGCGGGAAGTGCGTAGCAGTGGAGTGAAAATGGAATCATCTAGAAGGGTTTCAAGGGGACTATCCTCCTCTATAGGAATACGGTCCTCCTCAAACACTACAGAGAGATGGCAGAAGCTCTGCTCTCAGCTCTTTCCATGTATTCGAGGAATTTGCATTGTCCAGGGTGAACTACTACATAAATCCTCTAGAAGGCTACTAATATCATTTTAAAAGGGAAACCGAGTAAACAAAACTCTCTCTACCTATAGGGCTCTTCACATATTATGTATTATGTTTATGAAGGGAGACATTGTTTTATAGAGCCAAAAGTTTACTATGGTTTAATATCAAGAAATACGTATCCAAGGACAAGTTACTGTCATCAGTAATACATATAATTCAATCCAGTGCAAATTTTCTATTTTTCTTATGATCTGTTTTGACAAACGAGACAATTTTTCTCTCTGGAATATATAGTGCAATTAATGAAAATATCTAACCCAAACCAAGTCTCTTATCAAATAATTGATTTCCTAATATGTTATTTTTCTTCGTACACTAAAGAAATGTATCTATGAGTGAGGTTCACATTTTTTAATTCACATTCTTTGATAATAATTATTAAAAAATTCAATATCAATAAATGTCTCACAGCAAAATAAAAATTCCACAAAAAAACAATTATTATTGTAGATATTCACTGAGATATATACTATTATATCTGAAGTTATATGATATATATTTGATAGTTGAGAAATTTCATATTGCTATATTTTTTTATAGTTGACAAACCAATAGTAGTGGATGGTATATTGAGGCCACATGTCTAGTCAATAGCATATGATCATCTTAACATGTCAGAGCTTGTAGTGCAATCTACAATTGCATATATTGACTCTAAGAAGGTGATTAATGATAAGGCAACCATCTACAATTGCATATATTGACTTTAAAAAGGTGACTAATGATAGTGCAACCAACTACTCTGCCCTTTATTCTTTAATCGGGGTTCTCTTCCACACATTGGTATATGGGCAAAGGCTATCCACCATGCAGCAGCCCAATAATTAGGAAGTTGTTGCATGGTGTATTAATTGAGCTGCTGCATGCCCATCCCATGCCATATACCATGCACCATAAAACTCGGCGCGTTCATACATGACATGCATGGCATGATATTCCGTCGTCCGATGATTCCTTCAAACGGCGTCTCCACCTCCTCCGTCAGCAATCAGGTTGACATGGACGTTGTACATCTAAAACATTAACATTGCAGGTACCTTCCTGAACCATTCCGCATCCATTTAAATTTGAAATTTAAACTAGGAGCGTTTCAATTCAAAATTTGAAATTTAAACTAGGCGTGTTTCGATTCAAAATTTGAAATGCATTAATATTCATCATCTCTTTATTCTTTGCAAGAAGGAATTTAGCTCTACCCAAAGAAACGACTAATGATGCTAATTCCATGGCACACCCCCCTCCTGATAGCCTTCACCTCTAATGATGCTAATTCCATGGCGCACCCCCCTCCTGATAGCCTTCACCTCCCTCTTCATACCACTTATTCCTGCACAGGTCGAGGAGGATCATCCACATACCACTTTCATCTTCGACGGGTTTAATGGAACCGACTTGATCTTGGAAGAGGAGGATTCAATCATCGGCTCAAACTCCGTCCTCGCCCTCTCAAACGACTCGCACTTCATGCTCGGCCGCGCGCTGTATTCAATTCCCGTGCAGATGAAAAAAAATGAGACGCTTTCCTCCTTTAGCACTACCTTCGTTTTCGCCATGGTGCATCCTCCCTCTACCGCAGTCGGACACAGAATGTCTTTCATCATGATGCCCCACAGATCTCCCATCGGCGCTCTGTCGTCTCAGTATTTGGGCTTGCTTAACCTCACCAGCAACGAGCAGCCATACAATCACTTATTCGCACTGGAGTTCGACACGATCAACACTGTGGAATTCTATGACCCTGACGACAACCATGTGGGTGTGAACATCAACAACCTAATATCGGTGCAGACCAAGCCTGTCGGGTATTGGAATGGGGCGGACAACTTCCATGGATTGAGCCTCAAGAGTGGACAGAACATACAGGCCTAGATCGATTACAATCATCCTCAAATCCGCCTCGACGTTACCATCGTGTTGGTCGGCTCGCCGAGACTGCAGAATCCGCTGATATCTCTGAAAATCGATCTCGGAAACGTTCTGCAAGAAAATATGTTCGTTGGATTTTCAGCGACCACAAGGAACTTTATTGAAGCCCATTACGTTCTCGCGTGGAGCTTCACCACCCAAGGCATAGCGCCGCCCCTCAATCTATCACGTCTCCCTTCTTTTGCGAACATGCATTCCAAGCGTCTGGGCCGGGGATTCATATCCGGCATCACAGTGGCCACTCTGGTTCTCTTCTCACTGGCTGTTGCAGCCGTATTTTTCATAAGAGCGAAGTATGAAGAAACGATCGAAGAATGGGAGATAGAGTACTGGCCCCATAGACTCACTTACAAGGAGTTAAGCATCGCCACGAGCAATTTCTGGGACGAAAACGTTTTGGGGCAAGGGGGTTTTGGCAAAGTTTACAAGGGCGTTCTCCCCAGCAGCGGCCAAGAGGTCGCAGTGAAATGCATAACAAAGGAGCTAACGGAGGGAATGAAGGGTTTCGTTTCAGAGATCTCGAGCATGGGTCGCCTAGAGCACCTAAACCTGGTTCATCTTCGGGGATGGTGCCGAAGGCGTACGCAGCTATTCATCATGCACTTGAACATAATTAATATTTTGTAATTGTTATATAAGATATATTTTATGATCATGCACATGGACGTCCAAGAACATAATTAAGATTTTGTAATTATTATGTAAGATATGAACATGGACATGGACAAAGTTGAACTTATCCATTGATTTACTCATAAATTTGAAAAGAAGAAAGATTAGATCGACTGAGTTAAATTTATCTATTGATTTTAATCATAAATTTGAAAAAGAGAAAGATTAGATCAATTAAAGCTATAACAAACTTATGTCTTAATCTTTATTTTATTTTTTAGATTAAATATTATTTTTATTATGTGATATTTTATCTAACTCTTATCCATTGTTTTTACTCATAAATTTGAAAAGGAGAAAGATTAGATGGACGGAGTTAAATTTATCCATTGATTTTAATCATAAATTTGAAAAGGAGAAAATCTAGATCAATTAAAACTATATCAAACTTATGTCTTAATCCCCCGGATGGGGTGACTCGGAGGGCAATGCAGCCACGTGGGAGCGAGCCGGGACGCGGAGTTAATGCATCCACCGACTCACATCACCTCGTCCATTAACGAGCAATGCTTACACGCAGGTGCATTCAAAGGCCGAGACCCCTCGCACAAGTGACGGGTACCAGCACTAACCAACAAGTTTTAATGGCGGAGGTGACGAATGAGGTCATAGATTTGGTTATAGTTTTTGTGTTCATTCTGCGAGGTGCAAGTCGAGGCAGCAGTCTGCCCTCGAACACCTCCATTACACAGGTGCACCAGCACCACGGCAAATTTCCCCTCATTCCACTGGAGTGGTCGCCGCTCCTGGCCACCTCGCCTACACCCAGCAATTTGACTCCAACTAAGCGCCTTGGGAGCATTCATTGGGACTACAACATGCCAAGAATCAGGGGAAAATCGCGACGGGGGGCGGCTTGGTATGCAGCGCAGTCGCGACGCAAGCGGAAGGAGACTTTCGAGAGGGCAATGGAACTGGCTGCCAGAAGACGCCGGGAAAGGCTAAGGACGCCCCCATTGGAAATCGTCAAGGAGGAGGTCCCGAAAGGCGGTTTATAAAGTCCGCCTGAGCACACCCTGTTCACTGTGCCCGAAAACTGGAACCCGCGCTCACATTTTGGCCCGGTCGGCACTCCACAGCAGGCAGGAGGCACGAGCAGTCATCGCAAAGCAAGTGTCGAGAGGTCATACTCACCCTGCTATGTGGAAGAAGAAGCCCCCCCCCGAACCCACCAGGGAAGCAGAGGAACACAACGCGCAGGGAGCTAAAGCGGCCACCAGCGAGGAGTTCGTGGATAGCAGTCGCCCGGAACAGCCACCTACAATGGACTGGGATTATCTCAATCTCCTCTTTGAGATGCGAAATCTGTTAGAGGACCAGGTCTTCCGCATCACAAGACTGGAACAAAGGCTCGACATGTTCTTTGCAGCGCACTCGAGAGCCACACCCAAGAAGCAATGTCCAACATGCGCGAGAGCTTACTCCTTTCCGGCAAGATGGAAGCACGCTGTGGTCGACGACACTCACCCAGGTTCAGAGGTTATTTGATATGCAGCCCCAGACTTTGCTTGTGGTTTTGTTATTTTAGTTTAAGCCTTAGGCCAGATA
>ML780977.1:1766840-1780099 GCA_009831015.1 Picea engelmannii | reverse complement strand
AAAAAAAAAAAAAAAACATTGGGCCAAAGACCCCGATACCCAACAAGTCAAGAAGAAACATCCCATCACTAGTATATATGTCCACAAATTCCAGCCCCATCTATGGTTTCCCAAAAACAAGAACTATAACATCAAAAAGACTCCTCTCATATAACCTAGAGATAAAGATTTCCACTAGAGCCTCCCGCTAATCTTCCAACATCAAAAAACATATGTGATCTTCCAGATCTAGTATAGGTCTAGATATAAATGAGGACCTTCATGATTCCCTTCACATTGGAAGTATTCAATTTTCCTAGGGACTTTTAGCAAAGCATGTTTAGATAACATGTCTGCTTCAAAGTTATCTTCTCGATAGATATGCTCGAAGGTTACATTATGAAAAAGCTTTAATAGATCAATAAGTATTCCCTTCTAGCACTCCAGAGTAAGCACCTGGAGGCTACCCTTTCCACGCAGCCAGTCAATAATGATCTTAGAGTCCCCCTGCACCAAAAGCTCTGATATAGCGAACCATGAAGCTAAAGTCAGAAGTGCCCACGCTCCCAACAACTCTGCTCTGGTATTTGTCCCAGGACCACAATTAATAGTCCATTTGAATATTTTGTGTTCAATAATCTTGAAAATCCCACCCACTCCACTGCTTTTCCCAGAAGCAATTGTTGCCCCATCAAACCAACTAGTCGAGCCCTGAGCCCTCCACCACACGCTGCAATGTCCCTCTCCTAATAGCCTTCGTTTGATTGGTAACTTGTAATCAGCCATGAACAGTAAAGACAAAAACACCACCTTCTGAACAGATGGTAACCCATTCTCAAAGATAGCAAGGTTCCTCTCAATCCAAATATTCCAACATATATAAATCGGAAGAGTGAGGAAGTTTGAAAAAAACAATCTCCATTTTTAAAACGATCAGACATGGAATTTCCCGTCCAAGCCCTCGGTAATTTTAAGGATGATTTAATTCTTTCCCAAACAAAGCAAGTGAAAGGTCATTCAGCGAATAAATGGAACACAGTTTCCATATTCTTCTTGCAGAGCGAACAATAGTCGAGACCTTCAAAACCTCTACGTTGCATATTTTCCCAAGTGAGAATCTTGTTCTCTACCACCAACCAGGTAAAGAGATTTAATTTCAATGAGCAGTCCTAGGACCATAGCAATTTTCTGCAGCCACCTATCACCATATTTTGTTTTTTGTTTTATATGGCCTCATAAACATTTTTAACGGAGATCCTGCCTGATGAATCGCCACCCGTCCAAATAAGTTCATCTGGTTTCCTCATCAACTGCACACCGTTGTTTAGGATCACACAACGAAAATCCTTCCATTCAGCTACTAATGATCCCTCAAGACCCAACTCAGCACTAGTGATCCAGTTGGGGCCAATCAAGCCCGGACGGGGTTCTTTGATCGCCTGATATAAGTAAAACACACCTTGTTGATTTAAGATTGATATCAATTCTCCAGACAACAATGTCGCATCTCCCATCCCCAATATCCTATCTTTTTTTATCATAATCGATTCACTCGAGATCGGAAGCCATGCGAGCCAATGCAATAGAATATATAAATCTTTTTGGAGATATCTCCAGGTCTGTGAACCTTTTGTTCCATCCATCGGAACCGTGCAAAGCCAAGGTGCCATAGAGATAGAGGAAAAATATTTAGATTTTAGAACACGATGCCAAAGACCATGTAACATCAAAGCCCTCCATAGGGTATTTGTCGCCATGGCTCTGCTAAAACTAGCCAGGTTCCTCAGTCCGCAACCCCCATGCTTCTTCAGATGAGCAATAATCTGCCAACTACACAGGTGGATGCCCTTCTTTTTTCTTTTTCCATCCCATAGAAAATTGAAGACAACTTGAAGAATTTTATTAAGAATCGATGATGGGATATTTGCCAGAGACAACCAATAAACTAGCTGACTTTCTAAGACCGCCTTGATCAGGACTAGGCGTCCTCCAATTGTCAGCCATCTATTGCACCAATGGCTTATGCGATTTTCATATTTTGCTAATAGCTAGTCCCAATCCTCGACCGTGTACCTGCCAACTTTTAAAAAATACCCAAGATATTTAAAACCATCAATAAGATCATTAAAGTTGTAAAAAAAAGTAGCTTTTAAAGTATCCATAACAGCTTGTTGAGCACCAAACTAATAAAAGGAAGATTTGTGTGCATTAATCAAAAGCCCGGTTGAATTGTAGAAACTAGTCAATATCTTATGAATCTCCAGCCATTCAAAGGAAGATGCTTTAGTCATAATCAAGATATCATCAACAAAAACTAGATGGATTATCTGAATTAGCCTTGAAACCTTGATGCCCATCACTAATCCATCCTCTTGACTTTTTTTCGATGCTAGACTCAAACTTTCCAAGACTAATATAAAAATCAAAGGTGACAACGGACACCCCTGTTTGAGACCTCTACCACATTTAAAGAATTCAGTTGGTTCTCCATTTATTAGAATTGCATATGTAGCCAAAGAAACGCATCCCATGATCCATTTGGTTGTCGTAAGACCAAACCCACACTATAAAAGAACCAATCTCAGAAAATCCCAACTGATACAATCGTAGGCTTTTTTTAAATCAATCTTTAGTATAAGAGCCTGTAGCTTTTTCTCTTTTATGTTGTGTAAGCATTCCTGTGTTGTACCTATGGCATCAATGATTTGCTTACCTTTTAAGAAGCCGAACTATTCCTCTGATAATGTCCGAGACAAGATTGGTCTGATCCATTTGGCAATTATCTTTGATATAATCTTGTAACAAAGGTTGCACAAAGCAATCGGCCTAAAATCTCCAAAGGTTGCCGGACCACTGACCTTGGGAATACGAGCTAGAAACGTCAAATTTATGGATCCATTCACCACATCAGATAGGCGATAATCCTCGACTGCCTCCAATAGATCATTAGCAACTAAATCGAAGAAATTTAGAAAGAACTCTACTTTCCATCCGTCAGGACCGAGGCTCTTATCTTTGGTAAAGCCCCTTAGAACCTCAAGCACTTCCTCCTTTGTACACGGTTTCTCTAAAAGAGTCAATTCCTCCTCCGTGACCAACCTTGGATAAAGACACACGGATGCAATCTGATCCTCAATCATATTTTGTGATGATTCTTTATAAAAGGATCTAAAATGTCTAACAGTTTCTTTCTTGATAGGCTCCTGCCCAACATGGATTTGGTCAATTTCATCCTTTACCTCCCACAGATGCTTCTTGTTCCTTCTTGTTCCTTCTAAAGCTGGCAAACTGATGAAAATATCTTGTGTTCTTGTCCCCGAAAAGTATCCACGTTGCCCTGCTCTTTTGGCACCGGAGTTCCTCATCCGCCAACAATAATTTGTTCCTATCTCATTCAAGAGTTTTCAATCTTTATGCTTCTATTACAACTTTCCACATTAAGGAACGTTTACACAAACTTTCCACATTATTTGTTTACATGGGATCCGTCTTTTTAATAATAATATAATTTCATTGCTTCTTTAGAGAGAAGTGCAAATGGATTTAGTCCTTATACTCAATAGTTTTTTTAAATTAAGATGTATGTAATTTGGTTGTCATGGATAATGTTAGTTAGCGTTAAAATTATATTTACTTTCATAATTTATCCTTTCATAAAAATGAAAGAAATTATATATATATATATATATATATATATAAACTTTTTAATTAAAGTAAACTAATTAACTATTTAATTTATTATACTTAAATAAATTGAACGATGTTAGAGATATTTTTAGATCAAACCTATGTGTGGAGTTTTGAAAAGTCCAAGGCTCAAGTGGACACTCCACCCATCATCAGGGACAAAAAATTGATAAGTTGTAAAAGGGTGTTGAGGTTTTTAAATAAGGTAGAGTGAGCGGGAGAAAATAGTTGTACCATAGTAGCAAGAGTGGGGAGGTTTTTAAATAAGGTAGAGTGAGGGTGATCCAGATTTAGGAGCGGAACGAATTGATTAACAAACTAAATACAATAAACACAAAGATATGAAGAATAACATAAATATCCATTGAACAATATCTTCTATTGAATAAATGAAATAGGCAAAAACTGTAAAACTGCAGAACTAAAACACTTGCTCAAATGGTGGTAGCTATCTCTGAGAAGAGATGTGGCTGCTATGTGCATTTGTCTGAGAAGAATGGTTACAATGAGGCTCTGGAGGCCTTTTTTATATTACTCGTGAATTCCAAAACCCTAGACATCCAAAAACCTAACCCTAGGAGGTGAAACGTCAAAAGTCATGTGGGCGCCTATGGGTAATTTGGTACCTCAACTTCTCGGGGTCGTAACTTTTGCATACGACCTCTGTTTTAGGCGCATGATAGCCCGTTGGAAAGGTATTTCAAAGAACTACACATTCCATCATCAAACTTTGACTCCGTCAACAGTTTAACTATGGAGAGCCAAAAAAAACATTGTTTAGGGCTCCAAAATGACCCTGGAAGTACAACAACATGTGCTGACATGAAAACATACAAAATAAGCAAGTTGGATTAAGTGAGAGGCCACCAGTATCCACTTATAAAATGTGTAGGGATTCAGATAGCCCTAGAAGTGTATAACCCACAATTACAAGGAAGTACATAAGAACATGTTGAACTAAAACGAACAAGAGGAGCCAGTTGGAATAGGGGGGTGGCCACCAATATCCACCTGGATCAATCCTCCCCCCTTAGGAAGAAATGGTGTCCATTGCATTGAGTTACCCCATCAGGTGAGGAAACTTCTGTTGGATTTTTCCTCGGGTGAGCCACTTGCCTTGGTGTAGGAGCTTCCCTGCCTTGACAACCTGATAAAGCTGGATCCTCTGCTGGCGAGTTCCCTTGACCTGTGTGTCCACTATCTGATCAGTGGATGCTTGTTCCATACAGTCAGGGTTGAGCTTTGTTGGTTTCAGTTGTTCTGCGATTTCTGGGGTGTCCAATAATGGTGGAAAATATGGCTGAAGGAGGTCCACATTGAACACTAGATGTAGGCCAAGGAAGGGTGGAGTGTTGAGCTCAAAAGAATTGCTACCCACAACCTTGGTGATAGTATAAGGCCCATAGTGAAGTGGGTGGAGCTTCCGATGGGGACCTGTGAGACGCTCCATCTGCAAATGTAACCAGAATTTGTCGCCAACATGAAACTGGTGTGGTACCCTGTGTTGATCATGGTGTTTCTTGTACTTAGCATTGGATTTCTGCAAAATCTCTTGGACCTTTTGGAGGATGTGCTAAATCCTCTCAATGAATCTGGTGGCTTTGTCGATCGTGGACTGATCATGGGAAGAGTCTTTCTGTGTGGTGGCAAGAGGTAGTGCAACATCAATGGGACCCAAGGGTTGGAATCCCATCCCCACCTAAAATGGGCTATGGTCGGTGGAGTTGTGGAGGGCCGTGTTATAATTGTGTTGAACATAGGGGAGACTCTCATCCCATGTATGTGGATGCTTGGAGTTGTACATGCACAGGATGTGCACAATCATCCGATTAACGACCTATGTTTGGCCATATGTTTGGTGGTGGAAAGCAGTGGATTTTGTGAGCTTGGTGTCCAACAGTGACTAGAGACTCGACCAAAATGTGTTGAGGAACCTATTGTCCCGGTCAGAGATGATGGTTTGTGGTATCCTAAAATGGACCCACACTCATTCGAAGAAGATCTTGGCATTATCTGTCGCTGTGATATTCTTCATGCAGGTTGTGAGGATGGCCATCTTCGAAAACCAATCAATGACCACAAATATGCAGTCATTTCCTTGCTTGGTGGATGGAAGGCTAGACATGTAATCCATTGAGATGGATTCCCAAGTCTTCTCAGAAGTAGGAAGAGGGGTGCATAAGCCTTGCTTCTTGATGGTTGGATTGGAAATGACACAGGAAATACAAGATATGATATACTTGCTAGCGTCCTGTCGAAGTTTTGGCCAACAAAAATGTTTCTGAAGAACAACCATAGTTTTCTCCACGCCAAAATTTCCTGCCATCTGACTGTAGTGGGCCTCCCAAATCAACTTTGCACGCTCTCTTGTAGGAACACAGAGATGGCCCAGATGGCAGAATAGTCCATCCTGAATGTGAAAATTGGTGACAGTTGCACATGTACCCAAGAGCTGATAGGTGGTGGCGAATTTCGGATCTTGCTAATAAAGTTGGGGCCACCTAGATGCCTCATGTCCATAGGAATGGAGCACAGTGGTGAGTGCAGCCACATGAGGTCAACTGAGGCAGTCAACGACACGATTTGAGATCCATGTCTTATACTTGATGTTGAGATGGAACTGTTGCAGGTAGGTGGACCACTTCTAATGGCGGTCGTTTTGCAATTTCCCTTGTGTCTGTATCAACTGCAAAGGCTTGTGATCAGTGTGGATAATCGTCTCCTTTCCCAGAATGTAATGTTTCCATTGACAACGGGCTTGTACAATGGAATACATTTCCTTGTCATAGGTGGGGTATTTCCAGACAGTATCTGAGAGTTTCTCACTATGGTATGCCACTGGATGACCATGTTGAGTGAGAACTACACCTACAACATAGTAAGATGCATCAGTCTCAATCTCGAACGGTTGTTGCAAATCGGGCAAGGAGAGTACTGGAGCTAAGCACAAGTGATGTTTCAGATCATCGAATGCTCGTTGTTCTTCCTTCCCCCACACAAAATTTTCCCTTTCACCACCCTTGGTCACCTGGCTGAGAGCCTATGCAATATGGGAGAATCCCAACATGAACCTTCGGTAGAAGTTGGCTAGTCCCAAGAAGATCTGAAGCTCGGTCAGTGTGGTCGGGGTTGGCCAGTCATGGATGACTTGGATCTTAGCTGGATCAACATGTACCCCATTCTCATCAACAATGTAGCCCAAGTATTGGACCATGTTCATGCCAAAAGAGAATTTGTCCAAGTTGGCATATAGCTTATGCTGTCGCAGAGTGCTCAAAACCTGTTGAATATGTCGCATGTGCTCCTCCCAAGTTCTGCTGAAGATGAGGATGTCATCCAAATATACCACCACAAAGGAGTTGGTGAAGGGTCTCAATACATCATCCATCAACCTCATGAAAGTGGTTGGTGCATTTGTTAAGCCAAAGGGCATGACCAACCATTCGAAGAGACCTTCTTTAGATTTGAAGGTTGTCTTCCATACATCAGTTGGTTCGATGGGAATCTGGTGGTAGCCAGACTTTAGGTCAATCTTGCTGAAGAAATTTTCCCCCTTGAGTTGGTTAAGAAGGTCATCAATCTTGGTAATGGTGTACCATTTCTTGACTGTGATTTTGTTTAAGGCTATGTAATCAATGCAAAGTCTCCAAGTCCCATCCTTCTTCTGCACCAGTATAATCGGGCTTCTGCAAGGGGAGGAGTTGGGTCTGATGTGCCCCTTTTGAAGAATATCTTGGATCTGACACTTGATTTTGTCATTTTCCATCAACGAGCGACGATAGACTGGTCCATTAGGTAGAGGTGCACCGGGGGTCAGATCAATTGTATGCTTGACTTGGCAGTGTGTCGGTACCCCGATGGGTGAGGAGAAGATGTCTTTGTATTCTTCCACGATCCTGTCCACTTGCTTCTACTGCAAAGAGAGGATCTGTGTAGAGGCCATGGATGTGGCAATGACCTTCTGCATACTGTGAGCATGGATAAAAAATATGACAAAATTTCCGGTCTATGAAATGACCTTAATGCATTTCTTAGCAGAGATTAAAGAAATAGTGGTAGGCGGCGCTACCTCTGGTATCCTGTACAATTGTCTACCCAAATTAATAATAACATTGCAGAGTCTAGACTCATCCACAACATGATGCTTCCACAAATATGGTTTTCCTAAAAGAACATCACAAACTTCAAGGGGAGCAATATCACACAATACCTCATCTTTGAAAGGCTTGATGTCGTAGGGCAGATGACATTGTTGGATGACATGAAAATATGTTCCTTGGCGAAGCCAACCGATGGTGTAGAGATGCGGGTGCTATGTAGTTGGAAGGTCCAGCCGCTTAACAACCTCTGCTAAAATCAGGTTCTTATGACTACTACTATCGACAATGAAATGAAGCAGAGCCCCCTTTACCCACATTTATGAGTGAAAGAGGCATTCCCCTTCCTTTGGTTCTTCTGGTTCGCTTGGTCGGAATTTGGTGCTAGCGAAAGTGGCACTGGGTTCAACATCGATAATCCGCTTCCCTTCTTAGGGATTTGATTCAGAATCATAATCCACCTCTAACTCGAAAGCCTTCAGCTCGACCACGAGTAACCGCTTGGAGCAACATTCTTCATTGTTATGCCAAGGGATTTTATGGTACTCACACCATTTTCCTGCGTCCTTCATCTTCTCATTTCCCTTCTTGTGTTGCGGCTTAGACTGGTTGTCCTGAGAGCATCCATATTAGCTTGGTCCCTTGCTGTGTGGGTTGGGGCTTCCTTTTCCCTGCTTCGGCTGTGAGGAGTTCGTAGATCCAAACTCTCATCTCTTTAGCTTAAATTTCTTCTCGATCTTGGCAACGTATCTATAAGTCGTGCCCAATGAGGCAATGTCTAGAAAATCCATTTTTGTTTGAATGTATCTATGAAAACAACTGCGGTATTTGAGTACCAGATGACGCTTAGAGTCTTTGATACCCAATTTGGTGCGTAGGGTATGGAAAATATTGGTGAAATCCGGTACTGTCTGGTCCCTTTCTTGACGCAGGGTGGTCCATCTGGTGTACTAGTCCTCGTAGCTTCCAACAGGGTAGTACTTTTCTTTAATGGCGTCCTAGAAGGAATCCCATGTAGGTTCCACCACAAATATTGTATGTTCCTCTACGAACCTTTGCTCAGAGTAAGTATCCCACCAATGATTAACATAGGGGATGACCTTGAGGAGTGAGAAAGTAATATTTTCCCTATTGGAAAAATTGTGGACTAAAAAATACCCTTCGAGCAGATTCAACCACTTATCTACAACATCCGCATGTATCAGTCCTTCAAATAATGGAATATCAAAATTTACCTGTACCTTGAAGGGGGTTGCATGGCCGCTTGATGAAGATGTTTCTCCTGTGGGTAGTCGTCAAAGGATCTGCGTAAAGTTGTCCATCATTAAGTTCCTTTGTCATGCGAGGGCTTCCTCAAGCAACATTTTAATAGGATCTCCTGCTCCATCATCTTTCTTTTCGTCCACCATGAGTTGTTGTCGAGCTCGGGGCAACCGATTCTGCAATGGCTCGATTGGTTCGAGTCCCTACTTCTTGTACCCAGATCTTGTCGGGGACATGCACGAAGAAAAATAAATGAAGAGCAGACCGCTCTGATACCACTGATTCAGATTTAGGACTGGAACAAACTAATTAACAGACAGGATACAATAAACATAGAGATATAAAGAATAACACAGATATCTAGTTAAAAATATATTCTATTGAATAAATGAAATAGGCTGAAATTGTAAAATAGCAGAACCGAAACACTTGCTCGAATGGTGGTAGTTATCTCTGAGAAGAGATGTGGCTGCTACGCGCATCCGTCTAAGTAGAATGATTACAATGAGTCTCTAGAGGCCTTTTTTATTGTACTCATGAATGCCAAAACCCTAAACATCCAAAAACCTAACCCTAGGAGGTGAAACACCAAAATTCATGTGGCCCCCTATGGGTAAGTTGGTACCTCAAGTTCTCGGGGTCGTAACTTTTGCATACGACCTCCGTTTTAGGCGTGTGATAGCCCATTAGAAAGGTATTTCAGAGAACTACACATATCATTGTCAAACTCTAACTTTGTCTACAGTTTGACTATGGTGAGACAAAAAAATACTGTTTAGGTTTCCAAAACAGCCCTAGAAGTACAACACAATGTGCTGACATGAAAACATACAAAATAAGCCAATTGAATTAGGTGAGAGGCCACCAGTATCCACCTAGAAGATGTGTAGGGCTTCAGACAACCCTAGAAGTGTAGAACCCACAATTACAATGAAGTATAGAAGAATGTGCTGAACTAAAACGGACAAGAGGAGCCAGTTGGAATAGGTGGGTGGCCACCAATATCCACATGTTGGACACTCTATCCATCATCAGTGACAAAAATATGATAAGTAGTAAAAGGGTGTTGAGGTTTTAAAATAATGTAGAGTGAGGGGGAGAAAATAGTTGTACCATAGTAGCAAGATTTGGGAGGTGTTGGCATAGGAGCATACCTGAGGTTCAACGCTACAACAGTGCACCAACAAAACCCTAACTACCAACCCTTTCAGAAACACCTGCGAAGTAGATGAAGTCTCACCCGAGGTAGAGGCAAGGGTGGTTGTGAGAATCAGGTGTCTTTGACCTTATCTTGGACACATATCTATGACGATATCGCTTACAGAGCACTTACCATCGATCATTCATCAATATTCAACCCTTATTATACTTCACAGATAGCACAGAGAATCACAACATTTACTTAGATCTAAGGTATTTCAACACTTAGCAATGGTAAAATAGATCAGATCCAGTAGATAATCACTAAGCATCTTCATACATGTCATATCTAACATTCACACACATTTAAGAAGCACAAAGCATAAGTGAATCTATCTAAATACATCAAAGCGCTTAGCAAAAGCAGAGATAAGCACATTGAGTCAAAGCACAAAGCATAACACACAGATTTATGTGGTTCACCCCCACCATGGGGATATGTCCACCAACTCTTCTTCTTTATTAGAGTCTTCAATTGATTATATCATAGAGCCACCAAAACCCTTCTTCACATAATACAGAAGATCTGCACAGCTCGCTAGATCCGTCTTCCTTGTGCTACAACACAAAGCCTTATATAACTTCTTACATAAACTTGCACTTAGCTCTACAATCCTTTTACAGTCATGCACAAAGCTCTTACAAAGTCTATTAACACTTATCTTACATTACATACACGTCTCTATCTATCTATATTCCGATAGATGCCTATATATCTATTTATACATTACAAAAGTGGGCCTAAGCGTGGGTAAACACACGGGCCGACATCCCTTTCCCATTACATATTCCCAAAAGCCCAAAAGGGACCCGAAGTGGGCCAAGATCCCGTGATCTTTGTTTCATCTTGTGCTCTTCCTTCGACAGGGTATCAAAATCCCAAAATAGGTCACATGACCAAGATTATCCCAAAAATTGGTCAAGGGCCAACATGCCCCCAACACTCACCTGTGACTCATCCCGAGTCACTCTAGTCTGAGCAATTTTGCTTCGAATGCCTCGAGCTTAGCTCGGGCTGCTTCGACCTGCTGCATTGCTACGACCTCTTGCTTAGTGAAGTTTTGGATCATTGCATCGTTCACTAGTCCTTCCAAGTGTTGTTCTGTTGTGATGACAACCTATTCGAGTTCATCTCCTTGGATTTCAACTTCAGTGAATAGTTGACATGCCTTCTCTTGCACTGGTTGTAGTCGTTGAGAGACTTCCATCACTTTACTTTGTATCATGTGGATTTGTTGCTAGGCGGTGCGTTTCTCATGAAACCTCTTCATCCTTTCGACTGGTGACAAGGCCTTCAGTTGTGCTTGTAACGTATCTGTGTGCAGATTCACTTCTTGGAGCTGCGAATCCAATGCCTGCAACTCTGGATTCTCTGTGAGGTTCTCATAATTCTGAGCACTCCTAGAGCTCAACTACTTGCATTCCAAAGAAATAGCTTTTAATCTGCCAACTGCGTTGCAGGAAGTTGCCTCACGTAGGTCTATTATATCTTGATGGGTCTTGAGCATAGTACGCAGTTCCAGATCTGCAATGCGCTGCTAGAGTTTCTCGATTACCTCTTCAAGTTGTACCACCTGCTGTGGAATTCTTTCTTCGACCTGTACTTCGACAACTGTCACAAAGCGGAGTGCTTTGTTGACTAGTTCCTTTACTTCGAGCTACTCTACGAGCAAATGTTCCTTGCTTTGTTGTAGCTCTTCTTTATCTTTGTCCCGCTATTCTTGAAGAGCAATTTTTTCTCATTTGGCAGCACTGCATTGCTCGACAAGTACTCCTTGTACTTGCGTCAAAACCTGGGTGGCTTGCGTGATTTCTTCCTATGCTCGTCGAAGTCGAGCTTCGACCATATCAGCAATTCGATGGATTTTAGCTGGCTCATCTCTCGGTTCTACTGTTCCTGCTGTCAGAGGTGCAGTGGAGACTGTGCGGCTAAACTGGAGTGGTTGTTGCACTCCTTGGAGTTCAATCTCGATGCAATTATACATCTGCTCCTGGTTCGATACTACTTCCTGTGAAGCATCATTGACAACCGCAATGATGAAATTAAAATCATCCAATGTGATGGTAGTCCACATCTTGGTTACAGGGGTTTTAGGTTTCGTCTAGGAGGAATATTTCAAAGGTGAAACCTTCCTTTTCTTTGATGAGTCCTCTTCATCCCTAGGCAATGGTACTTCACCTTTTTGTTGTTCAATTTCTGCGCCTTCTATCTCTTCGCCATCACCCCCTTCATCTGGTGTGATAGAGGCAGTCTTTACAGATGCACTGTCTACATCGTGAACCTCTTCAAGCTTCTTCATCTTGCTTGGTCCTGGTGTATCCAACACAGTTTCTGGGCTATAAATATTGGACAGCTCTGCGGGGTTCACTAGAATGAGAAGGTATGTCGACCAATCCTTGGTGATCTCTTCGATGTCTTCCTCGGTCAACTTGTAATATGAATGCAACTGTTGTTTGTTCTCATCAGCACGCGCTGTTATATAAATGAAGTGGCACTCCGCACTGAACTTCATTAAGGGTCGAAACCTATGGAGGGTATTCGGGGTCATACAAGGCTCAGACTGGATGGCGATCTTCAACTGGTTGTAGTAAGTATGGAATATGGAATTGGATTTCCACTACTTGTTCATATCATTATAGTACCACAAGTTGTTGAACTTCGCAGCCAAAGGTTCGAAGGGCTCAATGTCTAGGAAGGTCGCACCTTCCGGCATCTCCCATGCGATGAAAGTGATCAATATGAGAAGCCATCTGAAGTGGAACTCATACCCTTGGTATTATGCTTCCTTACAATCTAGTTCTAGTTGGTTTACAAGGTACTTCGCCCAATTCATCTGAAGTCCTTCTGCGCACTTCCCTGCGAGATCAACTACGAATCTAGTCACTTGGGTGGTGTTGGGACTCAGAAATGTCGTATTTTCATCCACCTTTCCCTTCACTATTCCTTACATTTCATCGCCCCATTAAACCTTCATCATACCATTTTCATAAATACATTTGGGTTTCACATTATTATTTTCCACTTTATTCATT
>ML780977.1:1728582-1739869 GCA_009831015.1 Picea engelmannii | reverse complement strand
TTAAACAAATTCAACTACACTTCTTCTCGCCATTCTTTCTTGTTTATATAGTCTTCCAACTGGTGTGAATTGGAATCATTGTGTCTGTTGAGATTTGAATCATTGTACCTTTTCATTTAAATGATAATATTAATCTTTAAATAATATCCTTGATCTAGATTTAGGAGAGGAACAAATTGATTAGCAGACTGAGTATAATAAACACAGAGATAGGAAGAATAACACAAATATCCAATGAACATTATCTTCTATTAAATAATGAAATAGGCTGAAACTGTAAAATTGCAGAACTGAAACTTGATCGAATGGTGGTAGCTATCTCTGAGAAGAGATGTGGCTACTATGCACATCTATCTGAGAAGAATGGATTACAATGAGGCTCCATAGGCCCTTTTCATATTACTCATGAATGACAAAACCATAGACATCCAAAAACCTAACCCTAGAAGGTGAAATGCTAAAAGTAATGTGGGCCCTATGGGTAAAACATATGTAATATACATTTTACATATATAAAACATATATTAGGTTGGTGTAATTTGGTACCTCAACTTCATAGGGTCGTAACATTTGCATACGACCTTCGTTTTAGGTGCGTGATAGCCCGTTGGAAAGGTCTTTCAGAGATCTACACATTACACCATCAATCTCTAACTCTGTCTACAATATGATTGTGGTGAGTAAAAAAAACAATGTTTGGGGCCCTAAAACAACCCTGGAAGTACATCAAGATGTGTTGACATCAAAATAAGCCATTTGGACTAGGCGAGAGGCCACCCGTATCCACCTGGAGAATGTGTGAGGCTTTAGAAAACCCCAAAAGAGTATAACTGACAATTATAAAGCATTACAGAAAGACTTGCTGAATAAAAAATGGACATCAGGATCCAGTTGGAATAGGTGGGTGGCCACCAATATCCACCTAGATCAATCCTCCCCCCTTAGGAAGCAATGGAATCCATTGTGTTGAGTTCCCACATCAGGTGAGGAAACTTCTATTGGATTTGGCCCCGGGTGAGCCACTTGCCTTGGTGTAGGATTTGCCCTACCTTGACAGCCCGATAAAGCTGGATCTGCTGCTGGCAAGTGCCCTTGACATGTGTGTCCACTATCTGATCGGTGGATGCTTGTTCCATGCAGTCAGGGTTGACCTTTGTTGGTGTCAATTGTTTGACGATCTCAGAGGTGTCCAATAACGGTGGAAAATATGGTCGAAGGAGATCCACATTGAATACTAGATGTAGTCCAAGGAAGGGTGGAGTGTTGAGCTCAAAATAATTGCTACCCACAACCTTGGTGATGGTGTAATGCCCATAACGAAGTGGGTCAAGATTTCGATGAGGCCCGGTGAGATGCTCCTTCTGAAAATGTAACCAGAGTTTGTTGCTAACCTGAAATTGGTGTGGTACTCTATGTTGATCATGGCGCTTCTTGTACTTAGCATTGGATTTCTGAAAAATATCCTGGATATGTTGGTCGATGTGTTGAATCCGCTCAATGAATCTGGTGGCTTTGTCGATAGTAGAATGATCAGGGGAAGAGTCTGTATGTGCGGTGGCAAGAGGAAGTTCAACATCAATGGGTCCCAAGTGTTGGAATCTCAGACCCACCTGAAATGGGCCATGGTCGGTGGAACTATGGAGAGCCTTGGTGTAACTATGTTGGACATATGGGAGAATCTCATCCCATGTATGAGGATGCTTAGAATTGTACATGTGCAGGATGTGCACAATCATCCGATTGACGACCTCGGTTTGGCCATCAGTTTGGGGGTGGAAAGAAATGGATTTTGTGAGCTTGGTGTTCAACAGAGGTCAGAGACTTGACCAAAAGGTGTTAAGGAACCTATTGTCTCGGTTAGAGATGATGGTCTGTGGTATCCCAAAGTGGACCCAAAATCGCTCGAAGAAGAGATTGGCAGTATTTGTCGCTGTGACATTCTTCTTATAGGCTATGAGGATGACCATCTTCGAAAACTGATCAATGACCACAAAAACACAGTCATTTCTGTGATTGGTGGATGGAAAACCAGACATGTAATCCATGGAGATGGATTTCCACGGCTTCTCAGGAATAGGAAGAGGGGTGTATAAGCCTTGCTTCTTGATGGATGGCTTGAAAATGGCGCAGGCAATGCAAGATCTGATATACTTGTTGATGTCCTATCAAAGTTTTGGCCAATAAAAATGTTTCTGAAGAGGGACCATAGTTTCCTCTACACCAAAACGTTTTACCACCCAATTGTAGTGGGCTTCCAAAATTAGCTTTGCACGCTTGTAGGAACACAAAGATATCTCATGTGGCATAAGAGTCTGTCCTGAATGTGAAAATTAGTGACAGTGGCACATGTATCCAAGAGATGATATGTGGTGGCAATGTTTGGATCTTGCTGGTAAATTTAGGGCCACTCCGATGTTTCATGTCCACAAGAATGGAGCACAGTGGTGAGTGCAGCCACAGGAGGCCGACTGAGGCAGTCAGCGACACAATTGGAGATACATGTCTTATACTTGATGTTGAGATGGAACTGTTGTAGGTAGGTGGACCACTTCTGATGGTGGTCATTCTGTAATTTCCCTTGTGTCTGTATGAACTACAGAGGCTTGTGATCAATGTGTATGATCATCTCTTTCCCCATAATGTAATGTTTCCATTAACGGTAGGCTTGTACAATGGAATACATCTCCTTTTCATAGGTGGGGTATTTCCAGACAATATCAGAGAGTGTCTCACTATGGTATTCCATCGGATTCCTGTGTTGAGTGGTCCATCTGGTGTAATGGTCCTCGTAGCTTCCAACAAGGTAGTATTTTTATTTAATGGTGTCTCGAAAGGAATCCCATGTAGGGGCCACCACAAAAATTTCATATTCCTCCACGACCCTTTGCTCAGAGTAAGTGTCCCACCAGTCTTTAACACGGGGAATGACCTTGAGGAGTGCAAAAGTGATCTTTTCCCTATCGAAAAAATTGTGGACCGAAAATATCCTTCGAGTAGATTCAACCATTTATCTACAACATCCGCATCTATCAGTCCTTCAAATAATGGAATATCAAAATTTACATGTACCTTGAAGGGGGTTGGATGACTGCTTGATGAATATGCTTCTCCCATGGGCAATCATCGAGGGATCTATGCGAAGTTGTCCATCATTTCCTTCCTTTATCGCACGATGTCTTCCTTAAGAAACATTTTAATAGGATCCCATGCTCCATAATATTTCTTTTCGTCTCCCGTGGGTTTTTTTCGGGCTCGGTGCAACCGATATGGTAATGGCTTGATTGATTTGAGTCCCAACTTCTTGTACCCATACCTTGTCGAGGACATGCACGAAGAAAAATAAATGAAGAGTAGACTGCTCTGATACCATTGATCCAGATTTAGGAGTAGAACAAAATAATTATAAGATTGAATACAATAAACACGGAGATAGGAAGAATAAAACAAATATCAAGTGAACAATATCTTCTATTAAATAATGAAATAGGATGAAATTGTAAAACTGCAAAACTGAAACTTGCTCGAATGGTGGTAACTATCTATGAGAAGCGATGTGGCTGCTACATGCATCCATCTGAGCAGAATGGATTAGAATGAGGCTCCATAGGCCCTTTTCATATTACTCGTGAATGCCAAACCCCTAGACATCCAAAAACATAACCCTAGAAGGTGAAACACCAAAAGTCATGTGGGCCCTATGGGAAAGTTGTAATTTGGTACCTCAACTTCCTAGGGTCATATATTTTGCATACGACCTCCATTTTAGGCGCATGATAGCCCGTTGGAAATGTCTTTCAAAGATATACACATTATGCAGTCAAAATCTGACTTTGTCTACATTCTGACTATGGCGAGTCAAAAAAACAACTTTTGGGGCCCCAAAATATCCCTAGAAGTACGACAAGATGTGTTGACATGAAAACATACAAAATAAGCTAGTTGGATTAGGTGAGAGGCCACTTGTATCCACCTAGAGAATGTGTGAGGTTTCATACATCCCCAGAAGTGTAGAACTCACAATTATAAAGCATTACAAAAAGACATGATGAAGAAAAAATGAACATGAGGAGCAAGTTGGAATAGCCTAGTGGGTGGCCACCAATATCCACCTGGATCAATCATTTTTCCTTTTATCCTTTATTCATAATGCTCATGAATTAACTCTCTTTTAATCGTGATTGTGTGTCGATTATTTTGTATTCATGAGTTGATCACAGACATGGATCGACTCATTATACCGTACTCATGCTTCTACCGTGTTCTCAGTTCATCAACAAATCATATTTGATCTTTTATCAATTCTCTTTATTGTTCTATTGTTAACTCTCTATAGAATTAAATATTTATGTGGAGCTTCCTACAAATCATTTACATATGACCATATGTGAAAAACCACAGGCTTATTGATTTAAGTGTTGCCTCTTCTTTTACGCTTATTTCTCTATTCCATACGACCGCAGGTGGTGACCAGGCGCTAGGCTAAATAAGTGCTTGATCACTTGTCAAGATTGACGGTCACGTTTTAATCGCTCGATGAGATGGAGGACTGTTGTTACTTCAGGATTTTGTCCTTCGCGACTTCTAGCCTCTGTAATCTTTCAAATCTCCCAAAGAAGATTTCACCGAAGTAGATCAGACGGTTGATATATTATTTGCACAATGAACGATTCTCGTTCACTTCAGAACTTCGACATTCAACAATTTCCAATATTTGCAATCATTAAACCTCTCAGATCAAAGACGCGTGTCCATACTGTTCAATGGTTGAGAACACTCTCCGAAGTAGATCAACGATTAGTGTTATTTCATGGCTTACGCTTATTCTATCCTTCCACTGTACTAGATCAACGATCAATAACACTCCCGAATTAGATCAATGATTAGTGTTAACTTCAGCCTTCGACGCTTTGGGTTATTTCTCCTTCACTGTCCTTCAATCATCCGGAGTTCATTTCGTCGAAGTGAATCGGATGGTTGGATTTTATTTGCATGATGAATGGTTCTCATTCATTTCAAAACTCTGGGACTTTGTGCATTTGCTGGTGGTGAAACTCCCGGAGTGATGTAACTTGCTGAGGTCACTTGTTGACGTGGCACTGACTGAGTGGTTGCCACATGTCACTTATATTTGTGACTTACGCATACCTGAAATGCCAACTGCACTTTGATACTTGTCATCATATGATTGCGCCACGTGTCCTTGCTGAAGTATTCTTGCTAACATGGATCTCCTCATGTGGCACATGTTCTTCTCCTGGATGTAATGGTTTTCCTAAATCCTGAAATGTTTCTCAGATCGACGGTTGAGAGTGACTTCGAAATTTCAGCCTTCGAGTGAGATCATATGTTCTAAATCCTTTTTCGCTGAAGTGGTCAGCGCTGAAGTTGACCACTATTCTGATCCAACGACCATCATGTATTATCCAGATCCAATGGTCCTCATTTACTTTGGGACTTCAGGGCTCTGGCCTTTGTCTTTGCTTATCCTATCCTTCCACTTTATATAGATCATATGGTCAATATGACTCCTGAAATATTTCTTAGATCAGATGACTCATGTCCTCTTCAGAACATTTGTGGGTTACATTGTCCTTCCACTTTACTCGATCCAACGGTCGGTATATTATCCGAAGTGTTCCTCGGATCGTATGACTCATGACCACTTTGGGACTTCGGCCTTCAGGTAATCTTACTTGGTCTCAACCCTTTTCTGCTGAAGTGGTTAGCGTCAGAGTTGAAGACGATGCTATCCAACGGTCATCATATATTCTCCAGATCCAATGGTCCTCATTCACTTCGGGACTTTGGGGCTTCGACCTTCGTCTTTGCTTATCCTATCCTTCTACTTGCCTTGATATGACATTTGGGAATGCTCTCGGAGCAGATAAATGATCATGGATGATTGCAGGGTCCCAAATAGCACGACGTTTAAAACTATCATCGAGTTTTGAAATCGAAACTGCTCATTGGTAGTGGAATTGATGTCAACCGTAGATCTATTAGCAGGTGACGATCGATGGTCTAGAATAATTGCGGGATTGGAATTAACACGTTGTTTAATTCTCTCTTTGTGCTTCGCAATCAATCCCTGCGCTTGACTGGTGCTTGCATATCCAATGGTCATGACTTGATCTAATCGTTGACCAGTCCTCCAATAGTCCTTCTCTTGTAACTCCCAGATCTGATGGTCCAGATATAAATCTTCAAAACTCTGACTTCACCTCGATCTAACGATCTTTCTTCTGATTTTTTCATTGTTATTTCTCCTGATATTTTAATTCCTTGTGCTTCGTTACTTCTTCTGTACATGTATTCTCTGCATGTAACCTCTCCTGATCTTTATAGTGGATTCCTTTTCACCTCATGTTATGTCTTCTATGTGACTAATCCTTAAAACTATCTCAATGAGAAGGATTCTTTCTTGAATCCTTTGGAGTTTTCCTGTGGGGGTTTCGATCCCAATGGAATTTCTACAATGAGATCTTCCTTTTGAACTTTGATTAATGTCCTTGCTTCCAATCTTGAATCTCTGCATATTGCTTGAAATTTTCATTCTCTGCTAACTATTATACTGTTGACATCAATGAAAATTCATTATAGACAATATGTCCAACAATTACCATGTTTGATAATGGGGTTGTTAAGATAAAAACAATTGATGATGGACAAGTCTCTTTCATAGTGAATGGACACTGACTTAAACTTTACCACAAGCCCATTTCTAAATAATATTTTGTATAGGTCATGTCATATGACAAGGCATCGAACTTGGTGGATGGGGAGGTTTCTTTTCCTTCCCCCTGTTCTTGAAACTTTTTGATTTATGATTGTACATATGTAAATATTTTAGAGTGTGGTTTTTTTCTTCTAATAAACAATTTTAGATGTTTCTACAGGTGTTCATATAACAACAAGTGGACAAATCCAAGGAGATAGAAAGGGAAGTATTTTACTTCGAAAGAAGATGTTGCTATATTTAAACTCCGTTTTCTTCTTAAGAACCAATTGAATAATGACTATTTTTATTATGATTAGAAACTCCCTGCTTTAAATTATCCATTTTTACAAGATTTCTATCTTCCTTTTTCTCAAGGAATATTTCATGGCAGTTGCTCATAACCTCCACCACTAGAGGACATAAGGAGGTGACACTTTGTCTTATCAAACCTAGAGGTTACTAGTACAATTTCCCCAAGAACCCTGAGTAGGTGAGTAAAGTATCTTTATGAAAGAGTAGCAATAAGGTGTGATTAGCAGTTAACCATGGAAACATCAATATAACTTCAAATAGAAGAACGTGAGTAGGGACAATAGATATCTTTCTGCTATTTTCCAATGGTACCATCCACTACACATTAAAAATGCTTGACTATACCATATATTCAGATTGGATACGCCCACTTAAGTACCCCTTACATCAGGACAATCTATAAGGAATGCATAAAGAAGAATCATCCTCTAACTCAAATACCATCCCAGTCCAAAAAAAAAAAATATTTTGTCAGAGTTCCCTCCCCATAACACAAATCTTAAAAGATGGTGGACCAGTCTATGTTGTAAAAGGGTGTAAGAGGCTAACCTATCTGGATACTGAACAAGTCTGCTGACAGTGGGTACCGGCCTATAGTATGACTAGGTAAACTTGTTGGAGTACTGAACATTCTTGCTAGCAATGGGGCATTATACCTAGAGAGGGTGATGATTTGACAAATAATAAATAAAATTCATGATCTTAAAACTTGTCCTAATGTATGACACTACTTGTAGGCAAGGTTGAAAAGAAGTATGCATGATTAAGCAAAGGTAAACAAACTCCATTAATCTTCCATTGGGAACTAACTTTAAGACAATCTTACGACTCTCTCTCCTACCTCTTATTAAATATATGTAGGATGTTTTGTCCTACAGGTGGGGCCATATTTTTAACCATCTTATCAGGATAATGTGTGAAACTTATCTCTACACTTGGAAACTGTAAATCTTAGGCTATTGGGAGGATTGACTGGTTTCCTATATCTTTGATTATGAAGTGTCACAATACTTAGGAGTCGGGGAGGGGTTTCCTATTACAATCCCATGAGAAGAGGAAGTAGGATCTCTGTCAAATTCTTTCATATTGTCTTTCTACAATATCTCAGGATATTATATTAGCATTTGTTTGTATTGGTATGATAAGTTTTATACTGCTGACATAACTTTTTGTGTTTATAATTAATAAGCCTACTGTGCATTTTTTTATCTATGTTTATCTCTAATGCAAGGAAAGATTGCTTACACTTAAATTTTCCTTGTAACAGTTACATATCGATAACAAAGGAAACTAAAAATGGATGTTACAATCCTATCCATGCTCATCCTATCCATGCTCTTGTTCACCATGCCTACCAGAAATCTTCTAATCTGAGTGCTATGGGCGAATGCCCATTTACTATTGAATAGTTTTCACCTACACAGGGGACCAGATGGATTACCATATGGAGGACTAGATGGAGTGTCATCTTGAGGACTAGATGGAGTGCCATATGGAGGACTAGATGAGGTATTATATACACTGCAAATGATCACGATCTCGTTCAAGTATGATCACTCGAGTTTGATTACGCCTGTTGCAATGATGAATTAAATGGTGTATTTTTAAATTTCATTTTGTGATCAAGTTAAAATTACAAATTCATTTTATGATCAAATGTCCAAGTCTTTGACTTGGACATTGATAAAATTTCTTATATGATTTCACTTCACCTCCAAAGTACAAACCATTCGAAATTTAAACTCGGTGAAATCATGATCACACATGGAATTCGTGTATGACGAATACACCCACGGTTCAACCATTTCCATAACAATTGCATTAAGGCACGAGTACTCTGTCTCGATTTCTCATACCCTATCTATATCGCTCATCCTCTGCTTTCTATATCATGCTCACCCTTTGCCCGATTTTGGCCTCCTGCTCATTCCTTGCTCTGCAATCATGCCCAATTGTCACGAACCATCCTCCTACATTGAGCTATTGGCCATTCCAGAATTTGAAGTGTGTCGAGAAGTCTTCCTCCACTCAGGTTGGGGACCGTTCCTTGCCAGTCTGCAGGGGCACGATGATGACATCTCTCTCCAATTATCTCTTGGGTTCGATGGGATATTTGATTGGATAGGGTCTCTGGTCTTTTCAGTCTCCAAAGAATCCATTGATTTGGTCATGAAATTTCCACGAGTCGGGGACCGGTGGTTCAAACACTATCAATTGTTGTGCCAAAGCTACAATCAGGTGTTTAAGCATGAATACCAAAATATCTCCGGAGCTAAAGGGTATTCGAAAGGGTGGATCAAAGATGAATTAATCAACCCTCTGATCGTCATTACCAAGATCATTACCTGTGAAGGTAGGTACTCTATTTTTAAATCTTGTCATTTCTGTATTTTGGCCCATTTTCAATTCAACAAACCCCTGATTTTTCCCTTCTATTTTTTGAAAATCCTCAAGAAGATGTCTTCTGAGGTCCGCAAAAATTTGGCCAACCCTCACCACATCTTATTTCACCATGGCCTCATTAAATTGATTGTTATATCATAATTGAAGACACAGATCAAAACATGGGAATATTTCCTCTACCAGTTTTCGAATCCCCATCTCACAATTAAGACAAACAAGAAGTCGATCGATCCAGGGACTGTTACCCCACCTAATCCTCATTCTCCAAAAACCCCAAACCCTCTAGTTCAAACTATCTCCCTGCATGATAAGAAATCCAAGAAAACTATTGATTCCCCTATCACCTCATCTGGTAAGAAAATTAAGAAACCTGCTGATAATTCCTGGTTGCCTCCAACACCTACCAATTATAAACCAAAGAAACTACAATATTCATTTCATCAAGATTTTCCTTTGGTTCCTACAAAGAGGAGAGTATCTAATCAATTCAAGGGTAAATCCTTTTGAAGAAGCACTTGAAGTACGAGTGGCAAGTACAATATAAAACCTCCAAGTACTTTGGATCATATTCAATTGTCTTCCGACCATGAGAGCCCCCACAAAAAAATTAAAGAAGTTTTTGTTGAGGAGTCTAATCCTGATAAAGCGATCAAATCTAAACTTATCACATCGAGTCTTCCTCACAAAGACATTGTTAGCCCCTCTTCAAATATTCCTACACCTTCTTCTAAAATTTACATACCTTCTACATCTAGTAAGGAGCCTAAGCCTTCCTCTCTTGAGCCATCTGATCAATCCCCAACTATTGAGAAATTGAAAAAAGAGAATTCTCAACTGCTCCAACATCTGGTAGAATGAAAAACTGTGGATTGACATTTGCACCATGACAATTTTGTCTTGCAAGAAAAAATAAACTCTCTTCAGCGATTGGTTGATCAGATGACTACCACCAATCACAGTCTCAAGATGTAGTTGAAGCATCCCAAAATGCCTAAGTCAAATTCCCCAAGGCATGAGGGAGAGGCCTCTAAAGATAATCTACCCCCTCCTTCACAAGTATAGCTATGTTTGGTGACCCATTTTTGTTGCAGAGGGACCTGCAAACTCTTAGGCATGGGAGAAATGTTGATTTGGTGTTTTCCCTGTTTTTCCGATGCCCAAATCTCTTTTGCATATGGAAGTTATATGCTCAATGATTTTATTTATCTCTTTTCGAAGGTATTATCAGATTTTGTGCATCAATTTTCCATGGGACAATATGAGGTATGTGTAATCATTGTTTTGTGATGTTTTTATGCTAATTTATCTTCAATTGAGTGATTACTATTTTCTAACATTTCTCGTTTGCTTGCAACAGGCCAAAAACATGATCCAACCTTTCATCTAGTCCTTCGTCCAGTCCTCCATCTATCCCTCCATCTGATCCTCGATACGACACTCAGAGCGTAGTGCAGTTGGCGGTTGACATATCAACCGTCTTCTATGGGATAATCAGAGGCATGGGTTTTGTGCTTGCTCACACCCTCCAACTATGGAACTCATCGCATTCAAATTTGAGCAGTTGCATCGATCGCTATTTTGAGTGCACGAAGCTATTGGAGGAGATGCGTTATGTTGCTAAAACTTAATGAATTTATGTTTTTAGAGAGCATCGACCCTTTCAATGGTCGACCTCTCAAGCTGTGTACAAACTCTATATATACTTGCTGGTCTATACCACAAGAGACACAATTATATATATACATATATGCATTATCTTGGATTTCCCTGTAAACTCTTTTTTGGTGATTAATATCAATGATATGCTAATTTTGTGACTGTGTTTTTACATTGAAGTAGTTCCACTATCGTTTG
>ML780977.1:1714720-1728565 GCA_009831015.1 Picea engelmannii | reverse complement strand
GTCTGGGTAGCTTGTTCATATAAATGTATATTTACAGATTTTCATTTGGCTCTCATCACTACTAACTTCGAGTTACTTGCTTAAATTGTATCACAGTGTATATCTTTTCTAACTTGCAGATCACTTCCTGGATTATGTGTATTACAGAGAATTCATAGTCATCCATACTTACTTGTGTTGGCATTTTTACAGGTAGGTGTTCTTGTCATTGATGGCAAGATGAGAGTATGCAGCGATGGAAAAACAGGGACAATGGAAGCCCGGGAAGAGAAGAGACGGTGATCTTTGGATCCCATTGAGAATTCCCAATGAACATTAGATCTGAGCCCGAAGTCTAAACGACGTTGGATCCAGGAGAACCTGCACATTATTTAAAGAGCAAGGTGAAGCGGGGTTATGAAATCCCGAAGGCAGGAGGATAGTTTCGGATACTGGGAGTTGGAAGAGTCGAGACTCTTCATCATCAGGAGTCCCAGAATCGCAAAATGAAAAACAACGAAATCCCGAAGGTAGGAGGATAGTTTTGGATACCGGGAGTTGGAAGAGTCGAGACTCTTCATCATCAGGAGTCCCAGAATCACGAAATGAAAAACACCGAAATCCCGAAAGGAGGACAGTTGCAGATAACGGGAGTTGGAAGAGTCGAGACTCTTCATCACCAGGAGTCCCGGAATCGCGAAATGCGAAACCATGAAAACCTAAAATAGGCAAATCGACTGGAGGTTCGGATACCAAAAGTTGGAGGAGACAAGAGTCGAGACTCTTCATCGCAGGAGTCTCGAAGTCGCAAAATGTGAAACGCCGAAACACCTTTTTGTGTAGATTTAAGATACTGGGATATGGAGCATCAAAACACTTCATCACAAGGAATGTCGGAATGCCGAAATGTCGAAATGTGAAAAAAACCGTTTGGTGTTGATTTCGGATACCGGGAGTTGGAGTGTCAAAACACTTTGCAACGGGAATGCCGAAATGCCGAAATGCATTTTCTAATAAGGCTATGGTCATCGCCAATGGTCACATCATCGAAGAGATGTAGAGAAGAGCTCGAAGAGACAAGCTCCATTTCAAAGTTTGGGACTTGGAGTGTCGAGATGCCTCACCACAAGGATGCCAAAAAGTTGAATGCCTGAATGCCAAAATGCCGAAAGGCTGAATTGCGAAATGGCGAAATAAGCGCGAGACCCATCATTTATGATCCAACGGTGCAGGTTATTCAGGAATATGATCAAAGGGGTATTGTTTCTCTTCACATTTATTCAATTAGTTATGATTCAGTTGCTGAAGCGGTCTTTGGAGGTTCACAGTGTAACTGCTAGAAACCACTGATGGTTTCTGCCAGAGGACTCGAAGAGACTTATGTGTGATTGCCAGAGGAGTTGAAGAGTCTCAAGGAATCTGCCAGTGGAATGAAGACTATTCATAGAGGCAATTGACAGATGGATGAGCATTGAAGACTGTAACTGCAACGGAGAGGATGATCTCGACTATGACAGAGATTACAAAGAGTCTCGACTATTGGAGAGGCTAAGGAATCTCAACATAACACCCAGTGATGATGGACACATGGGTTTAACAACCAGAGAAGATGAAGAGTTTCAATGATGAACAAGAAGAGCACTCGACATGAAGATCAAGTTGGTGCTCTCAGCAAGTTGCAGCTTGCAAAACAGAGGTTGTAGCCTCATTATGAGTTGGTGCTCATAAGTATGATAATGTACAGAATGTAAAGATTACTTATCATATAAAGAAGAAGAGGTTTTTACCCTTTATGGGTTTCCCCTGGAAATATCTGTCTCTGTATATTTCATATATGTAAATGATGTTGAATGTTCTATTGCTTACTTCCCTGAATTATTGTGATTGTCATTCAGTTCTCTGCAAAGAGTTTAAAATAATCATAATTGTTTAAGCTCGGTAACAATTGATTCACCCCCCCCCTCTCAGTTTTCAAACAATTGGTATCAGAGTAGGCCCCTTTTATCTAAGGGTAGATCCTAGAGCTTAAACATGTCAAGCCATGAAGGAAATTCAACCAATAAGGCCCCTTTGTTCAATGGAACAAACTTTACCTTTTGGAAAGTTAGAATGAGAATCTACATAATGGATTTAGGTGCAGATGTCTGGGATGTGGTAGATACTGGTTATGTAAAGCCAGTTGTACTAGCTAATAAGGATGACAAGCTAGAATTTAGCTTCAATGCTAAGGCTATGAATGTTATCCCGAGTGGGCTTGCAGAAGAAGAATTCATAAAAGTTATGCACCTAGGAACTGCCAAAGAAATGTGGGACAAACTCATTATCAATTATGAAGGTAATGAGAAGGTAAAGGACGCCAAGCTTCAAACATATAGAGTACATTTTGAACAGATGAAGATGAAATAAGATGAAACTATTGGAAAATACTTTCTGAGAGTTGAAGAACTGGTAAATGCAATGAAAGCACTTGGTGAAAAAATTGAGGAACATTCTTTAGTTCAGAAAATTTTGAGATCTCTACCAGATAGGTTCAACCCGAAGGTCTCTGCTATAGAAGAAATTAATGATCTAAAAACCTTGGAGTTTGATCAACTTCTAGGAACATTGGTTGCATATGAAATGAGAATAGTTAAAGATAAACCCACCTCCAGAGAAGCATCATTTAAGGAAGACAAGAATGAGGATTCTGAGCCTATGAAATTGAAGCAAAATTTGTGAAGAGACTGAAGAGGGGATCAAGCAAATACAAAGGTAAATTGCCTTTCAAATGTTTCAACTGTGGTAATATAGGTCACTTTGCAAATAAATGTCCTCACAAAAGAATGGATCAGACATGTGATGATGAGGAGAAGCACAAACAAAGAAATTTCCTTAAAGAGAATAATTTTAAGAAGAAAAGTCTATGTGTAAACAATGATGATGAAGACAATGACTCCTCTATTGAAGATAAACTAAATGACTTCATACCTATGGCCAAAGAGGATTATGATAATAAAAGCACAGGCAGTGATGATAATGACAAAGAAGTTGTGGTTGATATGGAAGGAGAACCGATCAGTGCACTGAAAGAGATTGACAGACTCAGAATTAAGAACAGAAAGAAAAAAAAGTTGTTGATACAGTTCGAGAAAGATAGTAAACAACCCAATGAAGACTTTGCCCTGCTAAAAGTGGAATTATAAGAGGTAAATAAAATCGAGGACATTCTGAAACAACAATTATCAGAAAAGAAGGAAAGATGTAAATCTCTGGAAGAAGAAGTAGTGAAAACTAGGAAAGAGTTGGAGAGGTTTCAAGCCTTGTATCATCAGAATCTGTCAAGTATCAAAGCCTCAGAAGGATTAGCCACCATTCTGAATCAGCAAAGGAATCCAAAGTTGAAAACTGGTTTGGGTTATGAAGAGGGATCAAGTAGTGGTCAACCAAGAAACAAAGAACCTATCAAGTTTGTCAAATCCTCAAACATTGACAACAGTTACTCTACAGAAGCAAAGAAAGAAAATTAGCTACTAAGAAGGAATGAAAGAAAAAGTACCAGAACCAAATCTGTAGATCAGAGAAATTATCAACATGAAAGAAATCAACCTCCTCAAAGAAGACAGACTTTTTCCAAGTACCAACATTTTTTCTATGGATATTGTTTCTTCTATTCTAACTTTGGTCATAAAGTTGTAAATTGTTCTTTAAAATTAAATTATGAGCAATCAAGACATTCAAGGTATAGATATCTGCCACAACAAAGAATGATGCAGCCAAGTAACAAACCACCACAGACTGCAAATCATTTGATGGATGGGAGAAGGACACAGGTTAAGCATAACAATTGTTATGATCCTTTATTCGACGAACCAGAATGTTACATATGTCATAACTATGGACATAAATCTATTGACTATCGCTTAAGGAACTATGAGCTAGATTTGAATTCCCGTTTTGAAAATGTCAAGGTTTGGAAGAAGAAATAAAGTGACAAGTGTGGATTAGTGTTGTTATCTCAAAGACAAATGAACCCTTGGTATATAGACAGTGGATGCTCCAAACATATGACGGGAGACAAAGGTAAGTTTCTATCTCTAAGTGAAAGAAAATCAGGAAACGTAACCTTTGGAAATGATGCTCCAGGTAAAATAAAGGGTAAAGGGATGGCGAGTCTAAGTAATGGAAAAGGAAAATCCCAAGATGTTCTTCTTGTAGATGGGCTGAAACATAATCTGCTCAGTGTAATTCAAATGTGTGATAGAGGATGTGAAGTGGTGTTCACATCCAAGGACTGCAAGATAAAATCTGTAAACTTAGGACAAGTGGTGGTCAAAGGCATAAGGACAGAAAATAATGTATATGTGTTGAAAGAATATAGAGAAGAGTGTCATCTACGAAAACATGATGAAAGATGGTTATGGCATAGGAGACTTGGACATATAAAATTTGACCACTTAATCAAGCTCAAAAATCTTGAGGCAGTAAAAGATCTTCCAAGAATATCAAAGCCCCAAGATTCTATGTGTAAACCTTGCCAAGTAGGAAAGATAACCAGGACACAGTTTAAGTCCAAGAGATTTACTTCAACAAAGAAACCACTCCAACTAGTTCATATGGATTTATGTGGACCATCAAGACAGGAAGGCACAGGGAAAAAAAACTACTTCATGCTGATTATTGATGATTACTCCAGAATTACTTGGGTTGCCTTTCTCAAGGAAAAAGCTGAAGCATTTGAGAAGTTTAAAAAATTTAAGGCTTTAACTAAGAATCAAACAGGCAAGATGTTATAGGCAGTAATATCAAACAGAGGAGGAGAATTTATGTCAAGTGATTTCAAGGAATTCTTTGATAAGCATGGGATCAAGAGAGAATACACAATCCCAAGAACTCCACAACAAAATGGAGTAGTTGAGAGGCAAAACAGAACAGTGCAACAAATGGCTAGGTCAATGATGAATGAGAATAACATTGGTCAAAACTACTGGGTAGAAGCAATACACACAGTAGTCCATGTTCTTAACAAAGCCCACCTCAGACCACAAAGTGACAAGACACCTTATGAACTGTGGTATGGGAGACCCGCTTCAATCAAACACTTCAAAGTCTTTGGGAGTAAATGTTACATAAAGAATAATGATGAGAACCTTGGCAAATATGATGACAGGGCTGATGAAGGTATCTTCGTAGGGTATTCTACAAACAGTAAAGGATACAAATGCTATAATAAGAGACTGCATAAAATGGTTGACTGTATTGACGTAAAAGTTGATGAAGGAATCCCAGCCAGAGAGGTGTACAATAATGAGTCTCCTACAGAGGACATAGCTGAAGCTGAAGATGAACAGGTCCAAGAATTAGAAAACGAAGACTCTGAATCAGATGAAGACACAGATACTCAGACAGACTCAAATCAATAGACAACTTCAAATTCCTCCTCCAGAATCACTCAAAAGAATCATCCTCCAAGTCAGATAATTGGTGAAAAAGACAAAGGTGTACAAACCAGGTGAAAGATAATCAAAAACACCGAACAATCACATATATCTTTCATATCCATGCTGGAACCCAAGAATTTTAATGAATCTAGAAAAGATGACCATTGGGTTAAAGAAATGAATGATGAACTTGATCAGATTGAGAAAACCAATACATGGGAGATGGTTCATAGACCTGAAGGTAAAAATATCATTGGTTCCAAATGGATCTTTAAGAATAAGTTGAATGAGCAAGGATAAGTTGTCAGGAACAAAGCAAGATTGGTTTGTAAAGGCTATGCTCAAATAGAAGGACTGGATTTTGATGAAACATTTGCACCCGTAGCAAGATTAGAAGCTATCAGAATATTTATTGCCTATGCTTGTCATAAAACGTTTAAAGTCTATCAAATGGATGTCAAGTCAGCTTTTCTAAATGGAGATTTAAATGAAGAAGTCTATATGGAACAACTAGAGGGTTTCGAACTATCTGATAACCCTGACTTAGTATGCAAGCTGAAGAAAGATTTATATGGGTTAAAACAAGCCCCTCATGCCTGGTATCACAAATTGGATATGTATCTCAAAGATAAAGGGTTCAAGAGAGGAACATTTGACAACAATCTATATATCAAAATAGAGGATAATGATTTTCTCATCGAGTTGGTCTATGTAGATGACATCATCTTCGGATGTAATAAGGATTCATTGGTACAATGGTTTGCTTCAGCCATGGAGTCTGAGTTTGAAATGTCTATGATAGGTGAACTGTCATTTTTTCTTGGTCTGCAAATTACTCAGAGGTATGAAGGGATGTTCATTTCTCAAGAAAAATATCTAAGAGAAATGTTGAAAAGGTTTCAAATGGAAGATTCTAAGCCCATGGGCACACCTATGGTTACTGGATGCAAATTAAGAAAGGATGATGACTCACCTGATGTTGATCAAAGTTCATATAGGTCAATGATAGGCAGCCTACTATACATCACATCATCTTGCCCAGACATAATGCATGTTGTTGGAATTGTAGGAAGATATCAGACTGCACCTAAATAGAGTCATTTGCTAGCTGTCAAAAGGATAGTCAGATATTTGAAAGAAACAATGAACTATGGCCTATGGTATCCTAAGAATCAAAATTTTCAATTATCAGTCTACTCAGATGTTGATTGGGCTAACTGCATGGATGAAAGGAAAAGAACAAGTGGAGGTGCATTCTTCTTAGGAGATTCTCTAGTAGCACAGTTGAGTAAAAAGAAAGGTTCCATTTCTTTATCAACTACAGAGGAAAAGTACATTATTGCTACTACCTGTTGCACTCGGGTATTATGGATGATTCAGAAACTTGTAGACTTGGAGGTAAAATACAATGCACCGATCCCAATTCATTGTGATAACACTAGTGCCATCAGTGTGTCCAAGAATCCTGTATTCCACTCCAAGACCAAGCATATTCCCATAAAATACCATTTTTTGAGAGAGCAGGTCACCAATCAGATTGTTCAAGTCCATTACATTCCAACCACAGAACAAATTGCAGACATCTTTACTAAACCCCTAACCAAGACACCATTTGAATATCTCCGACAGAACCTGGGTGTCATCCCGTCTCACACCTAAGAGAGTCCATCCTGTTAGGGGGAGTTTTATATTGATTGAATAGCTGATACCTCCTAAAAATACTGCTACAACTCAGGGGGAGCATGTTTTCTTTGACATTGATGTCAAAGGGGGAGAAAAGGTGTGGTCTAGACCGGATTCTACAGTTGGAGTTCCAAATAGATTAGCGCAGTCGTTCAGGGTTTCCATCAATGCCAAAGGGGGATATTGTTGGCATGTTTACAGGAAGGTGTGCTTGTCATTGATGGCAAGATCAGAGTATGCAGCGATGGAAAAACAGGGACAACGGAATCTCGGGAGGAGAAGCGACAATGATCTTTGGATCCCATTGAGAATTCCCGATGAACATCAGATCTGAGCCCGAGGTCCGACCAGCATTGGATCCAGGAGAACCTGCATGTTCTTTAAAGAGCAAGGTGAAGTGGGGTTATGGAATCCTGAAGGCAGGAGGACAGTTTTGTATATCAGGAGTTGGAAGAGTCGAGACTCTTCATCATTAGAAGTCCCTGAATCGCAAAATGCAAAACACCGAAATCCCAAAGGCAGGAGGATAGTTCTAGATACCGGGAGTTGGAAGAGTTGAGACTCTTCATCATTAGGAGTTCTGGAATCACGAAATGAGAAACACCAAAATCCTGAAGGCATGAGGACAGTTTCAGATACCGGGAGTTGGACGAGTCGAGACTCTTCATCGTTAGGAGTCCCGGAATCATGAAATGTGAAACACTGAAATCCTGAAAGCAGGAGGATAATTGCGGATACCAGGAGTTGGAAGAGTCGAGACTCTTCATCATCAAGAGTCCCAAAATCGCAAAATGTGAAACCCTAAAAACCCCAAACAGGCACATCGACCAGAGGTTCGAATACTGGGAGTTGGAGGAGTCAAGAGTCAATACTCTTCATCACAGGAATCCCGAAGTCGCAAAATGCGAAATGTTGAAACACCTTTTTGTGTATATTTCAGATACCGGGAGATGGAGCATCAAAACACTTCATCACAAGGAATGCCAGAATGCCAAAATTCCTAAATGCGAAAAACACCTTTTGGTGTTGGTTTCGGATACCGAGAGTTGGAGAGTCAAAACACTTTACAATAGGAATGCCGAAATGCCGAAATGTTGAAATGCATTTTCAAATAAGGCTATGGTCATCGCTGGTGGTCACATCATCAAAGAGTTGTAGAGAAGATCTCAAAGAGACAAGATCCATTACGGAGTTTGGGACTTGGAGAGTCGAGATGCCTCACCACAGGGATGTCAAAAAGATGAATGTCGGAATGCTGAAACGCCGAAAGGCCGAATTGAGAAATGGTGAAATAAGCGTGAGACCCATCATTTATGATCCAATGGTGCAGGTTATTTAGGAATATGATCGAAGGGCTACTGTTTCTCTTCACACTTAATCGATCAGTGACGATTCAGTTACTGAAGCGATCTTTGGAGGTTCACAATGTAACTGCTAGAAACCACTGATTGTTTCTGCCAGAGGACTCGAAGAGACTTCTGTGTGATTGCCAGAGGACCTGAAGAGTCTCAAGGAATCTTCCAGTGGAATGAAGACTATTCGTAGAGGAAATTGACAGATGGATAAGCGTTGAAGCCTATAACTGCAACAAAGAGGATGATCTCGACTGTGACAGAGAAGACAAAGAGTCTCGACGGTTGTAGAGGCTAAGGAATCTCAGCATAACACCCAGTGATGATGGACACATGGGTTTAACAGACAGAGAAGCTGAAGAGTTGCAATGATGAATAGGCAGAGCACTCCACATGAAGAGAATGCAGAAGCATTGTTCACAGGACATGCACAAGGTGCACAGAGACTATAAGAAGGCATAAGAAAGAAGATATGGTGGTTGTTGTTGAGATTGATTCAGGCATGAAGAAGGAGGAGTGTGCAGTAGCTGAAATACAGAGAAGAGGAATGGTGCATTGAATCGAGATGGCCCACGGAGCATAAAAGGTAGAAGCACAGAAAGCACAAGGATGTGTGCAACAAGACAATGAGACAGTAAAGGAAGGCTGAGGTTCTCTTGTAGAGAAAAATAGAAGATAAGAAAACACAAGAAGATGCAGACAGAGAAACACTGATACATGAGAGGAGAACAGCATAGCAGAACAGTGATAAGCCTGGTAAGCCAATGATAAATATTGTATCACTGTGATAAATTTATATATAGAAAACTTTATAGATCAGGGTGGAAGGGAGGTGCTAGGGAGGACTGTTGTCCTCAGAGGTTCAAATGGGTGCTTCAACACAGGGAGTTGTAGCTTCCATCTGGTTGCAACCAGAGAAACCAGGGTGGCAGGGTGGTGCAAGGGAGAACTGTTGTTCTATGTTATACAGGTTGGTTCCTGTGTGACTGGAAGTTGGTGCTTCCATCCAGTTGGTGCTGGAACACTTAGTGAGTTGGTGCTTCCTTCTAATGGGTGCTAGAAAAACTAGGGAGGGTGTGCTTCCTTCTAGTAGGTGCTAGAGAAAACAGAGAGTTGGTGCTCTCAACAAGTTGCAGCTTGCAAAACAAAGGTTGTAGCCTCATTATGATTTGGTGCTCATAAGTATGATAATGTAAAGAATGTAAAGATTACTTATCATATAAAGAAGAAGAGGTTTTTACCCTTTATGGGTTTCCTAAGGAAATAGTTGTCTTTTTATATTTCATATGTGTGAATGATGCTGAATGTTCTATTGCTTACTTTCCTGCATTATTGTGATTGTCATTCAGTTCTCTGCAAAGAGTTTAAAATAAGAATAATTGTTTAATCTCGGTAACAATTGATTCACCCCCCCCTCTCAATTGTCAAACAACTTGTTTATATTCTAACACCTAACACCTTGTTTATACAGGTTTCAATTCATTTGTTTATAAGTTGTTTAACTATGCCATCATTGCTCTTTGTTTATGTTCATAAAACTGTAAATCATTCCATAGTTTGGTTATTTAGGTAGTGTTTCTCTTAGCCACATCTACTTTATTAAATTAGGTCAATTACGTCTTGTAGATTTACATGAGTTGTTCACTTCATTTTCAGCATTAGAATGCTAGGATCAGAGTTGATTTTGAGTTATGAATTTTAATTAGATCTTGTAGGCTTGCATGAATTATTAATTCTGTACAAAATATTTTCCAATATCAGTGTGATTGAACAAGTGATTGATTTCAAATCTCTTCTGCACAATGTTTGTAGACCATATGGATTATAAGAACATCTAATGCTATTTTTATGATGGCAAAGATTTCTATAGACTACCTTATCCATACTCTGCATTTCTTTGTAGAAGTTATCATCGAGTTGATTCCATTTGAATTGCCAGTAGTGATTAGATGACATCGTGATGTAATTCAACACCGTAGACACAATCATCATATTTGAATACTGTCACGACACTCTTTCTTTTAGTTAGGTATATTATTGTAAAGATAATGTTTATTTTCTGCAATATAAAAGTAATTATGAGTTTTTGAAGACATGCTTTAAGAATAGAGTTCACTTTGAAGAATTGATTTTGAAAGATTGCTTACTTATCCACAGGCTACTTGTTCATTCAAAGAGTTTCTTACTTAGATGAATTGTTTATAGTTGAAGATTTCTTCTGAAAAGATGATTCACTAAGATTAATAAGTTTACTATTTTAAATATTGCTCTGTACATCTAAATTCAAGTATACTGTTGAGATGATTGTAACTTATTTAGAGTATTTTAAATCATCTTTAAAAGTAGAATTGTAAATTGAAAAAGAGTGTTGATCCCTAGGTTAAACCATCCTCTTGTCTAGTTAATCTTTCCGTTAGCTTTTCTTTCTGCCTTGACTCATACTGTGTCACAACTCTAAGTCTACTTACCCTAGTTGACAATTTAATTGAGGGAAATTTGTAGATATAGTTTACCCATCAAGGATCAACTAGGATTACTTCAACAGATGCTGGAAGCAACAAGCATTACAACAACACACAGGTCTGGGGAAGGACCATCCACGGGGCCAAGGAGAGAAGAAAAAAACATGAAGTTGGCCATGACACAACTAACAATAGGGCATAGAACCTTACATATTGAGATAGATGCATTGGAGTTTCCAATGGGCGAGTTACGGGAGCAAGTAAATGATTTGGGCCATCTCAATATAGTCATATCAAGGATGTCCATGAAAAGGTTATAGGACTTGCAAGAAGGATTGGTGTAAGAAGTGAGGAATGGAGGAGACAAAGAACACATAGAGTTGGAAAGAATAAGGGACAAAAGATCCCAATTACAGGATAAGTATGACACAACACTTCAACAAAAGAGGGAATTTGGGGGTAGAGTAGAATAAGTTCTGAAGAATAAAGACGAGGCTGAGGAGAGGGCCAAGAAAGCATTAAACAAAAAGGATGAGGCTAAAGGGATAACACAGAGAACCCAAGAAATGGTCCAAAAGTTACATAAGGAAATTCCAGAAGTTCCCCTAGTTGTAGAAGCTATGATGGAGGAACAAGGACAGATGATCGGAGAAATCATTAAGGGATTTCAATCACAAATAGAAGATCTAAAATGATGGAGCATGCTAGGAATTCCATCGTAGGTGTGCAAAGGCAGGGAGAGGATTGCAACCAAAGTAGTTGCAAACATTTAGAAAGTAGAAGTAGAATGTTCCAAGCTCTGTGAGGAGAGCACAAATATATGGATTGAGTTGGCAGAAGACTCAGAGATGAATGCAGTGGAAGCACGCTTAAAGGAAGCACAAGAGAGAGCACATCAGGATTCACAAAATATAATGACACTTCCACCAATAGAGATGATTTATTGTAATGGGGTTTTTTTGGGATGAGCATATTCGGGTTTTTAGCCCTTGATTTCTGTATAAATATGTAACGGGTTGGGATATTAGGAGTTTATGAATTTTGGGTTCCTCAATATGGTTGGTTCTATTATGTTAGTTTCTGGTTAGTTATGTTATGCTTTTTCCTATTTTGTTTAGTTCCATTATGAGTTCTAGAGTTCGTGAATGTAACAGTGTATGAGAAGAATGAATAAACTAAGGTTAAAGAGATGATATTGAATCTTGTGTTTTCTGTATGTTATATGTTTTCTTATGGATTATGTTTGGATGCATCGTAGAGTATATGTTTCTTATGATTAAATAGGGTGCAATTCTCATGACTATGGTAGTAACAAATCTATGCGGTAATATGGAATATGTTGATTATAGGAATATGAATCATAAGTAAGTTAATACTAACTAAGAACCGAGTTACGTGCACTGACATAATAAGAAATAATGAACTGAGTGTTTTCCTCCCATTCCCTTACTACTGCAGAAGCCTAGTTCTCACAGTCCCAATAGAAACCTTGGGTGAGACTTTATCTGCACAAGCAAGTGATGCTTAAAGGGATGGTGTCTGGTGGGTTTTGTTGGTAATAGATAAAATGAACCTAGGGTCTTACACCCCGTGCACAATGCCAATAAGGATGAGGACCTAACACAGGGTCACACCTGGCATGCTCTCGGTCCCATGCAGACCCTCGACCCACCCCCTGAAATTCACCAATGTCAAAGTAGTTGACATTCTTACCCAAAATAAACCCAACCCATAATTTTCTCATAAAATATAAGGGAATCTCCTTGTTATTGCAGGGAGGTTTATCAAAATCAATGTACCACCTACCCATTCATTTTTGACTAATATGGGGATGGATGCACCAATCAATGGAGATGCGTTTCTTGGTCAATGGTAGTTCTTGTCCATTTATAGGATCCCTAAATATAGACAATATTTGTTGTTTTGAAATGCACAGTTCTTTGACTTGGTTTCTGTCCAAACCAATGCTATAGTACTCATACATTCTTGCCCTATAATCAGACATATATGTCAATTTACCTTGGGCAATTTCAATGGACTTCACAATTATGTCCAAAGAAGTGGCCAAGGAGACTCTGCTAGGCTCTCTAGTGTCCCTTAATTGTTCCTCAAGGGTTCTTAATATAACCCACCCCTCATCAATTTGAGTGTTTACAATGGGTGGTTGTAGTGGGTTGGGGGTTTGATATTCTTGGTTTTCTTCTAAGCAGTTTACATTGTCTTGGGGTTCCATTATATTATATATGCTATAATTTAAAATTCATGGTATGTAAATTAGGTTTGTTTTTTAATTAAAATACAAAATTACATTTTTTTTTTTAGAGTCTTAGGAGAAAAAGACTAAATTTGGTTAAAAATAAGATAAATCAAACATACTTGGACATGGTGGAAATATCTTCCCTCCATTTCTCCTCTCTATCTCCTCTCTCTTTGCTCAATGAGAGTCAAAACACAAGAGCGTTTTGTGCACAATGATCACAAATAACACTTGCGACCCTTTTAAAAATTTTAACAAAAGGAACGCGTGCGCATTCCTTCCACTAAACCGATGTGGCAGGCCTCATGGAGATTCAACCACTTCCAAACCTGTAGGTTTAGGAACGTGTGCACATTCCTAAGAATGTGCACACGTTCGTGCGAGTCTGCATTACTAGTAACCCGCTTGCCACTTTTTTCGGCCATGAACTTCTTGCACTCACCCATAGTCGTTCACCAAATTCCAATTTGCAAGGATTTATTTTATATAATCACCTTTTGATCCAAATTGGTCTTAGATTTTTAAATGAATCATCTTCAATCCCAAATCCAAAGATATTATTTCCTATGCTAACTCTCAATTTCCCCACTCATGTACCTACCACTAGTTCCTAACTTGATTAATTTTGTGAAGGCCACATCAACACCACAAAATACCTCACTCATGGAATCACTCATTACTTTGCACCCCATGAT
>ML780977.1:1700288-1713187 GCA_009831015.1 Picea engelmannii | reverse complement strand
AAGTCATTACTTCCCTTGAACAATAACTATTGATTATTTCTCATATATTGTGCATGGTGTATTGTGGTGTATTGGTGTAACTCTTATACTATTGTTCATTGCTCATTGGATATAGTTGAACGGTTTAAGTATAAGTTGAAAAATGTTTTAAATTGTACTTGATACTGATTCACCCCCCTCTCAGTATCAACAATACCCATCCACATAATGAACATAAGATGTACCCTGGGAAAACCCAATATGAGAGAAACCCAACTAGAAGGTGAAGCATATGCCTTGCTCTTTTCTTTGAATTATAAAATGAAAATATAAAGAAAGTGCACTCACTATGGAGTTTCCATAGACACTATGGCCTATATGGCTACTGCAAAGTCTTTTACTTCATATATTTTGCTTGAATATCCCACTCTCAATGCTTTTCTCTATATGCAACAATAACCAATACAATAATAATGGAATCCCTTCATTTCCTAGTGGCTTAGTGTTTAACATGGCCTAATATCCATTTAGGTTTAGTGGTGTGGTTTTTGCATAGCTCAACCTTTGATGAGGGTTAGGTTTTTTTAACCCTCTAGAATCTTCTTCAAAGTCCACACATGACTAGCTCCCCATGTGTGATTAATGTGAGCTAACATTGTGTCCATTCAATATCATGGTGGTGAACAAGATAGGTCAAATTACAACGAGCATAACTTCTACATACAAACTCTTACTGAGGTGATATTCATGCCTAGGAAATATCTCGATGTGTATAATAACATCACAAGACTAAGAACTTTGTTTAGAATTTTTTGACCCCAAAAATAATTATTTAATATCTCAAATAGGCTTAAAAGTTTTATAGACCTCAAATTCCCGAAAGAGTACCTGGCCCTAAAATGAACCTACAAACCAATAACTCTAATTTTTCTATACAAAAAATTAAAAATAAATAATAAATTATATAATAATACATTTCAAATCACATAATATTTCAAATCTACATAACACATTATATTATTTTATTTTAATATAACACATTATATTATTTTATTTTAATATATGATTTTTTTTTACAATACACTTACATCATAAAAACAATAAATAATTTTAGTATATTCCGGTTACTTTAGAAGAAACATCGCATGCGAGAACATGAACTTTAAAAAACATTGTTTTTATGACTATATATAAAAAAGGGGAGGCAACTTAAATCATATTATTGCTGAACTTTTCTTGAACAAGAAATGCATTCGAAAAGGAAAGCCAAAAACATTTCTTCTTAATTTTACTATATTTAATGTTTTATTACAATCTACTCGAAATAATTTTAAATGATTAAAAGAAATTAAATATTTTCCTTATTTTATAAAAAAATATATATATAAATTAAAATATATATATTATTACCTTGAAGGGGTTCTTTAAGGAGAGGTTCTTGCTCAATTTTTGTTGTCTGTCGAGGTCCTATACAAGCATGACATGTGTTAGTGTAGCTCCAACCACCTGTTCATTTCCTCATATACTGCTTACCTTCCTCCACCACCCTGTAGCACAACCTTTTCCCTTATCCTTCATCTTTTCACTACAGATGTTGACAACACAGTCTTTACACCACAATTCTTAGATGTTGACAACAATGCCTTTGCACCACTGTTTTTAGATGTTGACATCATTGCCTTTGCACCACCACCCTTCCTCTTTTTATTTCAAATGTTGAAAACAGTGTGCGATTAATATCAAATCTTTGAGGTTTTCTTGGTTTCTTTGCAGATGCATTAACCATTGAGAGCGTCGTGGGAGAGATCCAGGATGGAAAAACCTATGATGGGTTTGTTGTCTTCTTCTTCTTCGTGCAACCACAATAACAAGAAGAGGTGGAGCACATTTTCTAAAGTTCAATTACTGGAGTAATACTGATCAGTTAAAAGATCTGTATGACCATATAACAACTTAGCCCACATAATAGCTTAGCACTTCCCAAGTTGATGTTCCCTTGCTTTCTCTAACGGTGATAGCGAGCCCCCACAGGCCATAAGGAGGATAGAGTCCTCATTCTCAGCTCTCACGCTCAAGATACTCCATAATTTGAGCCAACGAGATTGGACTTCAACAAAATGAGTGCATTAAAAACCAACAGAGAGAAGAAACCCAATGATTTTAGTTTTTTTTTCTTTGGTTTTGAGAAAAAATTGTAATTTTGTTCACATTCATCAGAGTAACATTATTAGCGCAGGGATGCATTCAATTCCCTAGAAGGTACATTCAGGTGGTGGGTGGATTCATTGGTTTAAGAGGGAATTGCAATCAATAATGTAGAGACATAGGTTGAATTAGAGGTTTTCTTGGTGTATAATCATTTTCAGAGTCTTGTTTTCTGGTTTTCTTGGTATATAACCATTTTTAGAGTTTTTTTTTCTTTATTTATTGATTGTTTTTTTATGCATACAACATTCTTGAAGAAAGATCATGAGGAGACATCATCAATGTCATCCATTTTTGAAGTTGTTTCCTGCACCGTCCCTTCCAGCCTGTACCGACAAGGATATATGGCACAGGTGTTGCTTCTCAGATGATGATTAAGGTGGGTAGTGCGAGGCAATTGGGGGATTAGATTGTGAATGTGGGAAAGAAGTGCGCAACAATGGAGTGAACATGGAATCATCCAGAAGGGTTTTGAGGGGACTATCCTCCTCTGTAGGAATACGCTCCTCCTCAGACACTGCAGATAAATGGCGAAATCTCTGCTCTCATCTATTTCCATGTATTAGAGGAGTTTTCACTGTCCAGGGTGAAGTGCTACATAGAGCCTCTAGAAGGCTAGAAATATTGTTTTAAAAGGGAAACTGAGTAAAAAAAACTCTCTCTTTGCCTATATAGATCTTCACATATTATGCATTATGTTTATGAAGGGCGACATTGTTTTATAGAGCTAAAAGTTTAATATGGTTTAATATCAAGAAATACTTATCCAAGGACAAGTTACTGTCATCATTAATACATATAATTCAATCCAGTGCAAATTTTCTATTATTCTTGTGATCTGTTTTGACAAACGAAACAATTTTTCTCTCTGAAATATATCGCGCAATTGATGAAAATATTTAATTCAAACCAAGTCTCTTATTGAATAATTGATTTCCTATTATGTTATTTTTCTTTGTACACTAAAGAAATGTATCTGTAAGTGAGGTTCACATTTTTTAATTCACATTCTTTGATAATAATTATTAAAAATTCAAGATCGATAAATATCTCACAGCAAAATAAACATTCCACAACAAAACAATTATTATTGTATATATTCAGTGAAATATATACTATTATATTTGAAGTTATATGATATATATTTGATCATATACAATTACTATTTTACAGAGTAAGAAATATTTCATTGTATACAATTCAATCCTACTTATAAAAAGTTGACACAGATTTATGTCAACTCCAAGGGTCGGGATATTTTCACGTGTAAACGTAGCACTTTTGATATTTGGTTACAAGCTTTTCAATATTCATTGGCTATACTATGCATTGTTTAACATTCCCTTCTTTACCATATTTTCTTTATTTTTAGGGGATATTAGTGAAGGTTTATTGATGTTCTAAATCTTATCCATTACAAGTAAAGGTAACATTTATAACGTTGATAAGGTAACTTGTAACCTTAAAAAAAAAAAAAAAAAACTCCAGATATGAGACCTGCAACAATAGAGGATAGACCTATCCTCAACTCTTCATTGATAAATTTTCCTTACCTAAGGTCATATAGGTCTTCTCCTCTAGTTCTTACTGATTCTGTGTTTTCTTAGAGAGTAGAAGAGGTTTATGGGGTGGTTTTTCTGTAGTTTAGCTAGCCTTTTGGAGTGGATTAGTTTCTCGACTTAGCTGTTTTATTTCACCTATTTTAGTTGTGGGTCCTGGTTGAGTTTCTTTTAATACCTTTCTTTGGAGAGTGTGCTCCTTATGGAGGATATCTTCAGGGGTAGCATGGCGTCTTTGTAGTTATTGTAGGTGCTTCTATTTTTTAGTAAACTTTAATGTTCACCTGGCGGGTCACTTCAAGTTTCATTGAGGTGGTTTGGTCAATCTCTTTTCAACAGTATCTGAGTAGGCCTCCTAGTTTTTTTTAGTTTCGATGAGGTTTAGGTGGCTGGATTTGAACACACCATGATGAAAGTTGGAGTCACGACTTTAATGAGAGCAGACAAAGAGGCCAGTTGGAAACAAGTCGGCCTGTTTAATGAGGCTCTCATACCCTCTGGCTTTCAAACTGACAAAGGTACTTCTCGTCCAACTATATCTCCTTACCTGACTCAGTCGCTTCCTTTACACCAGGAGGAGAATGCTTTAGGCTCTATGCAGTTGTCTAGAGCAAAGTTTAACGATAATTCTAGATTTATCTCTTTTGCGCAGAAGAAAAGAGGTTGGGATTTTGTGGAAGAACCTATTTCTAAGGCTACTGAAGTGTAGTTTAGTAGGCAATACCTGAGAGTTTTTAAGACTTGGAAAGAAAATAAAGTGAAGCGGAGGTTTATCCTCGATTCAGACATTGGACTGGAAGACGATTGCATGATGGATTTTTGCACGCTTGTTGGGATTTTTTCTTACCGTAAGTTCGTCCAGGTGTCGATTGAGAGATGGGTTGACTCAACCTAGAAACTGCTCTTAGGTTATAGTCCATAGATGTTTTACCTGGCTCGAGGTTGGTTTTATTTCAAGTGTAGGAACCCTGAGGATGCTACTAATTTACTTGAGTCTCTGTGGGTGGTGGATGGAGGTAGCATTATGCTTAAGAATTTGAGAATTACTTTCAACCCTTCAAGGGATTATTTTCAATTATGTCACCTTTGGGTCTTGTTAACTCGTATTCCACTATAGTGGTGGAATAAGTGGGCATTAGTTGAAATAACAAATGGACTTGGTCAGTTTCTTACCTTGGATGAAGTTGCACTATTAGCACCGAACAGACAACTTTGTAAAGTTTTGGTTGAGATTGACATCCACGCTGGCCTTCCGGGAGCGGTTGAGTTGGAGTGGCAGGGGATGCTGACAGTTCAAAGACTTGATTTTTTGGGTATTCCTTTTCAGTGTACTCAGTGCAGAGAGACATGACACCTTTTCCTTGAGTGTCACGAGAGATCTCCGGAAGATTCATCCTCTGAATCTTCTTTTATATGTAGGCCTATCAACATTGATACTCCAGAAGTTTTGTTGGGGGGATGGAATGCTTGCTACTCCAAAGATGAGCCTTTCGAGGATGACAGGACAGACTACAATTTCTATGGTAAGTTGAGAAAACTTTGTCCCACCATTTTCTTTTCACTCTCCTGTTGGGAAAGGGATTCTTTAGATAAGACCTTTGGGACGGGAAATTTATTCTCTCAATCTTAGGAGCTTGCGGACTCCCCGAAATTGGATTCCCTTCCAGGTTTGTTTCCCTTGGTGAAGCAGCGGAACTCGGGTTGTATTTCCTCATAGGGTGGTGAACAGAATGTTCTTCTAGAACCTACCATTTTGCCTACTGGTCCATCTGTAAACCCGATAGGTGGTCCTTCAGCTGCTACCACTGTGGATCCGTCTTGGTTAGAGGGTGACTTTGGGAGGGGTGGGACCTTGACTACTTCAATGTCACAGGGAGTGGGACATGATTCGTCTGCTTGTGAAGATCAGTTACTAAGTGAGAGTGAAGTGGCCCTTTTCTCTTAAGTCCAGGATTTACGTCGTAGTGTTGGTTTAAGGGAGGTGGAGTGGGTTGAATGACCTCTTAGTTCAATCTTAGACTCTTTAGTCCCTGCTTTACAAGAGATTGCCAAACCAAAACCTCTACCTACCTTTAGGTGAAATATGAACTTATCTCATGTTCTTCCTACTGATACTTTGGCTAGTGACATTATTGGTTCTAGGGAGGGGCAACCCATTTCAGTTGTTAAGAGTTTTTCTTGGTCATGAGGCCTAGGATGTGAGATCTCCCTTGTAAAGACCTAAAGTGCTCGAAATCAAGCTGAGTTTTCTTTGAAGGATCTGGTCAACAATTCTTCGAATGAAAATTATCATGGGGTGTTTAGAGGCATTAAATCCCTAGCACGCGCTAAATCATTATTTTGTTGACACTGAATGTTAGGGTAGTGGCAGGTCCCAAAAACTGGCCTAAGTGCGACGTATTCTTCTTTTAAATCAGCCTGGAATTATTTTCTTTCAAGAGACTTTGGTTGATGAATCAAGGGCTAGAATTTTCTTCTCGAAACTTAAACTGACTTGGTATTCGGCTGCTGTAAGATCTGTAGGAAAATCAGGGGGCTTGTTGGTGGTGTGGGATCCTGAAAAGTTCAAACACAAACCTTATATCTGTTGTGGTGGTTTACTTGTGATAGGTAACAGTTTACAGCTACAGGAGAAACTGTTGTTTTTAAATGTGTATGGTCTGTGCAGTGACATAAAATCATTTTGGAAAAAACTTGGGGATAGAGGTATGATGTCTATTAAAAATATGATAGTAGCTAGTGACTTCAATTTCACGTTGAATGAAGGTGAAATCTGGAGAGAGAGAAGTATTCCCGATCCATTGGCATTGTTCTTAAAATATTTGTTCATTGAAGGAGGTCAAGTGGACATTTTGTTAGATGAGGTGGTGGCTACGTGGTGAAATGGAAGAAAGGTAGCGGATAGTATTATGAAGAGATTAGACATGATGTTTGTAGCGACGGACATGTTGAGGAAGTTTTCTAGATACCGTGCATGGGTGGCTCATCCATTTATTTTGGATCACGCTTCATTTCTTCTACAACTAGATGGAAACTTCCAAAGAAAAAACTTTCCTTTAAAATTAAATTCCAGCTGGTTACAGGAGGAGGAGTTTTCACAGATAGTTAATGAAGTTTGAAAGGATGCAAAATTTATGCAGGAACCAGGAATGCAAAGAAGATTGGTATGGAAGTTGAATTGTTTAAAATCGGCTATAAAGAGATGGGTGACTCACTTTAAAAACCTCTCGGCTATAAAATTGGGTGAATTGGAAGTGGATTTACAGGAACTGTATCATTCATCCCTCACATATTTGAACAATGAGGAGTTGTCAACTAAGATAAAAGAGAAGTAATCGAAGAGACTGAAGCTTTTAGTAGTGGAGGAAGACATTTGGAGACAGAGGATCCAAGTGCTTTGGTTAAAGAGTGGGGACCAGAATACAAAATACTTTCATCACTTTTCTAGTGATAGAAAAAACCGAAAACAGATATGGGAAATTCAAACTGAGATAGGCCAGGAAGTTATGGGCCAAAGAGATTTAAAAGTGGAGGTGGTAATTTTTTTTTTAAATATGGGATCAATAGGGGGCATCATCATTGAATATCAGACTAAGTTAGCAAGTCTCTTCCCTAGCATGGTCACAGATGAAGAATCTCTTTAGTTAGAGAGCCCATGTACTTTAGAGGAATTGTCGAGTAGTCTAAAGGATTTTATAAAAGATAAAAGTCCAGGCTCGGATGGCTAGACGTTGGAATTGTTTATCCTTTTTTTGAGATGATTGGGGAGGATTTCTTAGGGATGGTAGAGGAATCAATAAGAAAGGGAGAAGTTATAAAAGCACTTAATGCCACTTTTCTTGCTCTTATTCCAAAAGTGAATAAACCATCTTCTTTCGATTCCTCTACCAAAATTGTTTCGACCTATTTCACTCTGTAATCTCTGTTACAAAATTATTGCAAAATTGTTGGCAAATAGACTGAGGCCTATCCTATCAAAAGGCTTAGCGGAAGAGAAACTGGGGTTTCTTTAGGGAAGAAAAATCCTAGACGTTGTGGGAACTGCTTAGGAATGCCTCCATAGTATAAAAAAGAAGAATCAAAAGGCTCTCATTCTTAAACTCAATCTTAAGAAGGCATACGATTTAGTCAACTGGGATTTTCTAAGAATGATAATAATTAAAAATGGTTTTGGTTTGTCTATTACAAAATGGATTATGAGCTGTGTCACAACAGTTTCTTATGCATTCTTGGTCAATGGAGAACCATCTAATATTTTTCATAGAGGCAAAGGCCTTAGGCAAGGCTACCCACTGTCTCCTTTACTTTTTATATTGGTGATGGAGGGAGTAAGTATTCTTCTTAAAAAGGAAAAAGAGGCCAGGAAGTTGTCCGGAATTAAAGTTGCAACGATCACTAATATTCTACATCTCCTTTTCGTTGATGATGTATTGATTTTTTCCAGAGCTAGTGTTGAAGAATGGAAGGTGATAGTTGGACTACTGAAGACCTTCTTAAATGCTTTTGGTTTAGAGATAAATGTGGAAAAGTCTACTTTTCATGTGGTGGGTTGGGATGAGTCATGGATGGCACCTTTTAAAGAGCTTTTTCCTTATATTTTTGTCTCCATAGATGTAGGATTTAAGTAACTGGGCTTTTTTCTCAAGCCTAATTGCTACAAATCGGAGGATTGGCGCTGGCTTATTAAAAAGTTTGAAAGAAGAATTGATCACTGGTGTAATCGATGGCTTACTCTAGGAGGAAGACTAGTGTTGATCAAGGAAGTTCTGGAGAGTCAACCGATGTATTGGATGTCCATGGCCGCAGTACCTAATTCAGTTCTGGTAAAACTTCATCAGCTTATTTTCTCCTTTTTATGGTTGGACTGTAGTGAGAGGAATCGATTACACCTTTGTAATTGGGAGACTATTGCTAGGCCAAAGAAGGATGGCGGGTGGGGACTGAGAAATATTTCTTTCTTCAATAAATATTTAGCAGCCAAAACCTTCTGGAGAGGGATGACCAAAGTGGGAATTTGGCACAAATTCATTAAAGACAAGTATTTACCTTATTGTTCGGTGTCAACCTAGTTTAGATCGGTCAATAGATCACAGGGATCGGCATCACCGGTATGGAGAAATATTTTAAAAGTCTTACCACTTTTAGATCATTGGTTGTACTGGAAACCTGGTAATAGAGAGGCAGTCCAGGTAGGTAGAGACTGTATTATGTGAATGGGACAACAATATTTTTTATCTAATGAACTTATTGCAACTTTAAAGCTAAAGGGTGTCACTTTTCTCCACCAAGCACATAATTTTACAAATACATATATCCTCTAAGTTCTTACTGGCAAGAGGTTTCTAAGCTTGGTCTCTACGGGGATCTAGAAACAGAGTTGGAATATTATCAGAGCGCGTTAATGGGCGCAAGAATCCGGTTAAATGATTTTGATGATGAATTGATGTGTTCAGGAGAAGATGGGCCTAGGATTCCCTCAGTAATTAATATTTATAAGGCACTGTCAGAGAGCTTGTGGAATCACACAACAAAAGGATGGAGCTACAAGCTGTGGAAGTGGAACATTTCTCTTAAAATAAAATAAAAATTCTGGTTAGTCCTGAGAAACAAAGTTCTCACTTGGGAGAACCTACTATCAAAGGGCTGGGAAGGACCAATTTTTTGGATTCTGTGTAGAATGAATCCAGAGACTCAAAACCACTTGTATATTCATTTTTCGTTCATACGTCAAGTTTGGAATATTCTCGTGGGGACCCTCAAGTCTCGGTTGTTTTGGGATGGGAACACGGTCAATGATTGTATGTAGACTTGTGTCAGACAGCATCCAAAATCGATCGAGCATCCAAAAAAGGGGAGGCAACTTAAATCATATTATTGTTGGACTTTCCTTGAACAAGAAACGCATCCAAAAAGGAAGCCAAAAACATTTCTTCTTAATTTTACTATATTTAATGTTTTATTACAATCTACTCAAAATAATTTTAAATGATTAAAAGAAATTAAATATTTTTCTTATTTTATAAGAAATTATATATATAAATTAAAAATATATATATTATTACATTGAAGGGGTTCTTTAAGGAGAGGTTCTCACTCAATTTTCATTGTCTGTTGAGGTCCTATACAAGCATGACATGTGTCAGTGTAGCTCCAACCACTTGTACATTTCCTCATATACTGCTTACGTTCCTCCACCACCCTGTAGCACAACCTTTTCCTTATTCTTCCTCTTTTCACTACAGATGTTGACAACACCGTCTTTGAACCACCGCTCTTAGATGTTGACAACAATGCCTTTGCACCATCGCTTTTAGATGTTGACATCATTTCCTTTGCAACACTTCCCTTCCTCTTTTCATTGCATATGTTGACAACAATGTGCGATTAATATCAAATCTTTGAGGCTTTCTTGGTTTCTTCGTAGAGGCATTAACCATTGAGAGCGTCGCAGGAGAGATCCAGGATGGAAAAACCTGTGATGGGTTTGTTGTCTTCTTCTTCTTCGTGCAGCCACAATAACAAGAAGAGTTGGAGCACATTTTCCGAAGTTCAATTACTGGAGTAATATTGATCAGTTAGAATATGGGTATGACCATAGAACAACTTAGCCCACATAATAGCTTAGGACTGCCCAAGTTGATGTTCCCTTGCTTTCTCTGATGACTATAGTGAGCCCCCACAGGCCATAAGGAGGAGAGAGTCCTCATTCTCGGCTCTCATGCTCAAGATACTCCATAAGGTGAGCCAACGAGACTGGACTTGAACAAAATGAGTGCATTAAAAACCAACAGAGAGAAGAAACACAATGATTTTAGTTTTTTTTTCTTTGGTTTTGAGAAAAAATTGTAATTTTGTTCACATTCGTCGGAGTAACATTATTAGCACGGGGATGCATTCGATTCCCTGGAAGGCACGTTCAGGTGGTGGGTGGATTCATTGGTTTAAGAGGGAATTGCAATCGATAATGTAGAGACGTAGGTTGAATTAGAGGTTTTCTTGGTGTATAATCGTTTTCAGAGTCTTGTTTTCTGGTTTTCTTGCTATATAACCATTTTTAGAGTTTTTTTTTCTTTCTTTATTGATTGTTTTTTTATACATACAACATTCTTGAAGAAAGATCATGAGGGGACATCATCAACGTCGTCCATTTTTTAAGTTGTTTTTTGTATCGTCCCTTCCCAACTGCACTGACAAGGATATATGGCACAAGTGTTGCTTCTCATATGATGATTAAGGCGACCAGTGTGAGGCGGTTGGAGGATTCGATTATGAATGTGGGTGGGAAGTGTGTAACAATGGAGTGAACATGGAATCATCTAGAAGGGTTTTGAGGGGACTATCCTCCTCTGTAGGAATACACTCCTCCTCAGACATTGCAGAGAGATGGCAAAAGCTCTGCTCTCGGCTCTTTCCATGTATTCAAGGAGTTTTCACTTTCCAGGGTGAACTGCTACATAAAGCCTCTAGAAGGCTTGCAATATCGTTTTAAAATGGAAACCGAGTAAAAAAAACTCTCTCTTTGCCTATAGGGATCTTCACATATTATGTATTATGTTTATGAAGGGTGACATTATTTTATAGAGACAAAAGTTTAATATGGTTTAATATCAAGAAATACTTATCCAAGGACAAGTTACTGTCATCATTAATACATATAATTCAATCTAGCACAAATTTTCTATTTTTCTTGTGATCTGTTTTGACAAACGAAACAATTTTTCTCTCTAAAATATATGGTGCAGTTGATGAAAATATCTAACTCAAATCAAGTCTCTTATCGAATAATTGATTTCCTAGTATGCTATTTTTCTTCGTACACTAAAGAAATGTATCTATGAGTGAGGTTCACATTTTTTAATTCACATTCTTTGATAATAATTATTAAAAAATTCAGGATCAATAAATATCTCACAGCAAAATAAACATTCCACAAAAAAAAAAATATTATTGTATATATTCACTGAGATATATACTATTATATCTGAAGTTATATGATATATATTTGAGCATATACAATTACTATTTTACAGTAAGAAGTATTTCATTGTTAAGAACCAAACATCAATATAGTATAGAAAAACCTCAGGAAAAGTACTCAACGCCTTGAAAAAGAGATAATTTCAGATAATAAGCCTCTTCGAGGGGGCAACCTCCTTTGACCCACTTAAATGTTCAAGTACAAGATGATTCAAAATGAAAATGTCGCCTTGGTATATATAGGAGACTAGGAGGTATAATTCAGCTAATGGACTAAAGTCGACATAAATAAATAACATTACTAATCTAATATGCCCCAATTAAGGGGTAAAAAATAACATTACTAATCTAATTTGCCCCAATTAACGGGTAATGAGCCAATATTAGGGCTTAACATGCCCCTCCCCTTGAGACAAGTGTTGTCCGCAACGCTTGAGTAACTCTGGATGCTTCTGTATAAAAGACTCATCTTCTCAAGTGGAATCTTTAGCGGGTAGTTTCCTCCATTTAATGAGATACTCTGAAATGGATCTATTCCTCAGTTGGCGAATTCTTGTGTCAGTGATGGCTTCAGGCTCCAATATGATTTTTCCTTCCTCTTCCAGTTCTGGCAATATAGTTTGAACTGGGATCTTGTCGCCTATAACCTTCTTTAAGCATGGAACATGGAAAACTGGGTGTACTCGTGAAGATGTAGGCAGCTCCAATTTGTATGCCATAGTACCAATCTTTTGCAACACCTTATNGCCATGGTCAGGTTGTCCTTTAAGATTTGGAGAAATTGTTGTTGATTCTCGATGTGATCTTCCACTGCTTGAACCTTAGATTTTTATTTTAGAGATAAAGTGATGGAAGGAGGGTGGTATCCATAAAGTGCCATAAATGGTGTCATTTTTGTTGCAGTGTGAAAGGAAGTGTTATACCACCATTCTTCCAAGGGTAACCATTTGAACCATTGTGTTTGTTTATCAGAGACAAAGTAACAAAGGTAGCCTTCCAGACATTTGTTCACTATCTCAGTTTGTCCATCAGATTGAGGATGATAGGATGAGCTATGGGCCAATTGAGTACCCAAACAAGAAAATAATTTTGTCCAAAAATGTCCAGTGAATATGGGATCTCTGTCACTTACAATAATCTTTGGGCTGCCATGTAGCTTTTGAACTGTCTCCATGAATG
>ML780977.1:1666219-1679580 GCA_009831015.1 Picea engelmannii | reverse complement strand
GGTACATGGTTGGATGCACTTATTTATGGTACAAGTTGATTACAGGATTGTGCATGGTTGATGCACTTGTTTATGGTACAGGTTGATTACAGGTTGGTGCATGGTTGATGCACTTGTTTATGGTACAGTTTGATTATAGGTTGGTGCATGGTTGATGCACTTGTTTATGGTACAGGTTGATTACAGGTTGATGCATGGTTGATGCATGGTTCAAATTTATTGGTACAGGTTTACAGCGGTATATCTCACAGTGATAGTGTGACAGTGATTCCATCATTCTACTTCTACTTCAGGGTGGAAGGACGGGGCAAGGACAGGTGGTTGTAGCCACCTTCCGGTTGTAGCCAGAGAACATTGAGGGTTGTAGCCTCCTTCTGGTTGTAGCCAGAGATTTGGGGAGTTGGAGCTTCCCTCAGGTTGTAGCCTGAGAAACTAGGAGGTTGGAGCCTCCTTCCAGTTGCAGCTAGAAAAAAAAGGAAGTTGGTGCTTCCAATGAATGTAATTCTTCAAGACATATAAGAAAAACAACTCTGTGGTTTTCTCCCGATTTGGGTTTCCACGTAAAACACTGGTGTACTGTGTATGTGTATGATTGCTCATTTTTTCATTGCTTATTTACTCTGCAGTTATTGGATAATAATGCTTCATTGATATAGCACTTGGATTATATGGTTAAAAGGGACTAAATTTCTCTATTACTGATTCAGCCCCCCCTCTCAGTAATCCAACAATGGGGTAGCCTTTAAATCCATAGGATCCTTCAATGTTTGTGTATCGTCTCATAAAATCCAAAATCCTTTCAGGGTCAAAAGGCCACCTTGGCTACAACAAATGATGGTGTGGTTTGATGGAGTGGTTAATGTTGATGGCTATCTTAGGGGAGCGGGAGGCGTTATTAGATTAAATGCTTCTACTTTCTATAAGTAGACCTTCAACACTAGATCTGGGACAAATAATAGAGTGGAATTGATGGGGATATGGGCTACTCTTTTCTTGGAAATAAGATTACATATTATAGGTCTACAGATTATTGGGGATTCTAAACTTATTATAGACAGGTGTAATGGAATTGGCAGCCTCCAGAGCTTGGCGTTCGAAGGTTGGAAGGTGTTAGCACCAAGAGTCACATCTGGATTGCAGTAGAGGTAAGCCTAGTACCCATCAGTTTGTATGTCACAATGAATAAATTTAAGGGTGCTCTAATGGACAGAGTCTCAAGATTATACCGCCTTAACTCAGAAAATTGGGTTGTCATGTGTAGACAAGTGAGGTCTTGGTCTAACTTCAGTCAGTGATTTGTTGTAAAGGGTGAGTAGGGGGAAGAATGTGTGAGGAGATGTAAGGGCCTGCTATGGACATCAGGTCTTCCAGTCACCTAAGGAAGAAAAACTTCAAGAGAGAGATCCTCTCGAACCTAAAGTTTCAAACACTAAGATATGTCTAAAGGAAACAGCCACAACAACACGATGAACAAATCTACATCACAGTGCTATTGTAACAGCCCAACTGGATCCTCCAATTCCGAGCTACTCAATGTAAGAGGGGGAAATATAACATGGAAGACTGATTAAAATTGGTGAAAATATTGTTGTGATCAAACCTGCATCACAACAATATCACAACCCTCGATTGAATCCTCCAATTCCGAGTGTCTTAACATAGCGTTTACAAAGATATGAAAAAGGAATTGGCTTTCATTAAACAAGAAGTCTCAAATACATTGCATAACCATAAGACTAGAGGCCTCGTTAAAAATTTACAAGAGGGAGCGTAGCTCTACCATCGACACTTACAAAATATGAAAACTTCCTAGATATACTCAAAATAACTCACCACTGACAGCAGGAGAGTCGTTGAGCCTTTGCATTCAAGGCTTCGCGTCTTCTTCTTCTCCTGTTAGACCGTGCATACATTTTACTGTTAGACATGACCTCGAATCAGTATGGGCCTTGCAGAAAACTTCATTGACAGAGTGACCCTGGGCTGACAACCTTCCTCTATGACCGATGCTCCCATGCCTTCCATTTACAGGGTCAAACGAGGTTTCAACTACCTCCCCCCTACTTTTTATTTTCATTAATTGTCTTTATTGGGATTGGGATGAGCCCAGACACCCATGAATGCTCTAGGTGTTGCCCCTGACTTTTCCAAATTAATCTTCATGCCTTGAACTCTGCTTCTCTCCTTCTACAATCAATACAAACACCTTCGACCCTTGGCACAACTCTTATCCATCGTTCCACATGACCTCGGGTCATGACCCTGCGCTTAAACACCAAAGGTGCTTCATGTATCAAGACTTGGGAGTATTGACGAAATACAATCCCAACACTCTACCCTCCAAAATCCCAAAATCTGATCTCCGAACTAGCGCTTTAACACCTACTAGATCCTCCCTTATTTCTCGTCCATATGATCATCGACTGTGACCACTGACCTTACTCCAAAAAGGCGCTTCGGAATGTGTGACTTCGTGAATCCTGCTATTGAGTCCCTCGACTCCTTCAAGTTTTGAAACCCGAAATAGGGCTTAACGTTCCTTATCTCCTCCCTTGGATTCTCTCCATGTGACCCTGTCCCATGACCACTTTCTGAGCCCAAAAGGCGCTCGTCGCATTTCACGTATCGGCAATGGGAAGGAGTTGGCTCCTTGTCTCTCAAACTTTCGGTAGTCATTCCTGCAAAACCTCGCATGACTGCCACCTCCCCACGAGATCGGATGGCTCCCACGAATTTTGGGTTTTGGGACTTCGACATATCGACACTTCGGGCTTCGTCCATTTGGGACTTCGCGTTTCGTGAGTTCTGATGACTCTACTCCGTTACTTTCCCAACTCGCGAAATCGCGACTCTGACTGACACTATTCCTCATGCAACTCTTTGATCGCAATCACCTGATGGTCGTTGATATTATCCATCGATGGATCATCACCATTGAAAAATGATCTTTTCCTGCTCGCTTGATTTGTGTCCATATTAGACCGCTTCAAATTTTATGCTTTGATCCCGCGGCTGCGGCGTGTGTAAACAAAGGCTTGGACAACTAGATAGGGGTTGGGAAAACAGGGAGACCAAGGAAAAGAACTTGAAAAGTTTAAGTGCTAACAACTTGGATGACTGAATGGAGGCTCGGGGAAATAAGAGGATCAGTGACCAAGGCAAAGAGTGGAATGCATCGGCTCAGGGAAAAAAAAATGGAAAGGCTTATGGCAGATGGATTTCAGGTGATCTAGGCAAGAAACATGGCTCTAAAGACTCTAACAGGTTTATGTGCTAACATTAGGCTCCATGGGGGGTAGAGTCCTCCCTGCGAGGTTCTAAGAACTCCTTTTACGGCTTTAGTGCCTTAGTGTTGGGTTGTGGAGTCTCCTATTAAAACAAAACAAAATAACATAAAACATAGATGGTATTTACAAAGGTGGGATGCTGGTTGCGACTCTAAACAAAAAACATTTTTAGGAAATGCCCATTTACTGGGCCGCCAAAAATCTCATCTCCCTCCAAATTATGTAACCTGTAAGTGTTATTTGGAAATACTTCGGAAATATTGAAGGGACCGATCCAAAGGGCATCAAATTTTCCATGCTTACCCTTGTCCTGTCTGGGAGCATCCCATTTGAGCACTAGCTCTCCTAGCTGAAAATCCTTTTTACTGTTCTTCCTGTCAAAGGCCTCCTTGATTTTTTGTTGATGCTCATGTGCTCTGGCCATCACCTACTCTCTAGTCTATTTTACTTCTACCAACTGATGTATTCTTTTGATCATGTCATCAGGCTCTCCTTGACATTCTTGAAGGAATTTCGCCACAGGCAGGGCGAGCTGAGAAGGAAACATTGCTTCGGTTCCATACACAAGTTGGAAAGGAGAGATACTGAGGGACCTCTTTGTTTTCACTCTATCATCCCACAAAGCAAATTTTAGCTTTGAATCCCATGCTTTCTTGTTAGCCTCTAGCAATATTTTGATTACCTTTACTAGGCCTTTGTTAGAGGATTATGCTAATCCATTGCCTTGCGGATAGTAGGGGGTAGAGTGATTTAGTGCGATTTTGAATTTCTTGCAAAACCTGATCAATGGTTTGGCTTTGAAGGATGCAGCGTTGTTAGTGATGATTTTGGTCGGGTAACCAAACCTCACTATAATATCTTCCAGAAAATTGATGATCACTTTATGAGAAGTGTTCTGTGTGGGGATAGCCTCTATCCACTTGGTGAAATAATCTGTTGCAGTTAGGATCCATCTGTGCTGACCACTGGACGCAGGATGAATTTCCCCAATGAAGTCTAGGCCCCACTACTGGAAGGGCCCTGAAGCAACTACAGGTTTCAATGGCAGTGACTTTAGCTATTGTTTTCCATAAAATCTTTGCCATTTAACGCATGCTCTGACTTTTGTGCAAACATCAGTGAACAGAGTAGGCCAGTAGTACCCAACCCTGAGAATTTTGTAGATTGTGGCTTTCGAGAAGTGATGTCCCCCACAGAGGCTGTCATGGTAATCCAATATAATGTTTTGGGCCTCTTGTGGGTCTAAACATCTCAGAAGCACTCCTAGAGGGTCTTTCCAATACAAGACCTGATCGATAAAGAAATATTCTATTGCTTTGAGCTTTAAATATCTTGCCTTACTCCTCCCCATACCATCAAGGGGCCTCAACTCCTGCAAAAAATATATAATATCTTTGTACCAGGTGCATTATGCCAATGGAGGACTTTTATTAGACAACTTAGCCTGTTGGTTTTCTAAGCACGTGTGGATGAAGTTAACCCCCAAATATTTGCAATTAGATTCAGCCAACATCTTGGCTAAAAGTTGACCTTTGATAACTTTTGTGGGCTTCACCTCCATATCGAATTCAAGGATCTTGGCAATCCACCTGCTTCTTTTTCCGTCTATGTCTGGTTGGATGAGAATTTCCTTCGTGGAAGTTGAAGGAACATATGCAATGATATTTGAATGCAGCACAAAGACTCTGAAAGCTTTGAGAGATTTAACCAAGGCATAAGTCTGCTTCTCCATGATGTCATATTTCACCTCAACGTCTCTCAATGAATGACTGAAAAAGGAAATGGGATTCTCCAACCCTTCAGCATTCTTCTGTAATAGAACAGATGCTACAGTGTCGAACGAAGAAAATGAAAAAACAAGGAAATCATTTGAGTAATCAGGATTGATAAGCACGGGTTCTTTAGTCAAGGCCTTTTTTATCTAATCAAAGGAATTTCGAGACTCGATGGTCCATTTGACTTCGCTTCCTTTCCTCAACATGGTTGTTATAAGCTTTACCATATCAGCAAAGTTGGAAACAAACCTCCTCAGAAAATTATTTTTTCCCAATAAAGATTGGACTTCGTTCTTGGATCTCGGGAGTGACAAGGTTTGGATTGCTTCAACTCTACTAGGATCGATCCTAACTCCCTCAGCTAATACTATGTGGCCCAACAATTTTCCCTCCTTCATGGCAAACGACGATTTCTTAGGATTTAAGGAGAGACCAAACCTACTTCATTTCAGGAAGACTTTTCTCAGATGACAACAATGTTCTTCATCATATCTGGAGAAGATTGTTATGTCATCTAGATAAATGACCAAAACTTTATCCTTTTCTCCAATGAAGGCGATATCCATGGCTCGCTGGAAGGTTGCTCCTGTGTTCATCAATCCAAAGGGAATTTTGGCATACATGAATGTACCTCAAGGGGTGGTGAAGGTTGTCTTTTCTCTGTCTTCGGGCAAGACAGATATATGATTGTTAGGGATGATTTTAAGGATGGAAATTTATTTTTAAATGTAGAAACTTTGGCGAATATTACTAATCCTTCATATGACAACTATAAATGATTGGCGATATTTTTGTAAAAATATTCAAATTTCTAAGGATTTTATATAGTTTTTATAAAATTTTGGTGATTTTTAAGGTAAAGTAATTTTATCCTATAGAATTTGGGTGAATCATTTTTAAAATAGCGAATCTGGTTTTTGGAAAAGCCATGGAAAATTATCCCATGAGCGAAATTTAGCCCCTAAAATCATCCCTGATGATTGTATCCCAAAAATCCATCAATCATGGATATCCTTGATGCGCCAGCTACCCTTTGTAATATGTGTTCCATTTTCGGCAAGGGGTAATTGTCTTTCCTTGAGCTCCTGTTTAAATTCCTGAAATCGACACAAAGTCTGATTTCCCCACTTTTTTTTCTCACCAAGACTAGGTTGGCCACCCACTCTGAATATCTCAAAGGCATGATAATATGGGCATCGAGAAACTTCTTTACTTCTCTCTCCATGATAGGCATCATCATAGGATTTATTTTCCTTAATTTCTGCCTAAATGGTTTGGCCTCTTCCTTCAGTGGAATCTTATGCTCAATAATGTTGGTGTCATATGTTCTGAGGTATTCATATGTCCAAGCAAACACATCAATGAATTCCTTTAATAACTCAACATATTTGGCCCTCTGCTCCATTGGCAGGCTACTTGACAACTTAACAAACTTGGGATCCTCCTCTATACCAATATTGCACTCAGCTACATCAACATCATCTTTTGAGATTTTTCCCTTTACTGCCACATCATTGCTGTCAAATAGCCTTTCCAAAGGAACTAGTCCCTTTGGGATGTAATTGTTAGGTAATTGAACAATTTGGTGATCAACAATTTTGTTCAGAAGAACATCAACATGAGGATTTGCTTCAAAATCAGGATCTTGATCAATGTGTAATGCAGAGAACTCATCAACAGTCTCCAATAATCTTTTGATTTCAAGATCATCCTCAAACACTTTCCAATGTTTGACATTGTCAGGTATGGAGGGCCTATATTTTACTTCTATATCATACCTGAGCTTGGGTGGCATATGAACTCTGAAATTGCTAGCTGATATAGCTAGAGAGCCAGCCATGACATACTCTTCTCTTAGAATGAATGAAATGTTGAAAGCCAAGAAAAAACTGTCAATGAGGTCCCATACTTCATTTTTGTAACTTCTGAGCCGAGGGTGTTTGGCCTGATAGATATTTTTGATTTGCTAGACAATCAACTCAGCATCTCCAAACACAGCTAATTCCTTGATCCTCGTGTCTTTTGCAACCCTCAATCCCAAAACAAGAGCTTCATACTCTCCCACATTATTGGTAGCTTTAAACTCTAATTTGTAGGAAAGAGATATAGTTTCTCGAGCAGAGGAAACGAGGACTACTCCAGCACCAGCACCTTCTCTAAAAGAAGCTCCATCAAAGAACATTTTCCATACAGAGGTGATCGAGGGAGAATCTTCACGGGGGGTAATGGACTTTCTGATCTCAAGAAGAGGCTCAGGGGAATCTGTGAGTTGCAATAAGATGGATCCCAAATCAGTATCAAGGGTGAATATAGGATGATTGGTGGGGTCTTCTTCACCACTGACAATGTAGGCCAGTTGAGCTTATCTGTATAGTCTTCTATGCTCCCCTCCAAAGACTGGAAGGGTAGCATATGTGAGGTCCATCTGTAATGTTCCCCCAAGCATTTTTATCTAATATCTTGACAATAGCATGCCAAACTTGGGAGGGACATCAGCCACGACGATATCCATGACTACACTTTTCATGGGCAGTTGAAACAAAGTTACCACCAGGTCTTTGGTGAGCCCAAGACATTGCACCCTCCTTGAATCGAAAGAGTACAAATCATGATAATCTTTTGTGATTTCCAACCCGAGTTCTTCCATGACAGTTTTGGGCATGAGATTATGGGATGCCCCAGAATCATCAAACAATTATGCAGCACCTTATCATGTATGTTCAGGGATGATGTGTAGAAGGGAGGGGATGAATCGTCTTTATCTTCTACCATAGGGCCTAGAATGACTGCTGGTTTTTTGTCTTGGAGATTTACTGAGTCTGTGGAATGACAAGATGATTGAGGTTGCAATAGCTTAGAGAGGGATTTACTGAAATCTTCATGCTTCAATAGCTCTAAAATGGGCACAGAGATCCTCATATTTTGGATTTCATGCTCAAAACTAAAGGAGGAAGGGGGCTTCAAAATTTCTCTCACCTCTGGGACAATATCTTTGGCTATTAGTGGGGAATTCTAAGCTTTCTCTTCTTTTCTGTGATTTGCTGCATCTTTAGCAGGCTTCTCTACTCTAGGAGTTGGATCAGGGGCATCAGACTCCTCTATTCTCCTTTTGGAGCAGAGGTTGTATTTTCTAGGACTGGTATGGGCCTTTTGTCCCTTGCTTAGCTCATTTATTTGATTGCTTAGGAGGGAATCCTTGTAGGTAGGCTGAGTTAAATGGGGAAAAGGGGAGGTGTCTCCAATACAATGAATTTCGGTGTCAATCTCTTCTTCTTCCCTCTCCTCATCATCAACAAGGTTATTTTGGAGAGGGGTTTGAATCCTCTGATCATATCTATCTCTGTTCCTTTGTTCCCTTGGCATAATCTGAGGAACATTGTTATTCAACCTCCTAAAATTGCCTCTGTTGTCAACATTTTTGGGATTTCTGTACGCCGACTTCCCTTCTAACTCCAACCTTTCCATCCTAGCTGAAAGTGATTTTAGTATCTTGGTTACTTCATCGATTTGAGGAGGGAGGGAAGAGGAATCGGATGTGGAGGCTTCAGGTCTCTTCCTGGGTATGTCTCTATCAGTCTTATTTCTGAGTCAGTCAACTACCAATATATTAGACTCTACTTCCACAATCGCATCCTGCATATGAACCAGGGAAGTGGCTCTTCTTTCCCTCAACAGGAGGCAGAAATCGGGGTCAAAATAACTGGCATAAGTAATTTTGGTTGAAGCCTCTATAGGATTTATCTGAGTGGGGATCTTATTGTAAATCTTGTTGAACCTTTTGGAAACTTCAGAGACAGATTCTCCCTCTTTTCTCTTTAGGGACCCAAACTCTGTTATATAATACATGAAATCATTTTTATCCCCCCATTGTCTCAAGAAGACACTAGCCAAAGCCTCAATCCCATCGATAGATCCAGGAGGCAAGGCCCTAAACCATTTCCTAGCCTCGCCTTCAAGGCTATGAACAAAAATCCTCATCCATACGTCTGCATGCAAGATGACATGATGATCTATAAAACTGTAAAAGGCTTCAAGGCATTCCTCTGCGGCTATGTCTCCTTCACCTATGAACTTGGGCAACTGTTTAAGGTAGCCATCCACTGGGAGGGCATTCAGAAGTTGAGGAAAAACAAGGGGGGCTTACCTAGCAACTATTATGGCCTCCATTCTAGTCATGGGGGAATTTTCTCTTGCCATAGGAATATTGGGTGGATGAGAACTAGGAGGGGAAGGAGTTCGAACAGGGGAGACTGGAACTGAGCTTCTAGGAGGAAAGGGGAACAATAGAGGATTTAGAGAAAAGGCTACAGGGCTTGAGGCAACAGAGGCTTCTCTCTCTGCAGTAGCAACAATAGTAATAGGAGGAGAGGTGGTAAAACCCGGGGTAGGAAAGTCTTTTGAGGTGCTAGGTCTAAACCATGGTACAATATCAAGAGATAGAGGAGTGACAAGGATTTATATCTTGAATCTCATCCCAGGAGGGGGAAAATCAACAGGAACACTCCCAAAATTTAAAGTTCGGGAAACTCCAACAGAAGGTATAACAGGAGAATGAGAATCCGAAATTGGATTTTATATAGAAGGATCATCAAAATCATCAGAAATACTTGGTTCAACAGTGGAAGTTCCTTCTCGAAGGGCCCTTATCCTTTTTATAATTTTCTCTGGGTCAGTGTCAGGTGTCGCTAAAGGAAACTATGGAGTAGACCTCATGTGTCTACCTCTAGAAGACACATCTGAAACAGTGGAGTCGCCAGTGGATTTTCTTCAGCGAAGTCACCACAGTGGAATCACCGGGTGCACAGTTGCAATCTTGGATGTACTAAGTTCGGATGCACCTTCAAAACTAGTAAGCTTTGTCGTTCAGTCCCAGGGAAAATCTTCAATTTCGTCCCCGACATCGGTGCCAGATATGTTAGCACCAGGAGTCACCTCTGGATTACAGCAGAGGTAAGCCCAGTACCCATTAGTTTGTATGTCACAATGAATAAATTTAAGGGTGGTCTAATGGACACAGTCTCAATATTATATCGCTTTAACTCATAAAATTGGGTTGGCATGTGTAGACAAGTGAGGTCTTGGTATAACTTCAGTCAGTGATTTGTTGTAAAGGGTGAGTAGAGGGAAGAATTGGTGAGGCGATGTAAGGGCCTGCTATGGACATCAGTTCTTCCAACCGCCTAAGGAATAAAAACTTCAAGAGCGAGATCCTCTCAAACCCAAAGTTTCAGACACTAAGATATGTCTAAACGACACAGCCACAACAACACGATGATCAAACCTATATCACGGTGCTACTGTAACATCCCAACTGGATCCTCCAATTCCAAGCTACTCAGTGTAAGAGGGGGAAAGATAACATGGAAGACTGATTAAAACTAGTGAAAATATTGCAGTGATCAAACCTACATCACAACAACATCACAACCCTCAACTGGTTCCTCAAATTCCAAGTGTCTTAACACAACGTTTACAAACATATGAAAAATGAACTGACCTTCATTAAACAAGAAGTCTCAAATACATTGCATAACTAGAATATCAGAGGCCTTGTTAAAAATTTACAGGCAGGAGTGTAGCTCTACCATCAACCCTTACAAAATAAGAAAATTGCCTACATATACTCAAAATAACTCACCAGTGACATCAGGAGAGTCGTTGAGCCTTTGCATTCAAGGATTCGTGTCTTCTTATTCTCCTGTCAAACCATGCATACATTCTACTATCAGACGTGACCTCGAATCAGTATGGGCCTTGCAGAAAACTTCATTGACAGAGTGACCCTGGGATGACAACCTCCCTCTACGGCTGATGCTCCCATGCCTTCCATTTACAGGGTGAAACGAGGTTTCAACTACCTCCCCCCTACTTTTTATTCTCATTAATTGTCTTCATTGGGATCGGGATGAGCCCTGACATCCGTGAATGCTCTAGGTGGTGCCCCTGACTTTGCCAAATTAATCTCGATTCCTCGATCCCTGATGCTCTCCTTCTGCAATCAATACAGGCACCTTCCGCCCTTGGCACAACTCTTATCCATCGTTCCACATGACCTCGGGTCATGACCCTATACTTAAACACCAAAGGCACTCTGTGTATCGGGACCCGAGAGTATTGGCAAAATACAAGCCCAACACTCTACTCTCTGAAATCCCGAAATCCGATCTCCGAACTAGCACTTTAACACCTACTAGATCCTCCCTTATTTCTCGTCCATATGATCATCAACTATGACCACAGGCCTTAATCCAAAAAGGTTCTTCGGAATTCACGACTTCGCAAATCCTGCTGCTAAGTCCCTCTACTCCTTCAAGTTTCGAAACACGAAATAGGGCTTAACGGTCCTTAGCTCCTCGCTTGGATTCTCTCCATGTGACCTTGTCCCGTGACCACTGTCTGAGCCCAAAAGGTGCTCTTCACATTTCGCATATCGACGATGGGAAGGATTTGGCCCCTTGTCCCTAAAACTCTCGGTAGTCATTCCTGCGAAACCTCGGATGACTGCCACCTGTCCCCATGAGATTGGACGACTCCCACGAATCCTGGGTTTCGGGATTTCGGCATATCATCACATCATTTCCTTCGGCACTTCGGGCTTTGGCCCTTCGGGACTTCGCATTTTGCGAGTTCTAATGACTCTGCTTCCTTACTTTCCCGACTCGCGAACTCGCGACTCTGTCTAACGTTATTCCTTGTGCAACTCTATGATTGCAATCACCCGATGGTCGTCGATCTTCTCCATCGATGGATCCTCTCCATTGAAAACTGATCTTTGCCTGCTCACTTGATTTGTTTCCATATTATACCTCTTTAAAAAATTTTCTCTTTGAGCCTGCGGTTGTGGCCTGTGTAAACAAAGGTTTGGACGACTAGATAGGGGCTGGGAAAACAGGGAGACCAGGGCAAAGACCCTGACAAGTTTAAGTGTTAACAACTTGGATGACTGAATTGAGGCTCGGGGAAATAAGAGGATCAATGACCGAGGCAAAGAGTGGAACGCATCGACTCAGGGAAAAAAAACCGGAAAGGCTTATGGTAGATGGATTTCAGGCGATCTAGGTAGGAAACATGGCTCTAAAGACTCTAACAGGTTTATGTGCTAGCAGAAGGTTCAAATTAAAAATCCGAGCACTCTGTTTGAAAAGGTCTCTTTTTATCATGCCTACAGAGATTTCAATAAGGAAGCAGATGTACTTTCAAAGAAGGCACTTAGAGATCATAATCAATGCAGAGAGCTTATCTACACTGAGTGGGAAGATAACAAGCAAGGACCTTCTAGGCGCTTAAAAGTTTTCTAAACTTGGCAGGATATAAATGGCCTAAGTTGAAGACATTTTCTTTTTTCTATGAAGTTTACTGGTGTTGTTTTGAATTTGGTTTGGAATTTTGTCAAAATACATGGGATTCTGGATCTTTCGATTATTCGAAAAGTTGTATTGACAACAATGATTTCTCACAATAGTGTTGTCTCAGTTTTTGTGATGATTTTTGAAATTAGTTTATTAGATATGTAACCTTTTATATTTACTAATATAAAGAGTAATTTTCTTGTTTGGAAAAAGTAAAGGTAACATTTGTTGCAATAGACAAAAAATCAATTAGTTTTGTCACAAGTTCAATAGATAAATTCATCAATTTCCTTTTACCTCTTTGTTTTCTTTTTAGCTTGCTCACAGGCTCAATCATGTGGGTCTTTTTAATTTTTTATTTTCATCTTTGAGCCATATAGATCATATAAGTTTGTTTTGTGGTTCCAAATGTGATATGATATTCCTTGTAGGGAAGGGACTTAGAAGAAAGAGAGATGGAAGTTTTGTGAGAACACTTTTATTCACTTGTAGGTTAAAATTTATATGTTGATTTGTTTTATTTTTTAAAAAATTTCGTATTAATCTAATTAAATGTCACTCTTTTAGTTGATTATTACAATGTAGGCTCATTTACTAGTAGGAGTAAAATAATTTTCTTTTCAAGTGAAAAGGGATTTCATTGTTAAACTTTAGCCTTACTATTGAATAATTTTATAACTTTATCATTTAATTTCAACTAACTTGAGGAATCTTATAACTCTATCAAACTTCATTTAAATGTTCATTGCATCTTTTCATCGAAAGACAAGTATGGATGTTTATTTCCATTACATCTTTTTGCATGAGAAGACTAGTGATGTTTTTAGGTTTTAAAAGAAAACATGCTATGATATGATAAGTAGATTTCTAAGAGCTTGCTTATTGTTGAATTGGTATGAGAAAAAAAGTAGACCTTGATTATATTTTGTAAATCAAGTAACAAATAATCA
>ML780977.1:1607336-1622621 GCA_009831015.1 Picea engelmannii | reverse complement strand
TTTTTGTAAAAATATTCAAATTTCTAAGGATTTTATATAGTTTTTATAAAATTTTGACGATTTTTAAGGTAAAATAATTTTATCCTATAGAATTTGGGCGAATCATTTTTAAAATAGCGAATCTCATTTTTGGAAAAACCATGTAAAATTAGCTCATGAGTGAAATTTAGCCTCTAAAATCATCCCTTCCCTATTCATGATAACACACACTTATTTGGCACATGACTAGAGAGAGATATAGATTCTTTGGATAAAGGTTATGTATGAGGATGCATGCACATGGTATAGTTACAGTCTGAATATAGTGACAGGTTGCAGATCTATGTGAAAGAGGTTGCAGAGGGTCAGAAGTTTTCAGAAGAAAGAAAACCCTAGTTCCAGAAGGCATACACAATCTGCATAATAGATAGGTCACGTACATACACGGGATTTTATATAGATAGGGCACATACATACGCGTGTTGTACAACTACAGGTCACGTACCTATTGTATTTGTTTGATACATGCTCAATTTAGGTACAGGTTGGTTACAAAGCAGTAGTACAAGTTGGCTACAGGTCATTGGTACAGGTTCGTATATTTTTACAGTGGTATATCTTACAATGATAGTGTGACAATGGTTCCATCATTCTACTTCTACGTCAGGGCAGTTGGACAAGGCAAGGATAGGTGGTTGTAGCCACCTTCCGGTTGTAGCTGGAGAATATAGGGGGTTGTAGCCTCCTTCTGGTTGTAGCCATAAAATTGGGGAGTTAGAGCTTCCCTCGAGTTGTATCCTGAGAAAATAGGGGGTTGGAGCCTCCTTCCAGTTGTAGCTAGAAAACAAAGGAAGTTGGTTCTTCCAGTGAATGTAATTCTTAAATACAAATAAGAAAAAACATTATGTGGTTTTCTCCCGCTTTGGGTTTCCACGTAAAAATATTGGTGTACTATGTATGTGTATGATTTCTCATTTGTTCATTTTTTATTTACTTTGCAACTATTGGATGATAATGCTACATTGATCGTAAAGAAATATAAAACTTGCATATTATGATTAAAAATGATTAGATTTCTCTATTACCAATTCACCCCCCTCCTAGTAATCCAACACTTATTTAGTTAGAAATTTCATTTATTTGTATATGATTGTGCTTTATCTTTTGGTTATTAGATGACTGCTCATCTAGATTTTACAATTATTTTTCTTTTTTAATGGAAATTGAAGTGTCTTTAGTAAATAAAACTTTTTATTAAAGTAAAACTTGCATGGTTCACACACACACACACACACACATATTTCTCTCAATGAATTAACATTGATTATGTCAGAGCTCAACCTGATCCAATAGGCATGGCCTTTTTCCATATCAAGTAGGTCATCCTAGCACCAATTCTTCACCCATGACGTGAGAGTAATGAAGTAACAATTTTAAAATATATTCTTGTTTCCTTTTGAATTATTGAGACTACTTTTAATTCATATTTGCCTTCCCTTTTAATGCACAGAAATGGATTTAATTATGCTTTTAATGACAATGTGGTTATCGGCCCTTATTTACAAGGAAATCTACATATTTTCTAAGTTTAACCTTTTGAATGACATGATAAATACAAGATTTAAAATGTAAGGTGATCGATTGTTTTGCAAGAATATAGTAAGGGCAACCAGGAAGTCATTGCCCTTGATACCCAAGATGCTATACAACATCTACCTAATTGACAGTAAATACTTCAAGATGTACTTGATTTAGATCTGCATGACTACGATGTTTGTTTCATTTTTAAATGTTCTTCTCATTGTCAACTCATCATTGGTTACAAATTACAATACCTTAAATGAATCTATTGATAGTCTTTGGTTGACATACCAAATTGGCAGTAAATACTTCAAGATGCATGACTGCTAGGTTTGTTTCATTTTTAAATGTTCTTCTCATTGTCAGCCCATAATTTGTTACAAATTACAATACCTTAAATGAATCTATTGATAGTCTTTGGTTGATATACCATGAATAGTTAGTTTTCTAAAGTAACTACTTATGTGTGGGGACATTGCTTTAATTTCTAATGGTGTTCCTAAAGAACATTGGTTGATATACCAGGAATAGTTAGTTTTCCAAAGTAACTACTTATATGTGGGGACGTTGCTTTAATTTCTAATGGTGTTCCTAAAGCACAGTTAAGACTACCATTAAGACTACCATCAAGTGAGTTGCTTATTGATAAGAGGAAATAGTTGATGATTGTTAAAAGCATTCTAAAGCTTAGGTATATATAATTGGTGACAACTATACATTTTCATACTGCCATATTATTTGTAGTTGACAAATTTCATACTGGTATATTGTTTGTAGTTGACAAACCATTAGTAGTGGATGGTATATTGAGGCCATATGCCTGGTCAATAGCATATGATCACCTTCACCTGTGAGAACTTGTAATGCAATCTCCAATTGCATATATTTACTTTAAAAAGGGTGATTAATGATAGTGCAGTCAATCACTCTACCCTTTATTCTTTATTCAGGGTTCTCTTTCCCACTTTGGGGTATGTTGGTTTAATTATATATAAATTTTAAATTATAAAAATATATATATTTTATTTATTTTATAAGAAAATTTATTTATAAAAATATTATTTAATTATAAAAAATAATAAATTCAACCATTCAGAAAATGTTAAAGTACTTTAATAATACAACCTAAATGCTACAAGTTGTATATTCATCTCTCAGGCCTCACAAAATAATATCGGAGATACATTATCATTCGTACATTTGCCTCACAAGTCTATGAATACATTCCATTTCCGAGCCAAGTGGTCAAGAATTAATGGTTAGCAAGAAGTATGGATTGTTACTACAATAAAATCTAATCTTCTATCTACATTGAACAAGATCTTTCCATGGAATATGGTGGAGGGTTTTGAGGTGCATCTAAAGAATTGAAAGGCAATGGAGGAATGCTCACAACTTCTCCATTTCCTTCTAACATTTGAACAACTCTCCTCATACAAGGACGATCTCTCGAGTTGTACTGAATGCAACATAATCCAACTTTACTTAGTCTCCTCACCATATCTTCATCTTCCCCTTGAATTTATCCTTCTCTTCCTCCTCTCAATCTCATCCCCAACTCCCCAGTCTCAAGCATCTTGAAAGCCCACTCAGGAAAATAAAAGTGGCTTGAACGGCTCACCTTCCAATCAATGTTCTTTCTTACCTCAACAATCTCCAGACATATGATTTATATGTAATAGGACCCACATTTTTGTCACACAACTATGGCGCAACATATCTTGGCATTCCTCTCCCAACCGTCATTAATATATGGTCCTGTCATAATAAGAAAGAATGAACTGAGTGTTTTCCTCCCATTCCCTTACTACTGCAGAAGCCTAGTTCTCGCAGTCCCAATAGATACCTCGAGTGAGACTTCATATGCGCAAGAAGGTGATGCTTAAAGGGATGGTGTCTAGTGGGTTTTGTTGGTCATAGATAAACTGAACCTAGGGTCTTACACCCCGTGCACAATGCCAATAGGGACAAGAAACTAACACAGGGTCGCTCCTGACATGTTCTCGGTCTTGTGCGGGGCTTCGACCCACCCCCTAAAATTCACCAATGTCAAAGTAGTTGATATGCTTACCCAAAATAAACCCATCCCATAATTTTCTCATAAAATATAAGGGAATCTCCTTGTTATTGCAGGGAGGTTTATCAAAAACCATATACCACCTATCCATCCAGTTTTGACTAATTTGGGGATGGATGCACCAATCAATGGAGATGCGTTTCTTGGTCAATAGTAGTTCTTGTCCTTTTTAGGATCCCTAAATATAGACAATATTTGTTGTTTTGAAATGCCTAGTTCTTTGACTTGGTTTCTATCCAAACCAGTGCTATAGTACTCATACATTCTTGCCCTATAATCAGAAATAGATGTCAATTTCCCTTGGGCACTTTCAATGGACTTCACAATGATGTCCAAAGAAGTGGCCAAGGAGACTTTGCTAGGCTCTCTAGTGTCCCTTAATTGTTCCTCAAGGGTTCTTAATATAACCAACCCCTCATCAATTTGAGTGTTTACATTGGGTGGTTGTAGTGGGTTGGGGTTTTGATCTTCTTGGTTTTATTCTAAGTGGTTTACATTGTCTTGGGGTTCCATTATATTATATATGCTTCAATTTAAAATCCATGATATGTAAATTAGGTTGGTTTTTTAATTAAAATACAAAATTACATTTTTTTTTTAATTTAGATTCTTGGGAGAAAAAGACTAAATTGTTTTAAAATTAAGATAAATCAAACATACTTGGACACGGTGGAAAGATCCTACCTCCGTTTCTCCTCTCTAGATCCTCTCTCTTTGCTCAATGAGAGTCAAAACACGGGTGTGTTTTGTGCACAACGAGCACAAATCACACTCACGTCCCTTTTAAAAAGTTTAACAGAAGGAACGTATGCACGTTCTTGCCACTAAACCTACATGGCAGGAATCGTGGAGATTCAACCACTTCCAAACCTATAGGTTTAGGAATGTGTGCATGTTCCTAAGAACGCACACATGTTCGTGTGCATCCACATTCCTGCTGACCCGCTTGCCACTTTTTTGGCCATGAACTTCTTACACTCACCCATAGTCGTTCACCAAATTCCAATTTGCAAGGATTTATTTTCGATAATCACCTTTTGATCCAAATTGGTCTGATATTTTTAAATGAATCATCTTCAATCACAAATCCATAGATATTCATTCCTATGCTAACTCTCAATTTCCCCACTCATGTACATACCACAAGTTCCTAACTTGATTAATTTTGTGAAGGCCACATCAACACCACAAAATACCTCGCTCATGGAATCACTCATTACTTTGCACCCCACGATAGTTATTCCAACAACAAATCCCAACCATCATAATTTACTGTCATGTTCCTTAGATATGTTGTATTTCAAAATTGCATTCATCTCATTGATTCAATGGTTATGCTACTCTTCCATTCAACAATTATGAATTATGCGTCAAAAGTTTGTTGGAAAAAAGATAAAGCTTTTACTCAACATAGTGATCTACAAATTGTCATGGATATTCCACTAGAATAGTCTATCACAACAAATCTTGCAATATTTTGCAATATTTTATTATATAGTGTTTTTCTTTAGATTTTAGATTTGATATTACTAGTTTACCACACAAAATAATGAAATTAACAAAAACTGAAATGAAAGAATCCAAGCAAATAAATGTACCATCCACATATTGAACATAAGATGTAACGCTCTTTCACCTGGAGTTGTAACGCTCTGATACCATACTGTAACACACCTTTCTTTCTGAGTTGTAACGCTCTGATACCATACTGTAACGTTCCCGACCATCAACCCCAAGGTCGGCCAACATTACTACGCGGAATAACAATCTCATACTTAATTCTATATATAAGACATATACATTTAAGTAAATGAAACACATTTAAACTCAGAGTAACCATAAGAATTACTGCTATTATAAATAATCAATGGCTTTAACATTAATTCATATGCACAACAGAATACATGATAAATATAAATACACAGACATGCAGAACAGTAATTAAAACATCATCTGGTACTTATCTTTGAAACGGTGGTAATTCCACCAACCAGGTGCAGGCCTTCCACGATCCTCCTAGCCTTAGACCACATTGCTCATCAAGCTCAGTAGTGGATCACCCCTGAGCTAGGAAAAATATCCACCCCCAAGGCAAGGAATCCTAGGCTAGGTTGAGGTTACAGAGAAAACACACGGGCACAAGGAAGGAATTCTCTCCCAGGAACCACTCATACTCACTGCCCACAGACTCTCCTTCCCCACATGCCTGTTCCACCCCAGGAGTATACACCTTCTCTGTCACCTAGACAGTCATTCGGCTGCTAACCTCCCTTGCCTTGGGTTTTAGCAACAGGCCGGACCGGAACTCTCCGAGCTCTGCGGTAGCTACAGGGTTCCTACCAGGAGCTCTCTCCTTCCTCAGCACACTCTCACACCTGGAGAGAGTCGCTCACGGGTCAAGCAACCTATTCTTCCAACTTCAACCACCTCTCTCACATGGAGAGAGTGTTGTACGACTGGCCAACAAGCCACATAGGGTCAAACACTACATGTCCACCACAGTCAACAGGAATTCAGACATGAACACCCCCGGGCAACAACAGACAGGTGCAACAGTATAACCAGGCTTAGCATGGATGGGACACTTCCATTTTCTCAATCCGATAGCACGAGATAGACTCACACTCTGGTTATTAGGGATGCATGATGAGTTGTCCACACAGGGGTTGACTCAGACTTAACAGTTCACCACCGAAAGCGTGCACCAGCCTTCCAGAAGAAAATATAGACACAAGCCTTTTTGTTTCAGAGCGCATGAGGGTATCTCTTGCAGAGGTAAGATGGGTTCACACTCAGACGGTTAGGTAGAATGGAGGAGGAACCCCCAACATGGCTCATGTCAGCCATTTTATTTGCATGCGCCTGGGTTGACACTTGTCACCCATGCAACTGCATGCATTCCTTCAGCATGCATTCCTTCCATTCGGAAGTTGTTTGTCCTTCCAAAAGAACTTAGGATAAAACATATTATTCACATGTCTTTTGGAATAATATTAAAATATTATTCCCAAGGACCTAAGCCCCTAGGATTAGCCCCTAGGCTCAACACTTAATCCCTTTTCCCACCTTCCAGCCCCTAATCCCTTGCCCACTCTGTGGAAGCTTATTACCCCATCACTCATTCATCGTGGTCGGTCTGCACGAGGCAGTGTTTATATTTTATTACTGTTCTGCATAAATACAGGTACAAAATCAGGCTCTTGGCCTTCAACACTTAGGCTCTCTGCGCTAACAATCACATAAGCCCACTAGGTTATATAAACTCGTCTCACTAGCCTACAAAACATATTTACAATTCATTTCATAAACAAGATTTACAATAGGGCTCGGCCTTGGGGACATTACAATCCCCCTCCCCTTATTTCTACATTGTCCTCAGTGCAACTTTACATTGCATCTGCAAGATTTCCAAAATTTCCAAAAATATGCAGGTACTCTGCCCGCATAACATCTTCATGTTCCCATGTCACGTCCTCAGGACTGTACCAGGTCCACTGGACCTTTACAAGCTCTATGGCTCGATTCCAGAGTTGTTTGCTTTTCCTGTCCAATATGCACACAGGATGCACTTGCAGGACACCTTCTGGTTCCACCTGAACCACATTCCAATCGATAACATGATTAGCATCAGGTATATATTTCTTAAGCAGTGAAACATGAAACACATTATGTAAAGTCATAGATGCAGGTAATGCAAGCATGTATGCAACTGGCCCAATCCTTTCCAGGATTTCAAAAGGCCTACAATATCTTGCTGCCAACTTACCGCAACTTCCCAGCTTTAGGGAACTCCTGTTAGTTTTCACTTCCAGGAAAACATGATCACCCACTTTGAATTCTCTATGGGTTTTGTTCTTATCAACATAACTTTTCTGCCTGTCCTGCGCAACTTTCAAATTTTGTTTAATTCTTATCATTTGGTCTTCCATCTCTTTGAGCAACTCTGGCCCAACTACTTCTCTGTCGGTTGAATTATCCCAACTCACTGGATTGTTGCACTTTCTTCCATAAAGTGCTTCAAATGGGCTCATCTTCAATGATGCATGATACCCATTATTGTAGGCGAATTCTACCAAATGCAGGTAGTCTTCCCATCTTGTTGGTTTGTCCATCACGTACATTCTCAGCATGTCCTCTATTACTATGTTCACCCTCTCTATCTTTCCATCAGACTTGAGATGACACGATGTACTAAAATTCAGATTCGTTCTGAATCCTTTGAACAGTCCTTTCCAGAAATTCGAGGTGAATTTCGGGTCCCTATCAAACATAATCATTTTAGGAATTATGTGCAAGCGTGCCACTTATTTTAAGAAGATATCAACAACATCTGTTGCCTTGTGAGTGGTTTTTAGTGGAATAAAATGGGCAGCTTTTGTAAGCTTGTCCACCACCACCATGATAGAATCATGTTGCTTGCTCATTCTAGGCAATCCTGCAATAAAATCCATGGTCACCACTTCCCACTTCCATTCCAGAATGGGTAAAGGCTGCAGCAACCTCGCTGGGTGCCTATGCTCAACCTTAACTTTCTGGCATTCCATACATCTGGCGATGTATTCAGCGATCTCCCTCTTCAAACCCAGCCAAAAGTAATGGATTTTGACTGTTGTCACAGTCTTCTGATATCCAGGGTGTCCAGCATACGTCACATTATGCATTTCCTTTAGAATCACAAGTTTCAATTCATGGACATTGGGTATATACACTCTGTATTTATACATAAGTAATCCATCAACTTCCAAGGTGTAACTTTCCCTTTTCTATGGCCTTTCACTCTGCTGTAGCTTTGCTACCAAATCTCTGTACTACAAATCGGCACTTGCAGCTTCCAAAATTCTAGCCTTAATATCCGTCCTATACATGCTAATGGTTGTAGCATGCAATTCATGCACCTTTCTGCTGAGTGCATCAGCCACCTTGTTTTCCTTCCCTTTGATATGCTTGATATCAAAGTCGTATTCATACAGAAACTCCAACCACCTGCTTTGTCTAGCATTTAAGGTTGGCTGCTCAAACAAATATTTCAAACCATGGTGGTCTATTCTCAATTCAAATCTTCTTCCCATGAGGTAATGTCTCCATTTCCTTAGAGCGTGGACGATTGCTACTAGCTCCAAATCGTGAGTGGCATAATTCTTTTCATGCTCTTTCAATTTCCTGGACTCATAACAGATTACAAATCCATCTTGGCTGAGAACTCCTCCCAACCCTTCCTTACACACATTTGTGCACACCACGAAATCCATATTTGGATTTTCAATTCTCAGGATTGGAGCGATGGTTAACAATTGCTTCAATCGCTGGAAACTTTCTTCACACTCTTCAGTCCACTGAAACTTTTTCTCCTTCCTTTGCAAGGAAGTGATAGGGTGAGCTATCTTTGAGAACCCTGTGATAAGCCTTCTATAATAGCCCGTCAGACCCATAAAGGATCTATATTCTGTCACATTCCTTGGCGTTGACCATTCTCGGATGGCCTCAACCTTCTCAGGATCCACAGTGATCCCTTCTTCTGAAATAATATGTCCCAAGTAATGGATTTGTCTTTGATAAAATGAGCATTTGCTCCACTTGAAATACAGCTAGTGTTCTCTCAACACTTGTAGCACCATCCTTAGGTGTTGTTCATGCTCTTCCTCTAACTTGGAATACACCAAGATTTCATCCAGGAAGACTATGACAAACTTGTCTTAATAGTTCCTGAATACACCATTCATCAAGCACATAAAAACAACAGGTGTGTTTGACAGTCCAAACGGCACCACTGTGAACTCGTCATGACTGTACCTTGTTCTAAAGGTGGTCTTGCTGATATCCTCATCCTTTATTCTGGCGATATCCTGATCTGATATCTATCTTAGAAAATATTCTCACACCCTTCAGTTGATCGAAAAGATCATCGATCCTCGCCAAAGGATACTTGTTCTTGACAGTTACCTTATTCAACTGTTGGAAATCAATGCACATCCTCAACATCCCATCCTTCTTCTTCGTGAGTAGGACTGGGGAACCCCAAGGTGACATGTTAGGATGAATGTACCCCTTCTTCAAAATCTCTTCGAGCTACAATTGCAACTCTTTCAGCTCTGGTGTACTCATTCTATACGGAGCTTTCGACACCAGAGTTGCTCCAGGCATCAAATTTATAGAAAAATCGATGTCTCTCTTTGGAGGTAGTCCAAGTACCTCCTGAAATACGTCCTTGAACTCTGTGAGTACCTCATGGTCTCCAATTCTTGAGACTTCATCTCTGGATGCTTCCTCCACACGGGATGAAAATAATTGACAGCCTTTCCTGTAACACTTCTTCAACTGCATGGCTAAGATTTCTCTAACAGCCACAGCTCTGGGAATTCCTTGGACTGTTTTTCGATTTCCCTCCTCATCCAGGCATGTAAACCTCTTGTTATGATAGTCTAGGAGGGCATGGTGCTGGTCCAACCAGTCCATCCCAATTAAGCAGTCATAAGAGCCTAAAGGCAGAACATTCAATTCATCCTTCGTGCTCAATCCATTCATGTCTATCGAACAGGATTTAACCAATTCAGTGACCTTCCTCTTGGTTCCTGTAGCCAACTGCACTAACCAAGACCTTTCATCTTTGCTTCTTGATAAATGAAAACTTTCCACCACCCTAGGATCTACATAACTATGGCTAGCCCCAAAATCAATTAAAATAATTAATGGTCGGTTGTTGATCATACCTTCCACTTCAATCATGTGCGATTGAAATTTTGCTTGCTTGTTGTCTAGGGATGCGTAGTTCCTTGGCATCATGTTGCCCATATCCTCCACTGTTTCAGCTTGCTGAACATTGCGGACGGTTCTCACTTTATCTTTTCTGTGGGGGTAGTCCATGTACCTATGGTTCCCTTTACAGCCCCAACACTCCATAGGTGGCGGTCTGGGCATTTTCTCACCCACTTCAGCCTTCTTGGGCTCTCTGAAAGATGGTTGTCCCTGAGAACTGTTTCTGAAAAAGGGAGGATTGTTTCCCTTCTGCCTCTGCTCTTTCCTAAACTTCTTCTGGTCATCCCAAGCCTTTCGAAAAGTAGGGCTTTCTCTTTGTTGTTCATATAAGCATTTTTCCCTTCTTATTGTTTCTTCCATGGTCTTAAGATCATCATATTGAATCCTGTCACCAGTAGAAGGTGGTAGTCCACTCAGATATCTCTGAATATTGACAGCCTCATCTTTGATGAACGGAACATACTTCAGTAGTTCCAAAAACCTTCGTTCATATTCATCGATGGTCATGCTGCCCAACTTGAGTTCAAAGAACTCCTTCATCTTTCTGTCATAGTACCTTTTGGTCAGGTATTTCTTCTCGAAATACATCTTGAACTCCTTCCAAGTGATATATTTCTCTCTGATGTGTTGCACCTGCACAAACTGATCCCACCACATGGATGTTTTTCCCTTTAGTTGATACATCGCAATTCTTCCTTCTGCATGAGGGGAATAATTCTGCAGTTGGAAATATTTCCTCATGCCTAGAAACCATGTTTTGGCATCTTCCTCCTTCTTATGTTCTCCATCGAATGTTGGAGGCTTGATCTTGTTCATATCTCCTTTCAATTCATCCCTTCCAGATGTTCGGTGATTTCTAGTAGGGGACGGGCTTGAACTATTGTGCGCTTCCCTGCTGGAATGCTTTGGGGAGCGATGATGATGTCTGCTACCACTCCTTGATCTTCTTCTTTTCTTAGGGGTCCTGCGACTCTCCCTCTTGCTTCAGCCACTCCTCTTCTCCAACTTCCTTTCTATTCTTTCCAGGTTCTTCAACATTTTTAAGTTGAATTCTCCCTGCATATCCCTGACCCTCATGAACTTTTGGTTATCATCTCGGCGAGCCTGGGCATCTTTCTACAATATTTCAATGAGTTTCATCATATGTCCTTCTGTATCCATCTCTTTTCTGTGCCCATTAGAGTTTGATCCTTCGACTCCCAAGTTGACATCCCTTCTTACCCTTTCATCCTCTGTTTCGGAGGCAATCTGTACCTTTTCCATTTCTATACTCAGCGTAGATTCATGGTTGACCTGACACTCGTTGAACTCTGCACACACAATGTGAAATCAACCGAAGTTTGTCAGGCCCTTAAACCTTCAAGAACTTACAACATTCATAAACCAACATGAACAAGAAAAACGTTTCGATTCCATTAAGTTTTCTGAGCTCTGTTTGGCTCTGCAAATTTTGGGACTTCTGGTTTCAGGGTTCTTGGTCCACGATACTCTCATACTCACTTTCGGGTGATATCTCCCTCTTTCTCCCTACCCTCGTAACCAAAGGCAACTTTCACAACTTCGCGAGTTCGTGAGTTCGCGAGTCGAAGACCCTCGACTCTTCTTCCTCCAAAAGCCGATTCCTGAGATGCGATACAGGTATGGCTCCCTCCTCGCTAGCGCCTGCTACATATAACCATAGGCTAGGGATAAGTGCTAGCACCTCTCGCAACTCGCGACTTCACGAGTTGGAGTGTTGAGACCTTGTGCTCCTCTTTTGCGAATCCCGAAATCTCGATTTACTTTACCCTCCGGGCCCACATAACACAACTGTCTCCACATCTACAGTGGCAAGTGGCACCCTCAGGTGGGTCCACATTATTTATGGTGACGTCATCGGGTACCACCATGCTCACTTTCTTTTGTCCCACTGGCACGTGGTACACACCCATGTGTCCACGTCCATTCCAAGTGAAATCCAACGATTAGACCTTTCTCAAATCTACGACATAGATTCCTTCGACGTTTCAGGGTTTCAGTCATCGGGAGTTCATGCATCCACACCTCTCAAACTTCCGTTTGCCAAAATCCCAAAATTGTTGTCTACCCTTCCACTTGATCCAACGGTCAAGTTCCTATCTTACGACCTATGGTGTAGATCGTTTTGTAATTTCGGTTTTCACTATTTCGCAACTTGCGAAAAGAAGGTTCTTCCCTTTTGGTTTCCTGGGTGACGAAACACCGTCTGGCAGCCACGTGTTCCCCCCGGTGGATGGTCCCGATGAATTCGGGGTTTTGCGTATCGCGATTTCCACGTTCCTGTGCAACTCCAAAGGGTTTTTAAACCCTGCACACGTTTTCCATATCTAACGGTCATGAGGGTTCTCCTTTTCCCCGAACAGATCCTACGGCTCCAACACTTCTAGTGTGGAGTCCTCTCTCCCTGTGGCCAGATACCAAATCGACTGTTGTTTCATAACACTGCTACACCTTCTGAGCTTGGTAACATAGTCAAGTAACTCCTTGACACTCAGGAGCATTCAAATTTCTGGAATTGGTCCTCCAGACACAATTTCTCCTCAATCCCTTAGTCCAAATACCACTCAACTGGCCCATCTAGGCTCAACGTCGAAACCTTGGCTTTGATACCATACTGTAACGCTCTTTCACCTGGAGTTGTAACTCTCTGATACCATACTGTAACACAAATTTCTTTATGAGCTGTAATGCTCTGATACCATACTGTAACGTTCCCGACCATCAACCCCAAGGTCATCCAACATTACTATGCGGAATAACAATCTCATACTTAATTCTATATATAAGACATATACATTTAAGTAAATGAAACAGATTTAAACTCAGAGTAACCATAAGAATTACTGTTATTATAAATAATCAATGGCTTTAACATTAATTCATATGCACAGCAGAATACATGATAAATATAAATACACAGACATGCAGAAAAGTAATTAAAACATCATATGGTACTTATCTTTGAAACGGTGGCAATTCCACCAACCAGGTGCAGGCCTTCCATGAACCTCCCAGCCTTAGACCACACTGCTCATCAAGCTCAGTAATGGGTCACCCCCGAGCTGGGACTAAGATCCACCCCCAAGGCAAGGAATCCTAGGCTAGGCTGAGGTTACAGGGAAAACACACGGGAACAAGGAAGGAATTCTCTCCCAGGAACCACTCATACTCACTGCCCACAGACTCTCCTTCCCCACATGCATGTTCCACCCCAAGAGTATACACCTTCTCTGTCACCTAGACAGTCCTTCGGCTGCTAACCTCCCTTGCCTTGGGTTTCAGCATTAGGCCAGACCGAAATTCTCCGAGCTCTGTGACAGCTACAGGGTTCCTTCCAAGAGCTCTCTCCTTTCTTAGCACACTCTCTCACCTGGAGAGAGTCGCTCACAGGTCAAGCAACCTATTCTTCCAACTTCAACCACCTCTCTCACCTGGAGAGAGTGTTGTACGACTGGCCAACAAGCCACACAGGGTTAAACACTACATTTCCACCACAATCAATAGGAATTCAGACACGAACACCCCCGGGCAGCAACAAACAGGTGCAACAGTATAGCCAGGCTTAGCAGGGACGGGACACTTCCGTTTTCTCAATCCAGCAGCACGGGATAGACTCATGCTCTGGTTCTCAGGTATGCGTAACGATTTTTCCATGTAAGGGTCGACTCAGACTTAACAGTTCACCACCGAAGGGGTGCAAAGCCTTCCAGAAGCAAATATAGACACAGGCCTTTTTGTTTCAGAGCGCACGAGGGTATCTCTTGCAAAGGTTGGACGGGTTCATGCTCAGATGGTCAGGTAGAATGGAGGAGGAACCCCCAACATGGCTCATCTCAACCATTTTATTTACATGCGTCGGGGTTGACACTTGTCACCCATTCAACTGCATGCATTTCTTCAGCATGCGTTCCTTCCATTCAGAAGTTGTTTGTCCTTCCAAAAGAACTTAGTATAAAACATATTATTCACATGTCTTTTGGAATAATATTAAAATATTATTCCCAAGGACCTAATCCCCTAGGATTAGCCCCTAGGCTCAACACTTAGTCCCTTTTCCCACCTTCCAGCCCCTAATCCCTTGCCCACTCTGTGGAAGCTTAGTCCCCCATCACTCATTCATCGTGGTCGTTCTACACGCAACAATGTTTATATTTTATTACTGTTCCGCATAAATACAGGTGTTACACATTATTTTCATCATCCCTATGACCGTTAATGATGTAAACCTATTTGTTTCCTTCGGAGGGGTCAGTGGCCTGAGTTCCTGAAGAGAGAAGAGAGAATAACTTTTCCTGAGAAAAGAAGTTGCATTTTCCCTTGTAAAAACCCTGTAAAAAAGGAAGTTCGCAGGTTGCTATATAGGCAAGGTGCAAGATTGCCTGATTCTCACAGGTTGCACCATAGCTAGGGTGCGAGATGTTCACAGGTTTCTCTATAGGCAAGGTGCAAGAATGCTTACACGTGGGAAAAACGAGTGTTTTCTAGAATCTTCTAGAAGGAGAAACTTCCATGGTGAGGTGGCATCCGAATGGTTTGGATCTTACTCACTTTCATGATTTAGTGGGATCATCCTAACCTCCTCACCTTATCCTCTTCAACTTATAAAAGGAGAGGAGCTCTCATGGAGAAGGGCTTCTTGGTTGGCTTGGAATTATTAGCTTGGTTGGAGTGGCTTTGAGATTTTCTTTGTCAAGATAGATTGTGAATATCATCAGATCTATGCTCTCAGAATTCTTGGAGTGAAAGTGTGTGGGGAACGAAGGAAATTTGGAAGGGACCTTACGACATCAAGGCCATGGTTGTAATCTCTCTTTCACATTTAATATGATACAGTAATATGATTCTTTCCTATAAAGCTTGTTGTGTTTTATTGTATG
>ML780977.1:1578751-1602424 GCA_009831015.1 Picea engelmannii | reverse complement strand
TATCTCTTTTTCGGTCTCATCAGACTATTTTACGAAAAAGGAACTGAGAGAGTTATCTTTTAAGTGTTTTTCCAGACTCTATAATCATGAAAAACCTTCGAGTTTTCTATCTTTGGACTCGTTAAACAAACATCGACAGACCCATATGGGATCGAACCACTCCTTCTTAGGGTTCGTTAAACATACTCTGAGGGACTCATCCAAAGGATGAGCTTACATTTACAAGCATATGTTATCCTCCTCAAGCTTGCATAAAAATAAAGAGGTACTCGCCAGAAATGGTGGGGGAAAAAATTGGGAAAGAATTGTGTCTAAACCTGTATTCCATGGAAGAGTCATTTTTGAACATCACACCCTTTCACTCACCTTGTGTCTAGGTTGGAAAATCCACTTGTCTCCTGATCATACTCCTATAAGATTACAAATTGGTCTGTGATCCCTGTTGTTGAGTCAGTGTTTCCAAGACAGTTGTCGTGTTGTCAATATGTTCAAAGAGAAGTTCAACCCGGAAATCCTTCTATTGCGTCAGCCATTTCTGCAGTCCTTAAGCCTTCTATGGCGTCGGCCATCCCTGAGTCAGTCCTGAATCACTTGTTACTCTGATCTACATCAAATCTTATTACTTGTTTCATGTCATTGATGTGGGATACATTAAGGCCCTCCTGTGACGAATCTTTTCCTGTCAACTTCAACTCATTATCTAGGAATTAGACTTAGAAACTAATTGGTACCTTGGAACTTGCATGCCTTAATGACAGGTTTCCTCGCTTTCGACAATGGGTTTTCATTATTGACCCCTGATCGATAGATTCCATCGAGTGTTCGACCTCAGCTCATTGATTCACATTCGTTGGATTGTACTAGTGTACCTTGGGAGTCATTGACATTAATGGTGATTTCCCTCGCACTTGTTAATGGTTTCATCAATGACCGGTAATCAAGTGGTTTCTACCATGTTCGACTTCAGCACATGTATTCACATGGTTAGATTCGTACTGTAGAGTGGTGGAGATGAAGACCCTAGATATTTTCTGATAGATCCAGGTTGCGTTGGAGTATATTCAGTGTACTATTGCATAGATCCACATTGTATGTCTGGTGGCTATGTTCAAATTTGAATCTTTAACACATAGATCCACAGTGTATTTTTGGTGGTTATGTTCAGATTTGAGTCATAATGGCATGGATCCACAGTGTATGTTTGGTGGCCATGACCTTTCTTACTTGACATGGAACTTCTCATGTCGGCATTTATGCTTTGAGTCATTTGTATTCTGAGTATGGGAATGCCTACCTCAGTGATGATATATTATTGTACTATATTTCCTTGTTTGTTGGCAGGTTTCCGACCGACTGTTCCGTGTTCCCTACACACACTCGACAAAGTATTTAATCTATCACTCTATTCTAACTTCATACTTTGGGGGGATCTCTGTTACACATTATTTTCATCATCCCTATGACCGTTAATGATGTAAACCTATATGTTTCCTTCAGAGGGGTTAGTTGCCTGAGTTCCTGAAGAGAGAAGGGAGAAGAACTTTTCCTGAGAAAAGAAGTTGCATTTTCCCTTGTAAAAACCCTGTAAAAAAGGAAGTTCGTCGGTTGCTATATAGGCAGGGTGCAAGAATGTCTGATTCTCGCAGGTTTCACCATAGCTAGGGTGAGAGATGTTCGCAGGTTTCTCTATAGGCAGGGTGCGAGAATGCTTACACATGGGAAAAACGAGTGTTTTCTCGAATCTTCTAGAAGGAGAAACTTCCATGGTGAGGTGGCATATAAATGGTTTGGATCTTACTCGCTTTCATGATTTAGTGGGATCATCCTAACCTCCTCACCTTATCCTCTTCAACTTATAAAAGGAGAGGAGCTCTCATGGAGAAGGGATTCTTGGTTGGCTTGGAATTATTAGCTTGGTTGGAGTGGTTTTGAGATTTACTTTGTCAAGATAGATTGTGAATATCATCAGATCTATGCTCTCAGAATTCTTGGAGTGAAAGTGTCTGGGGAACGAAGGATAGTTGGAAGGTACCTTACGACATCAAGGCCATGGTTGTAATCTTTCTTTCACATTTAATATGATACAGTAATATGATTCTTTCCTATAAAGCTTGTTGTGTTTTATTGTATGATTCCTTGATCACATACATAGGCTTATATTGAGTTTATGTTATTTCTATCACTTTGGATGGTTGCGTTATTTTGCAGGATCATCATTGTATGAGCGTTGGAACGGATCTAGGATGGCGATGGTGAGAGGAAGCGACATTTAAACGGTATGTCACCCATCCCTCTTTAGTTAGTAAATTCAATATCTAAAACTTAAGGAAAGTGTCATGATCTGGTGTGTTTTGTTCTAAATCTAGGTGGATCTAGGGAGATCAGTTAGTGTCCGCACCTACCGATTTGTCCGATAACAACAGGTACAAAATCAGGCTCTTGGCCTTCAACACTTAGGCTCTCTGGCCTAACAATCACATAAGCCCACTAGCTTATATAAACTCGGCTCACCAACCTACAAAACATATTTACAATTCATTTCATAAACAAGATTTACAATAGGGCTCGGCCTTGGGGACATTACATAAGATGTACCCTGAGAAAACCCAATACGAGAGAAACCCAACTAGAAGGTGAAGCATATGCCTTGCTCTTTTCTTTTGAATTATAAAATTCAAATACAAAGAAAGTGCACTCACTATGGAGTTTCCATAGACACTATGGCCTATATTGCTACTACAAAGTCTTCTACTGCATATATTTTGCTTCAATATCCCACTCTAAATGCTTTGCTCTATATGCAACAATACCCAATTCAATACTAATGGAATCCCTTCATTTCCTAGAGGCTTAGTGTTTAACATGGCCTACTAGCCATTTAGGGTTAGTGGTGTGGTTTTTGCATACCTCAACTTTTGATGAGGTTTGGGGTTTTTTAACCCTATAGAATCTTCTTCAAAGTACACACATGACTAGCTCTCCATGTGTGAGTAATGTGAGCTGACATTGCATCCATTTGATATCACGGTGGTCAACAAGATAGGTCAACTTACAATGGACATAACTTCTACATACAAACTCTTACTAAGGTGATCTCTGTGCCTAGGAAATCTCTCAATGTGTAGAATAACATCACAAGACTAAGAACTTTGTTTAGAAAGTTTTGACCCCCAAAATAATCATTTAATATCTCAAATAGTCTCAAAATTTTTATAGCCCTCAAATCCCCAAAAGAGTACGTGACCCTAAAATGAACCTACAAACCAATAACTCTAATTTTTTTATCCAAAAAATTAAAAATAAATAATAAATTATATAATAATCCATTTCAAATCACATAATATTTCAAATCTACATAACACATTATATTATTTTATTTTAATATATGAATTTTTTTTACAATACACTTACATCATAAAAACAATTAATAATTTTAATATATTCTCATTACTTGAGAAGAAACATCCCGTGCGAGAACATGAACTTTAAAAAACATCGTTTTTATGACTATAATATAAAAAAGGGGAGGCGACTTAAATCATATTATTGTTGAACTTTCCTTGAACAAGAAAAAGATTGGAAAAGGAAAGCCAAAAACATTTCTTATTAATTTTACTATATTTAATGTTTTATTACAATCTACTCGAAATAATTTTAAATGGTTAAAATAAATTAAATATTTTTTCTTATTTATAAATTTAAAAAAAAATATTATTACGCCAAAGGGGTTCTTTAAGGAGAGGTTCTCGCTCAATTTTCGTTATATGTCGAGGTCCTATACAAGCATGACATGTGTAAGTGTAGCTCCAACTACCTGTCAATTTCCTCATATACTTCTTACCTTCCTCCTCCACCCTCTAGCACAACCTTTTCCCTTATCCTTCCTCTTTTCACTACAAATGTTGACCACACCGTCTTTGCACCATCGCTCTTAGATGTTGACAGCATTGGCTTTGCACCACCGCTCTTAGATGTTGACAACATTGCCTTTGCACCACCTCCCTTCCTCTTTTCATTGTAGATGTTGACAACAGTGTGCGATTAATATCAAAGTTTTGAGGTTTTCTTGGTTTTTTCGCAGAGACATTAACCATTGAGAGCGTCGCAGGAGAGATCTAGGTTGGAAAAACCTGTGATGGGTTCATCGTCTTCTTCTTCTTTGTGCAACCACAATAACAAGAAGAAATGGAGTGCATTTTCTGAAGTTCAATTACTGGAGTAATCCTGGTCAGTTAGAAGATGGGTATGACCATCGAACAACTTAGCCCACATAATAGCTTAGCACTGCCCAACTTGATGTTCCCTTGCTTTCTATGACAGCGATAGCGAGCCCCGCTGGCCAGAAGGAGGAGAGAGTCCTCGTTCTCGGCTCCCACGCTCAAGATACTCCATAAGGTGAGCCAACGAGACCGAACTTCAACAAAATGAGTGCATTAAAAACCAACAAAGAGAAGAAACCTGATGATTTTAGTTTTTTTTTCTTTGGTTTTGAGCAAAATTTGTGATTTTGTTCAGATTCGTCAGGGTAACATTATTAGCGCAGGGTTGCATTCAATTCCCTGGAAGGCATGTTCAGGTGGTGGGTGGATTCATAGGGAATTTCAATCGATAACGTAGAGACGTAGGTTGAATTAGAGGTTTTCTTGGTGTATAATCGTTTTCAGAGTCTTGTTTTGTGGTTTTCTTGGTATGTAACCATTTTTAGAGTTTTTTTTTTCTTTCTTTACTGGTTTTTTTTAATACATAAAACATTCTTGAAGAAATCTCACGAGGGGAAATCATCAATGTCGTCCATTTATGAAGTTGTTTCCTGCACCGTCCCTTCCCACCTTCACCAACAAGGATATATGGCACAGGTGTTGCTTCTCAGACGATGATTAAGGTGGGTATTGCGAGGCGGTTGGGGGATCTGATTGTGAATGCGGGCGGGAAGTGCGCAGCAGTGGAGTGAACATGGAATCATCTAGAAGGGTTTCGAGGGGACTATCCTCCTCTATAGGAATACGCTCCTCCTCGGACACTACAGAGAGATGGCAGAAGCTCTGCTCTCAGCTCTTTCCATGTGTTCGAGAAGTTTTCATTGTCCAGGGTGAACTGCTACATAAAGCCTCTATAAGGCTAGTAATATCATTTTAAAAGGGAAACCGAGTAAAGAAAACTCTCTCTACCTATAGGGCTCTTCACATATTATGTATTATGTTTATGAAGGGAGATATTGTTTTATAGAGCCAAAAGTTTACTATAGTTTAATATCAAGAAATACTTATGCAAGGACAAGTTACTGTCATCAATAATACATATAATTCAATCCAGTGCAAATTTTCTATTTTTCTTGTGATCTGTTTTGACAAACGAGACAATTTTTCTCTCTGAAATATATGGTGCAATTGATGAAAATATCTAACCCAAACCAAGTCTCTTATCGAAGAATTGATTTCCTAATATGTTATTTTTCTTCGTACACTAAAGAAATGTATCTATGAGTGAGGTTCACATTTTTTAATTCACATTCTTTGATAATAATTATTAAAAAATTCAATATCAATAAATATCTCACAACAAAATAAGGATTCCACAACAAAACAATTATTATTGTATATATTCACTTAGATATATACTATTATATCTGAAGTTATATGATATATATTTGAGCATATACAATTACTATTTTACAGAGTAAGAAGTATTTCATTGTATACATAAATATTTGAGCATATAAAATTACTATTTTACAGAGTAAGAAGTATTTCATTGTATACAATTCAATCCTACTTATAAAAAACTGACATAGATTTATGTCAACTCCAAGGGTTGAGATCTTTTCACTGTAAATGTGACACTTTTGATATTTGGTTACGAGTTTTTCAGTATTCATTGGCTATACTATTCATTGTTTAACATTACTTTCTTTACCATATTTTCTTTATTTTTAGGGGCCATTAGTGAAGGTTTATTGATGTTGTAAATCTTATCCATTATAGGTAAAGGTAACGTTTGTTGCAATAGACAAAAAACATGGCTTTAGATGAGCAATGGACTCATGATGTTGTGTTGCATATAATGAGATGGATTTATCAATTTATTTTTTCCTCTGTTTTTCACATTGGTCACAGGCTCAATAGATACATGTATCAATTAGTTTTTTCACAAGTTCAATAGATAGATTCATCAATTTCCTTTTACCTCTCTGTTTTCTTTTTAGCTTGCTCACATGCTCAATAATGTGGGTCTTTTTAATTTTGTCTTTTCATCTTTAAATCATATAAGTTTGTTGTGTGGTTCCAAATGTAATATGATATTTCTTGTAGGGAAGGGACTTAGAAGAAAGAGAGATGGAAGTTTTTTGGGAACACTTTTATTTACTTGTAGGTTAAAATTTATATGTTGATTTGCTTTATTTTTTTGGAATTTTTCATGTTAAGCTAATTAAATATCACTCTTTTAATTCATTATTACAATGTATGATCATTTATTAGTAAGAATAAAATAATTTTCTGAATTATTTTCTAGTGAAAAAGAATTTCATTGTGAGCCTTACCATCTAATAATTTTATAACTTTATCATTTAACTTCAACTAACTCGAAAATTCTTATAACTCTACTAAAGTTCATTTAAATGTTCATTGCATCTTTGCACAGAAAGACAAATACCAATGTTTATTTCTATTACATCTTTTTAGATGAAAAGACCAATAATGTTTTTTGGTTTTAGAAGAAAACATGCTATGATATGATAAGTAAATTTCTTATTGTTGAATTGGTATGAGAATAAAGTAGATCTTAATTACATTTTGTAAATCAAGTAACAAATAATCATTTGTTTTTTGTTTTGTTTTTTTTTTATAAATAATTATTTGTTTTTTATTTTATTTTATTTTATAAATTAAAATAGAAATTTTTATTGTAACGTTTACAATTGCATATTTTTAAACTTTTTATTATTATTTAGTTAGAACTTTCATTTATTTGTATATGATTATGCTTTATCTTTTAATCATTGAATGAATGTTCATCTAGATTTTACAATTATTTTTCTTTTTTGATAAAAATTAAACTTTAGTAAGAAAAACATTTTATTAGAGTAAAACTTGCATGGTTCACATTTTTCTCATTTTTCATATATATATATATATATATTCTCATAACTTTGCAAGTATGATTATGTTAGAGCTCAACCCGAGAGCAGACATGGCCTTTTTCCGTATCAAATAGGTCAGCTAGCACGAAGTCTTCACCCATGACGTGAGAGTAATGAAGTAACATTGATGATGTTAGAGCTCAATGTTGAGGCATTTTTTTTTTTCTTATCAATTTTAAAATATATTCTTGTTTCCTTTTGAATTAGTGAGACTATTTTTAACTCATATTTGCCATCCCTTATAATGCACGAAAATGACTTTAATTGTGCTTTTTATGACAATGTTGTTAGCCGTTTTATGGAAATTTACATATTTTCTAAGTTTAACTTGTTGAATGACATGATAAAGACAAGATTTAAAATGTAAGGTGATTGGTTGTTTTGTAAAGGGCCACTTGTAAGTCATTGCCCTCCAGATTTAAAATGTAAGGTGATCGGTTGTTTTGTAAAGGCTGACCTACAAGTCATTACCCTTACCCTTGACTTGATACCTGAGATGCTATACAACATTTATTTTATTTAATTGGTAGTTAATATTTCAAAATACACTTGATTTAGATCTGCATAACTACGAGGTTTGTTTTATTTTTAAATGTTTTTCTTATTTAAAACATGTAAGTTTAATGATTAAGAACTTGTGTTTCCTCTTAAAAGATCATAAGTTCAAATCCAAAACAGAGTAGGGTATGTATACCTCCATAAATTTTAATAATTAGTTTTCCAAAATAGCTACTTATATGTGGGGATTTTGCTTTAATTTTTAATGATGTTCCTAAAACATAGTTAAAACTACCATTAAATGAGTTACTTAATTATAATAGGAAATAATTCATGATTATTAAAAACATTATAAAACTTAGATATATAGAATTGGTTACAACTATACATTTTCATACTTCCATATTAATAGTTGACAAATTTCATATTGCTATATTTTTTTTTTTATAGTTGACAAACCAATAGTCGTGGATGGTATATTGAGGCCACATGCCTGGTGAATAGCATATGATCATATTAACATGTCAGAACTTGTAGTGCAATCTACAATTGCATATATTGACTCTAAAAAGGTGATTAATGATAGTGCAACCATCTACAATTGCATATATTGACTTTAAAAAGGTGATTAATGATAGTGCAACCAACTACTCTGCCCTTTATTCTTTATTCGGGGTTCTCTTCCCCACATTGGTGTATGCTAGTTTAATTATATATATTTTTTAAATTATAAAAGATTAAATATTTTAGTTTAATTATATATATATATATATATATATATATATATAATTATAAAAAATTAAATATTTTATTTATATTATAAAAAAGATTATTTAATTATAAAAAATAATAAAGTCAACTCTTAAGAAAATGTTAAAGTATTTTAATAGTACAACTTAAATGTTGTAATGTGTATATTCATTTCTCAGGCCTCACAAAATAATATCGGAGGTACATTATCATGCGTACATCTGCCACAGAAGTCTATGAATACATTCCATTTCCGAGCCAAATGGTCAGGAATTAATGGATAGCAAGAAGTATGGACTCTTACTACGATAAAATCTAATCTGCTATCTACATTCAATAAGAACTTTCAGTGGAAAATGGTAGTGGGTTTTCAGGTGCCGCTGAAGAATTGAAAGGCAATGGAGGATTGCTCACATCTTCTCCATTTCCTTCTAACATTTGAACAACTCTGCTCATATGAGGACGATCTCTCGAGTTGTACTGAATGCACCACAATCCAACTTTCGTCAGTCTCCTCGCCTTCTCTTCATCTTCCCCTTGAATTTCTCCTTCTCTTCCTCCTCCCAATCTCATCCCCAACTCCTCACTCTCAAGCATCTTGAAAGCCCACTCAGGAAAGTACAAGCAACTGGAACGGCTCACATGCACATCGATATTCTTTCTCCCGCTAACAATCTCAAGCAAGACCATACCGAAACTATAGACATCTAATTTATCAGTAACAGGACCCATTTGTCTGACACACACCTCTGGCGCAACATATCCCGGCATCCCTCTCACGGCCGTCACTGAAATATGGTCGTCTTCCTTCCCACAAAGTTTTGCCAGACCGAAATCAAAAACTTTTGGTGTGAACTTTTGGTGGAAATTATGTCCCATGCATCCGGTTCCACGTTCGTTTTAAAAGATAAGTGTTTATATCTGTTATGTTGTTTTTAATTATGGGTTATATTTGCTATGCATATACTCTGTTTTTGGATGAATTTATATGTTGTTTCATGTAGGTATATTTGGCTGGATTTCATAATGTTGCTAAATGCCTATTAAATCCCCAATGCATTGCAAGTTATTATGGGTTTTAATTGTTGTATGCTTACTCTAAGTTTGAACAATGATAACATGCTCCTGAATATGAGTTAATGAAGTGCATTCATGTTTAAATTGATGATGATAAATGTATGGGCGTTTTCAGCATGATACATTGCATTTAAAAGTGATGATATTAGAATTTTTTTGATGAGTTTAGTAGTGGGGGACACTACAAAATCAATGCACTTATATCATAGTTGAAATCAATGATTGCACCGTTTTATACTATATACTTGCTAAAACTCGTGTTTCCCTTTTAATGGATGAAAATGAGGAGAAGCAAATAGAGACACTAGACATAATTAGAATATTGGTATCCAAGTTTACTGTGTTATCCAAGTGGCCTTTGAGATCAATTTTAAGGTGATCAATTGGGATCCAGACAATGAGGATGAATTCGTGGATACTACATGCACCTCAAGTTCCCAAGGAACTAGTGCTAACCCAATAAACATTGATGAGGACAAGGTCGATGGTCCGACGAAGGAGCAAGGGATCCCTAGTGTAGCAAGCCTATCGAGGCCACCCGAGACTTAGAAAAGAAGCCAGCGATGATATTCCAGGTTTCTTGAGTATAGTCTCTTTGTTTTTACAGTTTTTAGGTGTCATCTAGATAGTTTTTTTAGTATAATGGTCCATAACTGAGTCTTTCTGACATATTGTTTTATTATGGGACATATGCCATAGATCTGGTTGGTAGAGCTCTTAAAGGATTGTATAATTATATGTATTCTATTAATATAAGAATACCTTAATTTTTGTTTTTAAATATTTAAAGGAGAAAGTGAATTTTACATAAAAAGGATTATCTTTTTAGTTATAGATTTTAAAAAAATATGATAGAAATTTTAAGTATGAGGAGAGTTCTACCATGATCAAAGATTTGTTCATGATGGAAATGCGTTCTTAAAAAAAAATCAATTATAAATCAATCCTTAGAAATTTAATTCTAATTCTAAATCAATAAGAACTCTAACTTTATGTATCTCCAAATTTCATGTAACAAAAAAAAATTGTTACAAAATTAAATGGCCCCATATGCAAATCCTTAACAATATCAAAACATTTAATTTTTTTATTACGAAAATTCTTTGCCAAAAAAATAAAAATGAATATAATTAACACATTTAATCATTATAAAATTAATAAATATAAAATTTGTTGTATTTTATCAAAGAAAAAATAAATAAATAGATAGGTAGTGAGCTTACATTTAACTAGGTATAAATAGTCACTTAAAAGAGGAAGCCATGTTTTAATTTTTCAATTTGTAACCTAAATATTTGGACGGGTACAAACGTAACTTGTGGGTTGTCCTTACCGTCAATTTGCTTTCCGGGACAACTAAATTCCACACGTCTTCTGGTATCCGTCCATTCATAATTATGGCAGGACTGACTATGTGGCGGGGACCGGTCAACATACTCCTTTCTATACTTGCCATTAATAATATTCGGATACTTTTATTATATTATACATCGACTTCATATTTTAAAGCAAAAGTCGTCTTCTATCTAGAATTCTAGACTTCACACAGGCGACAACATACAACAATCTTCATCTTCTACATACCTTAGTCTTCTCATACCTTAGTCTTCTCATGTATGGGAGAACTTTTTTTCTAAGAAAAAGTTTTCTCGAATTTATATAGAGTATAAATTCATTTACAAGTTAGCATCAGCGAGCTATGAATCGTGGTTAGTGCACTATCAGTACTGGACCAGTACAAAAACTATCAACAATCAAAAGATATAAATGTGGGAAATAGGACAGCAGTCCATACAAATAGCTTTCCATACAACTAGCTTTCCATACGATGTGGGACAGCAAACCTCGATCAAAAAATACTAAAGTAGGAAATAGGACTTTCTATTCCTCTATCACAGTGAAGAATCGAGAGTCTCCCTGTCACTTCTTTTAGAGCTCTCTTTGAGAGAGCGTCCGCCTCGCTATTGTGAGATCTGGAAATATGATGGAATTTGATGCCGGTGAAGTGTTTGGATAACTCCAGCGCTTTTTTTTTCCAGCATTCGACATGGACTGAGTGGAGATTGGATTTTTGAGTAATCCAGTCAATAATGACTCTCGAGTCACCCAGAACGAGTAAGTGTTTAATAGACCAAGAGGAAGCTAAAAAGAGGGAGGCCCATAACCCCAAGAGCTCATCTTTAGTGTTCGTGCCCACACCACAATTGAAATACCATTTTGTGATCCTTGACGGATGATTTTTGAAGAAGCCTCCAGCTCCACAACAACCATTTGTCTGTGTTGCTCCATCAAATCAAGCGAGGGTGTACCCAACAGGCAGCTTGAAGTCGACATCTTTGTGAATGAAAGATTTAACCGAAGGTTGTTTCCAGTTGAAAGAAATCAGTACTCTGTGCACAACATTCAGCAGGGTAGGTGGTCGATCCTCAAAGATCACTCTGTTCCGTTCTAACCATAATTGCTAGCAGACGTGGGCGGCCAAACAAATTGGAGAGGATTTTTGTGTGTTCCACAAATTAAAGCAGTCTGAGATAGTGTCGCTGCTCCAGGAGAAAGGAAGCGAGAAATGCTTAAGCAGACTAGTCCAGACCCCCCTCGCGAAATCACAGTGTACCAGTAGATGATAGACGTCTTCAGTTGCACGGCGACAAAGTAAACAGATTCCGGGCCCCTCCCATCCTCTTCGTCGGAGCATGTCCCATGTGAGTATCTTCTCTTTCCCTGCGAGCCAGATAAATAGTTTTAATTTGAGAGGGATTGTCCAATTCCATAGCTGGAGGTACCAAGAGAAATCAGTGTCGAGGTTTCTCTATTTAAGAAGAGCAGCATATAAATTCTTTACCGAGAAGGTACCCGTGGCATCCCCTCCAGCCCACAACAGCGTATCTGGTTCTTCTGTAAGGGAGATGTCGGTGCTTCTAATTGCAGAAGTGTAACGAGTCCATTCAGCCGCCCACGATCCACTAATAGACAGGTCGCGACATCCCTTCCAAATATCCGGCAGAGCGTGGGCACCAGTCGGAATTCTTGCCTGTGCTAAAGTCATAATGTTTGATGAGCGGAGGTGCGAGCACAATGAAGGAGAGAGTAGTGAGCTATCCTCCAGCCCGAGGATCTTATCCTTGCCGATATTAATCTCTGTGCCAGAGCCAGGCTTCCAACGGAGCCAGTGGAGAATCACTGGTGAGGAGGCGACCAGGCCTTTCCAGAAGGAGGAAGCCCTCTTACGCTGAAGGGTTGACTTTCGAATCCAGTTACAGAGCGGCTAGGAGCCCAGGTATTTTTCCAATATGATTCGATGCCAGATGTTGTCCTGAGTAACTGCTCTTCAAAAAGAGCTAGCCAGAAGGGCTGTGTTGAAGGTGGCAAGGTTCTTGACACCCCAACCCCCTGCTCTTCGAGGTTTGGAAAGTGTCTCCCAACTGCAGAGGTGAAATCGGTGTTTACGCACATGGCCATTCCACAGAAAATTGAAGGCGAGTCTATGAAGAAAAGTGATGATCTTGTTTGGAATCCGCTCCAGGGTCATCCAGAACATGGCAAGACTTTCCAGCACCGCTTTTATCAGGATGAATCTACCACCCAGGGACAGCCATTTATTACACCAGAAGCCAATTTTCCTTTCAAAGGTTGCAACAAGTCAGCGCCAATCACCGGGAGAGGAGGCTCCCAGCTTCAACTGGTATCCAAGGTATCTGAAGCCTTCACTCAAGTCAATAAAATTAAAGGGAAAGTGGTCTTTGAAACTGAGGAGTTCAGGATCCGAAAGTCCCCAGTAGTGGGCTGAGGATTTTGAGTGATTGATGGATAATCCCGAGACCGAGCATAAGAGGTGTAGAATGTCCTGGATTACTAACCACTCCGCTAGATCATCTTTCATCATGAGGAGAACGTCGTCTACAAACATGAGATGAAAGATCTTTATGAACTTAGAAACCTTAATGCCGGATAAGTGATGTACGGTGAAGCTTTTGGAAAGGAGGAGGCTAAGGCCCTCCATTATCAAGATAAAGAGATAAGGGGAGAGTGGGCATCCCTGTCGGAGACCCCTCTCACTCTTGAAAAAACTTTTAGCCTCTCCATTGATCAAAACAACAAAGTTAGCACTGGTGACACAAGCCAGAATCCAATTAGTGAGCTTGTCTCCAAATCCAACTACGTGTAAAATTAGTCTCAAGAACTCCCAATTAATGATGTTGAAAGCTTTTTTGAGGTCAAGTTTCAGGACCAACACCTTTTGGTTTTTCTGCTTGATGTTGTGGATGCACTCATGGGAAGCTCCAATAGCGTCCTGGATTCTTATGCCCTTCAAGAAACCAAGTTGTCCCTCCGAGAGACTCCTCCCTAGAAAGGGCTTGATCCGATTAGAGATGAATTTAGCAATTACCTTATAGATAAGGTTGCACAGGGCGATCGGTCGGAAGTCATTGAAGGAGAGCGGGTTGTTTTCTTTCGGAATCAAGACCAGGAAAGTGGAATTAAGGCTTCCAGAAATCTTTCCTTTGATGCAAGAGTCCTCTACCATCTGGAGGAGATCCACACCAACGAGATCAAAATAGAAAATGAAAATTTTTGTGGTCCAGCCATCCGGCCCAGGACTTCGCTCTTTTTTTAAGTGTAACAGAATGTCTTTGAGTTCAACAAGTGTGACAGGCTTGTAGAGATCAGTGGCATCCTCTGCAGAAGCCATACGAGGGAATAGGCTAGTCGTAGAGGCCTTCTCTAGGAGATTAAGGTTGTTTGTGGCTTTGTAAAGTAGTGTAAAATGTGAGGCAGCCTCGGCCTTTAGAGCTTCCTTCGCACGAATTATACCATCCCCCTCGCTTTCAATTGACCAGATAGTCTTTTTGTTTCTATTATAACTTGCTACTTTGTGAAAGAAACTGGAGTTTGAATCTCCACTCTTAAGCCAGGTTGCACAGCTGCGCAATCTCCAACAAAATTCCTCTTCGCGAAGGAAAGACGCTCTATTAGATTCAAGCAATCGTAGGCTAGCTTTCTCCTCCACGGACAAGGCAGAGTTTGTAGATATATAAATGAGTTTTGTGATCTTCGACTCCAGCAATTGAAGGCGGGCCTTTTCCTCTTTTTTCTTTTCATTGTTCCACAAAATCGATTTAGATTTGAGAACTTTCAACTTCCATACAAGACGTTCTAAGGGTTGTCTTCTGCAAGAAATTGATGGTCCGTCCAGACAGAGTGAACAATGGTCGAGTATTCATCAGATGTTAGCCAAAGGTGGTTGAATTTGAAAGGAGTCGGTCGGTGAAGCACAGAGGGCATCAACTGAAGCAGGATAGGGGCGTGGTCAGAAAAAAAAGGAAACTCCACCCACGATGATGGCGAAATAGAAGATGACAAGAGGCCATCGGCCACAAGAAATCGATCCAACCGTCTGGCTATAGCATCATGGTCGGCGCGCCCATTATGCCAAGTAGGGACCAGACGGATCGGCTAGACATCGATGAGATTATTTGTGGTGAAGAGCTCTCTGTAGGAGGCTTCGATAGGTCCCGGCAAGAAAGATCCTCCCCAGTGTTCTTCTTCCGAAAGGATAATGTTTAGATCACCTCCAAGAATGAGATTTGGTAAAGAGAGAAGACCACTCTTTGCCAGGTGCGTCCAGAAGAGCGATTTGTCCAAGCAGGGGCCATAGACGTTTAGAAACGCCATCTCCTGGTGAGTAGCTAGAGAGCGGCCTAATAACAGTATGCCTCCCCTCGACAGGAAGGGTCTCAACTCAAATAGGTCGGGGTCCCAAGCCACCATCAATCCACCGGAGTTTCCTATGGAACTTACAGCCGTAGTGACCCAAGAAGTACGAAATTGGTGCAAAAAATCTATGGCATTTTGATCAGTTGTGAGGGTCTCTTGGAGAAAGATAATATCAGGCTTCGATGTCTCCAGCAATCTTCGGAAGGAAGCAGCCTTGAGGGGGCCTCCAATCCCCCGAATATTTAGTGAAAGCACAATCATTACTTAGATCGTGCCAAGGCCTTCATTGCTCTAAGGGCCTTTACGTCCTGAGTGGGGATGATAGTAGTAGCTTGTTGGGAGCTCAAAAGCTCCTTTTTCTTTCTGGTACTTCGCGTCTAGAGTGGGGAGAGCTCCGCACTAATGCCTCGCGACCAAGCAAAGGCCTTTTCAACATTTTCAGTGGGTCGAGAGGAAGAATAACTCGCCACAGTGGCTGGAGTAATAAGTTCTTTACCTCGATAGACTGGAAGTTGACAAATGTTGTCCGGAAGATCAACGAAAGGGAATGAGGATTTTAGCGCCGCCAGTAGGTTTGCCTCATCATCATCAGGCTGACTAAATCCAGGAAGCATCGATGAGGTTGCTTCTGGTTCAAAAGGGAAGGATGGAGGGTTTTGTTGCAAGTCCAGGGGTGGAGAGGGTTGGGAGGGTGTGAAATGTGTAGAAGCTGGGTTCACTGTAGGAGAAACAGTCGGAAAGAGGGCAGAGAAAACAGGTGAGGATGTCCTCTCAACTTCTGAGAGAGGGTTCTTTTCGCTGCAAGGGGAGGATAGCCAATGAAAACCACTAATGTATTCCTTCTCAGCAACCGAAAGTGACTTGAACAGTGATGGACAGAGCAGGTTCAACTTGGACAGTGGAGATTCAGCCTGCCCTGGTAGGGGAAGAGGGGGCGATTGAGGGGGTGAATCCAGGTATGCGAGAGAGGGGTCAGCATCCATATAATCAGGAGGGTTTAGGTGTATATCAATATCTTCAGAGGGATCGATAGGTAACTTACCAGGGCAGGATCGACAGAGATGGCCAGTTTCCCGGCAAAGGTTGCAGCGAAAAGGGAGTCCGAGAAAGTCCAGTTTCTGTATGAGTATTCGGCCTCTCCATTCGATCTCCATAGTTTCCGGCAGTCCAAAAGTAATGTCTATCTCAACTAGGACTCTTCCCAATTTCCTCAAAGGACCGTTGAGCGACTGTGTGTCAAGTGCAATGAACTTGCCCAGGGAGTTGGCTATAGTAGTCAAAGCTCCTTCGTTCCAGAGGTGGAGAGGAAGGCCAGGGAGAAGCACCCAGAGGTGTCTGAGTTGGAAGAACTCAGTGTCCGGATTGAAGGCTAGTCTCCAGCGCTTGAGCATGAGGTTGTTGCCTCCGTCGACCCACGAGGATGATAGTAAAAGAGTAGCGTCCTCAGGAGTTTTGCATTGAAAACACAACCATCCTTTTTTGAGGTAGAGGATTTCTGGTGAATAGCCCAGAAGAGGTAACCACTTCATCTTAGTCCAGTCCTCCAGAGGTTGTGAGCTGAAACGCTTGTAGGAGAAACGGCCCACCAGTGCACAGGTGGACATCTTGCAGAGGTCTTTGAATCCCACACCATCGCCCAGGACCAGTCGCTTCGATCTTCTAATAGATTTCCACTCCTTTCGACCTTGTGTAGCGCGACGAAGTGAGGTAGTGGCTATGTGAGCATCAGGGATGAAAGGATGGCCCTCTCGAGCATGTAAAGGAGAGGAGGTGGAGTCTAGAAGAGACCTGTCAGAGTTAGATGGAACGATTGTTGGATCAATGGTTTCGGTCCGTGAAGGAGGAGCTAGTTCGACAGAGGACTTGGCGGGAACAGTAGAAAAGTTTGAACTAGAGGGCTTGGTGGGAAACTTTTGCAGGGTTTTAGCGAGCGAATCCACTTTATCAAATAGACCCGCATGTTCCCAGATGAGTGCGTCAGAAGGTTGCATTAGGGAGTTTGTCAGCGAGTCCATTTTAAAGGAATCTGTGCGACCAGTAGTAGGCCCCCTAGTAGAAAACAAGGCAGAAAAGGGTGAAAAGCGGGCCAGTGGGAAGAAGACGAAAGGGGGACAGTAGGTAACAGAAACAGAAAATGGTCAGTGATTGCTGAGCCAATCAGGGTAAAGGAAGAACCTGTTGGTCTTAAAGCTGGACAAAAAGACAAAGGGAATAGTCTAAACACAGATACCCCTATGGGTTGGAACCAGTACAGACCAACGTTGAAGATGGAAAAGTGTAGTGTCTAAGAGTTCAGTTTTCGGTGATCCACTCTCAAGAGCTCAGGAGAAGGTTGAGTGTAAGGATCTTGGTTCGCGAGGGTCGCCTAGTTCGCCTGGATCAGCTGCCCTTCGCCATCGCCATCAACAACCCTTCTTTCTTTCTTGTCTAAGCAATGAAAGCCTATTTTTACATCACGTATGGGAGAACTTACCACTTGTATGTATTCCTTTAGTCAACACACGCCAATTAGAATGTTTATATTTTATTTGGATGGGCAACAACGTTATTCCAAGCATCTTCTCGCATCCGTCCATTCATAATTATGGTAGAGGACTGACTATGTATCCGTGTCTTTGTGGCGAGGAGTAGTCAAGACGATTATCAATATACCTTTTCCATCATACATCAATGCTGATATTTTCAAGTGAAAGTTGAGTTCTCATACAATCTTCATATCTTGGGCTTACCTGGGGGAGAACGCATAGCAATCTCCTACTTTCAAGGATACTTCCACCTATTCTTTTTTATTTATGTGATAACTTTCCACTTGGACTTAATTCTTTTGACTTGGCTCAATCTTGATACGAAAGTTGGAGTTTTTATTTCCTGATTTCAGATCTCTCTCTTACACTTTTGATTTGTATGCTTTGATATCTCTCTCATTAGTTATCAAGCAGCTTCCTCTTTCTGTCACTTTCCATCAAAAGTTTCTCCTTTTGTCCGTGATGTAGGAGCATCATCAACAAGTACACGTGGCAAGACAACTCATCACCTTGGAGTCAATCCGGAGTTTCGAACGCTAGCCAGTACTGCAAATCTTTTGAAGCAATAGAAAACAAAAGAGGAAAGATCACACACGTGGAGACAAAATGAGCACACGTGACTTGGGAGCTTAACCCTAGTCTCAATGTAACTGCAATTAGATAGTAGTTAGTTTGTTTCTTTTGTATAAAGAGAGATTTTGTACGCCCAAAAGAAGGGTTACAAGAATTATGAGCAAGTAGGAATTTGTGAACAATAGTTGTTGCTTTGATTTTAGCTGTAACCATTTTCTTGATTTTGAATGAAGATAATAGAGGAAAATTGATCCAATGTATGGTGTGAATATTGTTTACAATTTCCCTGTTGTTGTCGTTAATCTTTTCAAGAATGAATGAATCTTGCTACGAGTGCATGTAGCTTTGAAATGCTTGTATAAATTTTAAAATCACTTTTCTTCGTGAGCCAGTGCAAGGTGTGAAAACAGTCTGCAAGGAGTGCGTTGATAGGCTCTGTTTCGACTCGTAAATCTCAAGAGAAATAGCGTAAGATTTCCTTTGCAAGGAGTGCAAAGTGACTACTACAAGAAGTGCACAGTCATTGCAAGAACTCAAATCTATGTAAAGATCTGTTGCAAAGAGTGCACAGGTCTAGAATTTGATGAAGAGTCGAAGCGACTCCATAAAGAAGTCGAAGGACGAGAGCAGAGGAACACCAGGAGGGCGAGAAAGAATTATTTTCAAGAATCTTTGGATCTGAGTCTTATGAATTTCTCGGAAAAGCAAGAAGTGCTTGGGAGATCGAAATCTTTGAGGAGATCAAGCTCAGGAGGGGTAGCACTTTCCAAGAAGTGTGAACGAGATCCAAGAAGTGGACTCGCAGGAAGGATAAAGGTCGAAGCCTTTAAATCTTTCGAAAAATCTTCTAAGTTAGAAGAAAGTGTAGCTCAAGGGAAAAGATCTGGATCGTCTGATCAACGTCCAGACCACGAGGAGTGAGCGCAAAGGAAAAGATTTCAATCGTCCGATCTAAGCGCAAAGCAAAGATATCAGTCGTTCGATCTGAGAGCCAGAGAAAGTATCTTAGTTGTCCGATCAAGGTAAAGTGCACTAACCTTAAAGATTTGAAAGTGTACAAGAGAATCAGACTTACGAAACTCCGAAATCATCGAGACCGTCCATCATCAAGGGGGACATGTGGCGAGAGATTAACATTTCGCTGACTCGTGACTTAAAGAAGTCAAAGACAGAGTTACAAGAACTCGCGAAACGCGAAATCGCGATTTGATCACAGTCGTTGATCGAAGGAGGGAGTTGAATCGTAGATCTGGTCTTGTCGAGATTTCGGGACTCGAGAAATCAGAGGTAAGAGTTCTGAGAACTTGTGAAACACGAAATCACGATTCCATCTGAGCTGTCAAATCGAGGAGAGATCTGGATCGTTGATTATTCAGGGAGACGATTCACAAAGTGCAAACTCGCGAAATGCGCAATCATGAAGTGCTCGAAAGATTGGCCCACAGTCATAGCGAAGGGTCACATCGGTGAAGGGGAATAGAGGGGCTAGCATGCGCTAGGCTCCTGTTGGGATTTCGGGAGTCAAGAGAGTCGGAGTGACTCGCATGTAAAGACCCGATATGCGAAGTCGCGACGAGCCTTTCGATTAGGCGACTGGTCACAGCCCTAGTCACATAAAGGGAGGGCCTTAACCAGGAGAGCTAGCGCCTAAATACACCGAAGCTTAAAGGTGTTAAGGAGAAAGTCGCGGGTTCCATATAACCTGTGCCTTAAGGGGAAAGAGGGTCTGTTAAGTGGAATTGAGGTTCTTAAGGAGCCGAAGAGTCAGTCAGACTCAGTTCTTTGATCGATCCTAGTCCGGGAGGTCGCGCAGCCCTTAAGATAGAAGGGGGGTCTGCATCAAGTGGTATCAGAGCTAATTTTCGTCTGTAGATTTTGGGCGAAGGAGATAAAGGAGATAAAGGAGACAAAATAACTCAACGTTGTACTTTGTGTGTGAGAGACAGTCGACACAATGCCACCGAGGAGACGAGGGGAGCCACCTTTAGCCAATCGTGTTGTAGAAAGAGAGATGCGAGAACTTCGTGCAAGGATGGAAGTGATGGAAGCAACGCAAAGAAGAGCACCTGATGCTGGAGACGTCAGCGATGCAGAGAGTGAAGATGTAGAAGCCGGAGAACCTGCAGGGGAACACGTTGTCGAAGAACGCTTGCTAAGAGCAGTTGTTAGATTGGGAGCTAGAGCCAAGATAGAGGTCTCGATGTATGAAGGAAATTTGGATGTTGAAGAACTGTTGGATTGGATAAGGTCCATGGACAAATATTTTGAATATGAAGATGTCGATGGGGAGAAAAGGGTGAGACATGTTGTCACCGGGCTTAAAGGACACACAACACTATGGTGGGATGAACTGCAGGCTGAGAGGCGATGTAGAAGAAAACAAAAGATAAAGAATTGGGACAGAATGGTAGCCAAGATGAAGGCTAAATTCATGCCCAAAGATTATCAGATCAATTTGTTCAGGAAGCTACAAAACCTGAGACAGAAGGGTATGACAGTCAAAGAATACACAGAGGAGTTCTACAAGCTGAACATCAGAGTTGGACAAAGAGAGCGAGATGAAGAAAAAGTTGCCAAGTATATGAATGGCTTGAGGTACGAAATCCAGGATGAGCTAAGCATGATGTTTGTAAGGACATTGGAGTATGCTTATCGGTTTGCGCTGAAGGCAGAAGAGAAGTTGGCCAGAAAAAAAAAGCTAGCAAGGTAGAGGTAAAATCTCAGCCCTTAACAAAGGCAAGGGGTTTTCCCATGACAAGGCGCATAATTCCAAAGACAAGGCTCAAACTCCACACAGTCACTCGGAAAGAGGAGGAAGTTCCTGAGGAAGACAAGGTGGTGGAAGAAACTCTTCTAGAGGAAGAGGCAGAGGAGGAGTAAGATGTTATGCCTGTGGAAAGACAGGGCACATGTCTTGGGAATGCCCTGAGAAAAAGAAAGAAGGAGGAGAATCTCACATTTCGGAAGCACAAAGAGGGAATGTTGAAGCAGAGGGAGCAGAGGATGGAACATCCCTGATGATGAGAAAGGTTCTCTTAAAACCAGAGGCAGAAGTTAAAAATTCAGTATAGAGGAACAATTTATTCAGGATAGCTTGCAAGACTAAAGACAAAGTATGCAAGGTGATAATTGACAATGGGAGCACTGATAACTTAGTATCCACGGAGATGGTGGAGAAATTTGAGCTGGAGACAACTGCACACCCAGAGCCATATAAAGTCTCATGGTTGCAGAAAGGACACCAGGTAATGGTTACTAAACAATGCTTGGTTGAATTTAAGATAGGAGGATATAGAGATGAAATTCCGTGTGATTTAATTCCCATGGATGTATGCCATATTTTTTTGGGAATACCCTGACAGTTTGACAGGAATGTCATTCATGATGGGAGGAATAATGCATACACCTTGGAGAAGAATGGTAGGACACACATGTTGTTTCCAATAGAGGAGAAGAAAGCGAAAGGGGAAGCTAGCACAAGTATACTTCTCATGAGTGGGAAGGAACTCCTGAAAGAAGTTAAGAAAGAACATGAGATGCAGTTTGTTGTGGTGAGGAAACCCAGAGTCATCCTTACTAGTACTTTGATGGATGATTTTTCTGAATAAGTTCATGAATTGTTGGAAAAATTTTGCGACATAGTGGTGGATGAGCTGCCTAACTCATTACCACCCATCAGAAGTATCAGCCATCATATTGATTTGATACCAGGATCAAGTCTACCAAACAAAGCTGCATACAGACTGACACCTCGAGAGAATGAGGAGGTAAAGAACCAAGTCCAGGAGTTGTTAGACAAGGGTTTGGTCAGAGAGAGCTTGATTCCATGCGCAGTGCCAACTGTGTTGAGCCCAAAAAAATATGGAGGATGGAGAATGTGTACAGACTCGAGATCCATCTACAAGATCACTATCAGGTATAGATTCCCTTTGCCAAGAATAGATGATTTGATGGACTATTTAAGTGGGGATCAAAAATAAAGTGCGAGGATCATAAATATCTCACTTTATTTTTATGAGTGATATTTCAGTTTGAAAATAAAAACCTTTAGTGTTTGAAACATTAAACCCTCTACTCACATCATCACCTTCACATTCATATTCATCTTACATCTTAAACATTGAATAAGACAAGTCACCTAATGTATGAATAAGACAAATCATTCAATATATTGAACAAGATAAACTATTCAATATCTTATAATAATAATAATTTATCTTTAAAGTCATAACTAAGTCCAACAAAATTAACAAAATTAATGTATAATTTTTTTTTGTTTATATGACAAAGGACCTTTTCCACTCAATGATTTAACTATTAAAATCTACTAAAATATACATATCCTACCCCTCCTAATTTGGAGGGGTAATCAAATTTTAAAAAAACAATCAAACAACATAACATAATATTAAAAAACCAACATAGTTTAATTACTAAAATCTACTAAAATATACATATCCTACCCCTCCTAATTTTATCCTACCCCTCCTAATTTGAGCATGTAATCAAATTAAAAAAAAAACAATCAAACAACATAACATAATATTTAAAAACCTGCATCAATATGAAACTTATACCAATCTTTAGCTTCCATTTAGATATTGATTGGCATTGCTTCTCACGCTTTTGCCTTTCTCCTACTTTGATGTTTTTCTTTGCACTCCAGGAGTGAATATTGATATTTAAATGAAATAAATTAAAATTGTAAATTTGGACACTGCTAACCCAATCAAGTGAAGCAACATAGTCAACCCAATTAAGCAGGTTAAAATAAAAATATTTGATTTTGTTCATTTCAGATACTCGTAGACACAAAATATCACCTATGTTTTATGGGATCTAGTTACATCATATTGAGCAAGTATATAGTCAGCTATTTAATATTAACCTGCTATATATAGCGGAGAAATTTATGCACTGGCGTTGCGAGCCGATGTCATGATGGGCCACTTCCCTTGCACAGAGCTGGGGAACGATCGCCAGTGTTTATGGGTGGGAAATGATACCGACTGCTCATGTGGAGATGGACAGGCACCCCACAAGCCTCTGATTACCTCAAGCTGAGCAACAACTTCCTTCATGTGTGGTCTGTCATCGCTCTCTGACGCCAGGCATCTGAAGGCCAATTCTGCAACTGCACTTACTGTCACCTTTACCTCATGATTCGTTTCCATCTCCAGCTGCGGATCCACCAGTTCATGCAAAGCCCCTTCTTGAATCTTCGAAATTGCCATGTTAGCAAGGTTGATTTCCATTGTATTCCGATTTACGTCTACCGCTAATTTGGCAGAGATGATCTCCACCAAAACCACCCCGAAGCTGTAGACATCGGATTTCTCCGTCAGCTGATAGTACTGATGGTACTCTGGGTCAACATATCCTGGTGTTCCTTGTGGG
>ML780977.1:1548280-1576105 GCA_009831015.1 Picea engelmannii | reverse complement strand
TTATGTAATGTAATCTGGGTTTGAACCCATTTATAATCATGTTTTTAAAACTAAACATTGATACACTTTCCATATCATTGTCCACATCTCAATGTATCTATATTAACATTATAATACCAAATAATAACATATTTACTATTTTTGAGATATCTAACTAAATAAATCATTTGAGTAGATGCATTTAAGATGGTTTACATTGTATAGTTTTTGAAATCATGCTATTTTTTCCAAGTAATATTGTTGAAATCAATGTAATAAACTATTTTAAGATTAAGTTAATAAGTGGACAAACTTAACTTCTTTACAACAAAAATTCTTATCCAAATTTCGTAGGAATTTTGGGGGAACTTTACCTATAAGACTTTTCCTTGACGACAATCCATTTTAAGATGACCCTCATGATTGAAATTTTAAAAAAATATATGGATCTAGATAGACCTTTACCTAGATAGGAAAAATAAACTCACTAAAAAGGTTCAATCCCCCCACTTATTAAATCATTCCATTATTTTATATTGAAATCCACAATTTAGTGATGATAATGTAAATATGATATATGGTCGTGAGCCGAATATGTAATATGTAAAAATTGTATATCAAAAATAATAAAAAAAATGTAAGGTCGACTACATATAGACAAGTAATGGGGGGCTAGGTTTCCACAAGAGAGAGGAAGGTCTAACAGAGGGGTCCAATGGGAACTACCCATGTTTATTAATCTCAACCCACCTTCCTACAATTATTATTGTGTATAAATCTTCTAGTTTTTGTTTGTGTGTTTCCAATCCCCAATCATTAAATACATGTAAAAAGGTTGGTGTGTGAAGTCACCTCACATAGTTATTGATAGAATGAGTTGAGTACAAGAAAGTATGGGGGAAGTGTGAGAGTCAGGTAAATCTTTTTGGGGAAGAGTGAAAGTCAAACAAGTATGGGAAAAGAAGGAAATTCATATGGGAAAGGAGATGAGTTTTTACTTTTTTGAACAACAAATCAGGTTGTTAGGCCTATAGAGTGAGATTATGTGTGATACATTACCCTGCAACAATGAGCTTATTGCTATGAGTTTTCCCTTGCAGTTGACATCCCTGGAGTCCCCAGTAAGAGAGATTCCTAGCCAACCCATGTTGAAGCATTGGAGGGAAGTGGGAAGGCCTAAGGGATCACGATGTAGAGAAGGGGGATCCCATTACTTGAGTTGTGTGGATTGAGGGGAAGAGAGATGGATGGCTGGGATTGTTGTAGGAAAAAATAGTTTTCTATGGGTAGAATTGAGCTATGAGTGGACAATAGAGACAACCTCTATTATGGAATTGTAGCCCCATTTCAGGGGTGATTTGTTGTTGAGATTTGGAGCAACAAATCTATGGTTGGGTGGAACATACGTCCCATCCGGTTCCACATTTGTTTTAAAAGATAAGTGTTTATCTATGTTATATTGATTTTAATTATGGGTTTTATTTGCTATGCATATACTCTACTCTTGGGCGAATTTATATGTCGGTGCATGTATGGGCATGTATGTTGTATGCTTACTCTAAGTTTGAACAATGATAATATGCTCCTGAATATGAGTTAATAAATTGCTTTCACATTTAAATTTATGATGATAAATGTATGGGCATTTTCAACATGATACATTACATTTAAAATTGATGATATTAGAAAATTTTTGATGAGTTTAGTAGTGGCGGATACTACAAAATCAATGTACTTATATCATAGTTGAAATCAATGATTGAACCGTTTTATACTATATACTTGCTAAAACTCATGTTTCCCTTTTAATGGATGGAAAGGCGGAGAAGCAAATAGAGACATTAGACATAATTAAAATATTGGAATCCAAGTTTACTGTGTTATGCAGAGTGGCCTTTGAGATTAGTTTCAAGGTGATCAATTGGGATCCAAACAATGAGGATGAATTGGTGGATACTACACGAACCTCAAGTTCCCAAGGAACTAGTGCTAACCAGATAAACATTGATGAGGACAAGGTCGATGGTCCAACGAAGGAGCAAAGGATCCCTAGTGTAGCAGGTCTATCCAAGCCACTCGAGACTTAGAAAAGAAACCATAGATGATATTCCAGGTTTCTTGAGTATAGTTTTCAGGTGTCATCTAAATAGCTTTTTTAGTATAGTGATCCATAAGTGACTCTTTTAAACATTATTGTTTTATTATGAGACATATGTTAGAGATCTCGTTTCCATTTTTGGAAGCTCTCAGAGTCTGGATTGTATAATTGTATATATTCTATTCATATAAGAGTAGATTAATTTCCTTTTTAAATATTTAAAAGAGAAAATGAATTTTGCATAAAAGGATTATCTTTTTAATTATAAATTTAAAAATATATATAATAATTTTTTTAAAGTATAAATAGAGTTTTACCATATTCCAAAATTTGCTCAACCCTTAACAATATCAAAACATTTAATTTTCTTATCCTCTTATAAAGTTATGAAACTTCCTTACCAAATATTGTAAAAATTAATATAATTAACACCTTTAATCATTATAAAATGAATAAATATAAAATTTGTTGTATTTTATTAAAGAAAAAATAAATAAATAGATAGGTAGTGACCTTATATGTTTTAATTTTTCAATTTGTAACCTACATATTTGGACGGGCACAACGTAACTTGTGGGTTGTCATTACCGTCAATCTGCTTTCCTTGACAACTAAATTCCACACGTCTTCTGTCATCCGTCCATTCATAATTATGGCAGGACTGACTATTTATTCAAGTCTTTGTGGCGGGGACCAGTCAACAAACTCCTCTCTATACTTGCCATTACTAATATTCGGATACTTTTATTATATTATACAAGTCGTCTTCTTCATAGACTTCACAAAGTGGACAGCATACATCAATCTTCTCCAGACCTTAGTTTTCTCACTTATGGGAGAACTGACCACTTGTACGTATTCCTTTAGTCAACACGCGCCAATTAGAATGTGCTTGACTTTTAAGACTCTACACACTTAAGTTTGTAATTCCGTGATATTTTATTTGGACGGGCAGCAACGTTGCGGGTTCTCCTTTCATTTCTGGGACGAATGAATTCCAACCGTCTTCTGGCATCCGTCCATTCATAATTATGGTAGGACTGACTATTATCAATATACGTTTTCCGTCATACATCAATGCTTATATTTTCCAGTGAAAGTCATGTCCTAACTCGACTTTTCATACAATCTTCATATCTTGGCCTTACCTGGGGGAGAACACATAGCAATCTCCTACTTTCAAGGATACTTCCACCTATTCTTTTTTACTTATGTGATAACTTTCCAATTGTATGTAATCCTTTTGACTTTCTCAATCTTCATGCTTCTATTACAACTTTCCACATTAACGAACGTTTACAAAAACTTTCCACATTATTTGTTTACATGGGATCCGTCTTTTTAATAATAATATAATTTCATTGCTTCTTTAGAGACAAGTGCAAACGGATTTGGCCTTGGCAATGAGCTCTGAGAGCTCTGCAATAATGGCGGACATGGCAGAATGGCCTTGGCGACGATTGGGCGACTGGTGCGAGCTACAAGCTCTGCATTATTAATGGACCTCTTAGCAACAATGGCAGATCCCTGTGTGAATCGGCCCTACCAAGACACAGAGTGCTCCTCTATTTTTGCGCTTCCACATCTTACCTGTGAGGACATCATTTCCAACGCCTATTTTGTTTTATCTTTCCGACTTTGATCCCTTCTTGGACTGCATACCTTACCCGACCCCACACTAAGGAGACTTATCCTTTGACCGTTTTTTCTCCTGCCACAACACTGTTCAGAGCTCCTAGTATTTTTTAACCTTATCCTCCTTCACGAGATCCACACTGATGGAGGCGGAAGTCAGCGCACTCATGAGTGCCGCTGACGAAACCCTCTGGAATAGTGTGGGCCTTTTTACATCGATGGATGAGCTCTCTAAGCATACCTCCATTTCATTATCCCCTTCTTTCCCTGTTTCCTTGACCATTAATCCTGGTCTTACAGTTCCCTTACACAACCCCCAGACCTCGTTCTCCTTTACTCCACCCACCATACACACACACTCTACTACTATCCCTAGTGTCTCCTTCTCCCCGACCCTCCAACAAAACCATCTACCTACAACCACATACTCTTCTCCTCATGCAGCTAGCAGACTACCACACTATACCCTGGACCCTTTCATTAGCACTTCTCATCCTCCTCCCTGCCGAGGACCCACACAAGTTTCTTGCAGTGCACTAGTTCACCAGACTCCTCATAAGTTTACATCTCCCTCTGGACCTACACAAAAGACCCACAATCATTTTCCTGGGGAAAAAAACGTTCTCATAGACCGTGGGTATCCAAAAAAAACAAAAAGAAACTAGTTCTTGGCTCAGATATTGATCTGGCAGACACAGTCTCCAGGGCACTCTGCAATCTTGTGGGCAGAATCTCCTACAGACATCTCTGCAACTCGAACCTAGATACCTGGATGCTCAAATCATGGAAGCCTATTCTGGGTTATGTCCCCCACCTCTCACATCTTGGGCGTGGCTGGCTCTTTTTTCAGTTTAAATCAGCTGAGGACACTACAACCATTCTGGAACACCTATGGATCCTGGATGACAACAGCCTTATGCTGAAATGGTGGAGAGTGAGCTTTGATCCATCTCAGGATTTTTTCGCCATCGACATCTGTGGGTACTCCTCCCTGGACTACCACTATATCTTTGGAATGAACAATCCCTCATGGCTATTGGAAACTCTTTAGGATGCTTCATCAGCTTGGACTCAAAAACCCTCTCTGGCACAGATAAGAAGCTGATGAGGATTCTAGTTAAGCTAGATATACATGAGGGTCTACATGAAACTTTGGATATAGATTGGAGAGGACATGTCACTCGTCAAAAACTAGATTATCTTGGCATCCCTTTCAGATGCACACTTTGCAGACAGTCGGGTCACTTGAGAAAGACTTGCACTGGCATTATGGAAGAGGAAATTTCAGAGGAAACTATGCTTGAGCTAGCTTCTATGTCGGATTCACCAACTGCACCTACACATCTACATCTTCTAGATCATCCTGATGATGGCAACTCTCCTGGACTGGAATCTATTTCTAGTAAGCTCAAAGCTATATAATAATAATAATAATCCATTCTTTAAGGTCAGGACCAAGCCAGACACCTAATTACTCCGAATTACGGCAAAACTATATGTCCAACTCTTTACTCCTTGCTCTCCTCCTTAGAATTAGAACTCATATATAATACTACCATTCTAAACAAGGGACCAACTTCCTTCACTCCAAAGGACAGTAATCTACCACAACCTTTTCATAGACTGTCTACCCATTGTCCGGTTTCTACTTTCCCACACAATCATGTTCACTCAGTTGATCTTTCTGCTACATTTTCTCCAGTTCTAACTGGTGTGACTCCGACCAGCTTTCTGCCTACCACAGATTCCCCTTGCAATCAAAATACCTCACTTCCTATTGCCCTAACCTGTCCCCCGACCACCTCGACTTCGTTCAACACTCTGCCTACCACAGTTTCCTCTTGCATTCAAACTTTTACAGTTCCTATTGCCCCAACCTGTCCCCTGACCACCTCTACTTTTAATCTCCCAGCTATTTCCTCCACGGTGGACTGAGATGATACCAATAACACAATACTTTACAACCACAATCTGGCGACGGAGAGTATTGGTGACCAGGTTTCTGAACAAGAGGTTTATTTTGGCCTTCCGAGTCTGACTAAGTCTGACACTGGAGAAAACACTCTTGGTGTTGTTTTAGACTCACTTCTACCCTCTTACAAAGAATTTTTAACTCCCACGCCCTTGCCTACCTATCGGGGACCAACATTACACAACTCACCAGCTTTTGATCTTGGTCTGGGACCAACTGAGACCACAACTACAACCCTGTGTAAAGACTACACATGGTCTAGAGGACATGGTTTCGAACACTCTCCGATCAAAACTCGCAGTGTCCGACGCAAGGAGGGTCATCCACCTATTCACTCAGTGGTTTCATCAAACACTACTACTAATATTGGGGTGCTTAGAGGCATGAAAGCCCTAGCAAGAGAAAATCCATGATCTTTCTCTTCCTCAACATCAGAGGGGTGGGGGGCCACCTAAAAGCTGCCTCTTTCAGAAGATTTCTCTCCCATATTTCTCTAGACATTATCTTTCTTCAGGAAACCCTAGTGGACAGTAAAAAGGCTAGACTCTTTCTAAACCAGTTTCTTTCCAACTGGCACATCTGCTCAGTTAACTCTCTTGGTACTTCTGGGGGTTTGGCAGTGGCTTGGGATCCTGAAAAAATATGGTTTTCATCCTTTTCTTTGTTGTGGAGGCATGTTATTGTTTGGTACTTTCCTTATAACTAATAACCGGATAAATCTTCTCAACATATTTGGTCCATGTTTCGATAGACAATTATTTTGGGAGCCGATTGAAGCCAGGGGCCTTCTTGATCTTGACAACTTGATAATTGCAGGCAATCTTAACCTCACGTTATCAGCTAGAGAAGTATGGGAGGGCCACTGCTACACTTGACACTTTGGCAAATTACTTCACTACTCTTTTCACTGCACATCATTTGGTGGATTATGCACCAGAATTCCTGACTCCAGCCTGGTGCAATGGACGTGTGGGTCTAGATTCCATTTCAAAGAGGTTGGACTGTTTTCTAATCTCATAATGTTTTATCTCTTCAAAAGACAGGATTCACTCATGGGTTAATTTTCCTTTTCTGTCCGACCATGCTCCGTTTATCCTGCAACTGGATTCTTCTCCTCTCAAGATTGCATACCCATTTAAATTAAACTCAGGCTATCTCCTAGAGGTAGAGTTTAATTCCATTATTGTTGATGTTTGGAAGGATCCGCTATTCATTTCTGAACTGTCTGTTCAACACCGATTTGTATGGAAGCTCAAACACCTAAAAGCTCACATTAAATCGTGGGGCTCCACTTATAGACAAAAGAATGCTCGAAGACTAATCGAACTTGATTCAGAAATTCGGGTTCTTATCCATACAGAAGCTAGCGCAGGGACTTTTGGAGATAGCTATCAACTTCTAAAGGGACTTGAATTGGAGCGAAATAAGGTTCTTCTAATGGGCGAAATCACTTGGAGACAATGCTGCTAAGAAAACTGGCTTATGCATGGAGATCACAATAACAAAAAATTTCATAAATTTTCCAGTTCTTGTAGAAGCAAAAAACAAATCTGGGAAATCATTGTTGAAGATGGAACACTTCACAAAGGACAACAATCTTTAAAAATTGCAGCAGTCAACCATTTCAAGCCTTTTTTTGAGCAGAATCCCTCAGCAAATCTGGAGACTTTTGTCTCGGTAGCTAGCCTCTTTCCCCATACAATTTTTGCAGAAGATACACTTTCTTTAGACTGTCCCTCCACTCTTTAGGAGATATCAAATGCTCTCAAATCCTTCTCAAAGGACAAAAGTTCAGGTCCAGATGGTTGGATGATAGAATTTTATTTTCATTTTTTCGATTTGGTTAGCCCGAACCTTTTGGAGCTTGTGGAGGATACTAGACTCAGTGGAAAGGTGATTGGTGCCTTAAACTTGACCTTCCTCACCTTAATACCAAAAGCTTACACTCCTTCTACCTTTGGAGATTATAGGCCTATTTCCCTCTGCAACCTTTGCTATAAACTCATTTCCAAAATCATAACTTCCAGGATCAAGCCTACTTTCTCATATCCTTTCGAAAGAACAGTTGGGGTTTTTGAAAGGACGACAGATTCTAGACGCTATTGGCACCGCCCAAGAGCGCTTGCACAGTATCAAAACAAAAAACTCCAAGGCTCTTATTCTCAAGTTGGATCTCAAAAAAGCGTTTGATTGCATTGATTGGGATTTCCTTAGACTAATCCTAGCTCGAACTGGTTTTAGCCATTCAATGATAAAGTGGGTTATGTGTTGTGTGGTCAGTGCCAATATTTCCATTTTGGTCAATGGTGAACCATCCTCCTTCTTTCGAATGGGCAGAGGTCTGAGGCAGGGTTGTCCCCTCTCACCTCTTCTATTCATCCTGGCAATGGAAGCCTTGAGCCTGCTCCTCAAAACAGGCCAAGCTGAAGGAAAGATCTCTGGAATAAAGGTGTTTGGGACCATCAAAATTTTACACCTTCTCTTCACTAACGATGTCCTTATTATCAAAAATGGCACACTTCAGGAATGGATAGAAATTAAAGAGATCTTGCTCAACTTCTGCAAAGCTACAGTTTTGACAATCAATTGGGACAAATACACTTTCCACTTTGCAAATTTACATCAACAATCTCTGGACCAGATAAAAGGTATATTTCCCTACTCTTCTACTCCTCTTTCCTCTAGTCTCAATTACATGGGCTACCATGTAAAATCAGACTCATACAAGACATCAGACTGGAACTGGCTTCTTGCCAAAGTGGAAAAAAGGATTGGCCACTAGTGCACGAGGTGGCTCTCTCTTGGAGGTCGATACACTCTCATCAAAGTTGTCCTTGAAGGACGGGCTGTGTATTGGATGGCACTTGCTGCCATACCTGTCTTAGTCCTCACAAAGCTCCGCAAGTTGATATTCAACTTTCCTTGGTCGGGATGCTCTGACCATTCACAACAACACCTCTACAATTGGCAAGCTCTAGCCAAACCTAAACATAAGGGTGCTTGGGGAATCAGAAATCTCCTTCATTTTAGTCAAGCGCTAGCGGAAAATTCTCTCGGGCGTGTATTGAATTATCTTGGCATTTGTCACTCTGTTATTCTTGACAAATATCTCTATCATCATACTGTCATTAGCTGGCTTTTCTCAGAGTTGACTTCCACCAAATCGACCTCTTTTACTTGGAGGAACATTACAAAATCCAAACATCTGCTTACCCGATGGCTTAGCTAGCTTCCAGGCTCAGGGCATCCAATAGCTCTTGGGCGTGACCGCATTATGGGAATCGATAATATATCCTCATTATCCCCACAGCTGATTACTCAACTTCATCTAAATAATTGTTGGTACCTTTACCAAATTTGAGCCACTTCCAGATCAAAATTCCAGTTGGATTCCTAGATTACTAGAGCTTCACTTGGCCTCAATTCTGAACTATCTCGTGAATGGAACAATTTCTGCTTGGTTCTATAAAAAATGGGTATCCATCTTACAAATTCAACAGATCAAATTCAATGGTCGGGGGGCAATCGAACAGTTTATCTCACTGTACAAAATTGATATGCGACCATTATCAATTTGCATGGGCATGTAGAAGTGAGTGGATGGTGAAAGCATCTTTGGTCTTGGCACATTCCACCTAAGATTAAACATTTTACTTGGTTGATGATGGAATATAAACTAAATACCTGGGATATTCTACCAAAAAAGGGATGGTCTGGGCCAAACTATTGCCACCTCTGTCTTTCTGACTCTGAATCTGCAGACCACATCTTTATAAAGTGCTCATTCACTAGACAGGTATGGGAGAAAATTGCTTTGGCACTAAACTTTCAATCCATTTAGGATGGGAATGAGCTTTCAGATTGTTTTGACACTTGGGCCCAAAGGGATCGTAAGCACTTACACCTCCCACCTCTTATTTTCTGGACCATATGGTTGGAGAGAAATAAAAATTTATTTGAAAATGTGATTCCATCCACAAATGCTGCAGGTTACAAAGCCCTTGGGATTTTTAACTCTTGGAAGGAAGCACACACTAAAAATCCAAGACTACATCACATAAAGATGGGCCCTAATTTAGATGACACACCCATAGCGTGGTTCGATGGAGCAACGCTTGCAAATGGCACTCAAAGTGGAGCAGGTGGGATAATCAAAATCTCACTAAACACTCTTTATAAATGGAGTTTCAACTGTGGCCCGGGCACCAACACTAGGGCAGAGCTTTTGGGTGCCTGGGCCACACTATTCTTGGCCTCTAGACTCCACATTGATGTCCTCCAGGTTCTAGGGGACTCCAGAATTGTTATTGATTGGCTGAGCAACAAGGACGATCTTCAAGAAATCTCCATCATAGCTTGGAAGGACAGAATTCGACATCTACAACACACTTTCAAAAAACTCAGCTTCAATCATATCTATCGTGAGCACAACAAATTAGTCGATCAACTTTCAAAGACAATGCTCCAGAAACAAGAGGGTATCCTATCTTATAACCTATGGATTGATGGTCATGAGGGTCCCCCCCTCTCACTAACTCTTTACTAAGATCAGTTTACTCCTCCTTCCCCAGAGGACTTTCTCGATATGAAAGTTGGAGTTTTTATTTCCTAATTTCAGATCTCTCTCTTACACTTCTGATTTGTATGCTCTGATATCTCTCTCATTAGTTATCAAGCAACTTTCTCATTCTGTCACTTTCCATCAAAACTTTCTCGTTTTGTCCGTCGATAGACCGCTATAGGAGAAAGTTTTATCTATTTTTTCAGCAGATTTTCCTTAGTCTCCGATTGTACCTTTTGGTATGAAAACAAATTATATAATATATAATTGCAAAATTTTCCCGTTGGAAAAAAAAAGTGCAAACGGATTTAGTCCTCATACTCAATAGTTTTTTAAATTAAGATGTATGTAATTTGGTTGCCAGGGTTAATGTTAGCTAGCGTTAAAATTATATTTACTTTCATAATTTATTCTTTCATGAAAATGAAAGAAATTAATATATATATACACAAACTTTTTAATGAAAGTAAACTAATTAACTATTTATTTTATTATACTTAAATAAATTGAACGATGTTAGAGATATTTCTCGATCAAACATGTGTGTGGAGTTTTGAAACGTCCAACGTTCCAGTGGACACTCCACCCATCATCGAGGACATAAAAAGATGATAAGTTGTAAAAGGATGTTGAGGTTTTTAAGTAAGGTAGAGTGAGGGGGAGAAAATAGTTGTACCATAGTAGCAAGAGTGGGGAGGTTTTTAAATAAGGTAGAGTGAGGGGGAGGTAGTAGATGTACCATAGTAGCAAGAAAAACAAGGGAAAACAAATAAAAAGTATAAAAGGGAAGAAAATAAAAGAAAAAGTAGAAAAAGGAAGGATCCAACGCGATAATGGTTGGCAACCAGTTACAAGTTGATAAAAGAAGACGTGAACTTGATAGTCAATGACTGGGAGGAGGATTGGAAGATCCCAACCAAAAAGAAAGGGCCATCATAAGAGGAGGAAGAATAAGAAAAAAGTGATGAGGATCTTGATGATGAGCAAAACTATGGCGCAGGAGATCCGTCTGGGCCATCCACAACAGCGGTGCAACAATCAGTCCTAGAAGCGGGGACAAAGAGGAAGGATGCAGGGACAGGACCCACAGGGGGGTGGCACAAGAAGGACAAAGCACAAAGATAGACCCCATTTTATATATTAACTAATTATGATATGAACAGAATTGGGTACAGGATACACAATACCACAGAAGAAATATGGGAGGAAGAAACAATGAAGCAATCAGAGCAATAGAAGAAAGTGCAGGATCAACTGGGAGTACTTCCGTGGATGTTGGAAGCAACACGCATTACGACAATGCACAGGTCTAGGGAAGGACCATCCACAGGGCCAAGGAGAGAAGCAAAAAGCATGCAGTTGGCCCTGAGATAGCTAACAATAGGGAATATAACCTTACAGATTGAGACAGATGCACTAGAGTTTCCAATGGGCAAGTTATAGGAGAAAGTAAATGCATTGGGCCATCTCAATATAGTCATATCAAGGATGTCAATGCAAAGGTTATAGGACTTGCAATCAGGATTGATGCAAGAAATGAGGAATGGAGGAGACGAAGAACACATAGAGCTAGAAAGAATAAGGGACGAAAGAGCCCAATTACAGGAGCAATATGACACAACACTTCAACAAAAGAGGGAATTTGAAGGAAGAATAGAATAAGTTTTGAAGAATAAAGATGAGGTTGAGGAGAGGGACAAAAAAGTATTAAATAAAAAGTACGAGGCTAAAGGGATAGCACAGAGAACCCAAACAACGGTCCAAAATTTATATAAGGAAATTCCAGAAGTTCCCCTAGTTGTAGAAGCTACCATGGAGGAACAAGTGTAGATGATCAAAGAAGTCATTAAGGGCTTCCAATAAAAAATAGAAGATCTAAAATGATGGAGCATGCCAGGAATGCCACTATAGGTGCGTGAAGCCAGGGAGAGGATTACAACCAAAGTAGTTGCAAACATTGAGAAAGTAGAAGGAGAATGCACCAAACTATGTGAGGAGAGCACACAGATATGGATCGAGTTGGCAGAAGACTCGGAGATGAAGGCAGTGAAAGCACGCTTAAGGGAAGCACAAGAGAGAACACATCAATATTCATAGAAGATAACAACACTTCCACTAGCAGAGCGGATGACAACCATTTTAGAACAGAGAAAGTCATACATGGAGGTAGAGAATATGAGGGATCAACAAAAGATCCTTCAACAAAAACTGGGACTGTTGCAGGAAGAGGCAGTGAGGATAATTGGAAAGTTTGGCGTCGGTGTAGGGTATGGTCCGCAGGAAGTGACTGAAGTAGAGGACAAACTTACAAACTTGATCGCACCGGGGGCAGAGGACATTGAAACAACAGAGGCCACAATCATCAAAGATGTGTAGGTAGCAAAGGATGCCTCTCAAAATTTTATTTTAGCATGGAAGAGCAGGCAACAAGCCTGAGTGGCTCGGGACAAGCCACAGGTGATTTTTGGGGGCCTATTGGACATGCAGTTTTGGAAACTGTTTTAATACAGTTTTGGGGAAAAATAATAAGTAAACGAAAAGTGCACGGAAGAAGAAGGAAAGCGAGGGAGTGCGCAACTAAGGCACATCTAGGAGGAAAGTGTATAGAAGCAAGACAGGGCACAAACAGAAGAATAAAGCAAACTGAAGGATAAAGCTCACAGAGAATAAAGCATGACAGCCCGACATTCCATAAATAGAAGAACAGTAGAAAATCAACATGCAAATTGAAAAGAAGAAAAAAGTTGTCGAATAGCCAGTTGACTGAACTGGCCATGCATTGTAATGGGGTATTTTTGGGATGAGAAAATTAGGGTTTTTAGCCCTAGATTTATGTATAAATATGTAATGGGTTGGGATATTAGGGGTTCCTGAAGTGTGCCTTCCTCAATATGGTTGGTTCTATTATGTCAGGTTCTGGTCAGTTATGTTATGTTCTGCCCTGTTCTGTTCTGTTCAATTCCATTATGAGTTCCAAAGTTCGTGAATGTAACAATGTATGAGAAGAATGAATAAAGGAAGGTTAAAGAGTTGATATCGAATCTTTTGTTTCCTGTATGTTATATGGTTTCTTATGGATTATGTTCAGATGCATTGTAGAGTAGATTTTTCTTATGATTAAATAGGGTGCAATGTTCATGACTATGGCAGTAACAAATCTATGCAGTAATATGGAATATGTTGATTATAGGAATCTGAATCAGAAGTAAGTTAATACTGATTAAGAACCGAGTTACGTGCACTGACATAATAAGAAAGAATGAACCGAGTGCTTTCCTCCCATTCCCTTACTAATACATAAGCCTATTTCTCGCAGTCCCAATAGATACCTCGGGTGACACTTCATCTGTGCAAGCATGTGATGCTTAAACGGCTGGTGTCTGGTGGGTTTTGTTGGTCATAGATAAACCGAACCTAGGGTCTTACACCCCATGCACAATGACAATAGGGACGAGGACCTAACACAGGGTCATGCCTGGCATGTTCTCGGTCTTGTGCGGACCTCAACCCACCCCCTGAAATTCACCAATGTCAAAGTAGTTGACATGCTTACCCAAAATAAACCCAACCCATAATTTTCTCATAAAATATAAGGGAATCTCCCTATTATTGTAGGGAGGTTTATCAAAAACCATGTACCACCTATCCATCTATTTTTTACTAATATGGGGATGGATGCACCAATCAATGGAGATTCGTTTCTTGGTCAATGGTAGTTCTTGTCCATTTATAGGATCCCTAAATATAGACAATATTTGTTGTTTTGAAATGCCCAGTTTTTTGACTTGGTTTCTGTCCAAACCAGTGCTATAGTACTCATACATTCTTGCCCTATAATCTTAAATAGAGGTCGATTTCCCTTGGGCACTTTCAATGGAATTCACAATGATGTCCAAAGAAGTGGCCAAGGAGACTTTGGTAGGCTCTCTAGTGTCCCTTAATTGTTCCTCAAGGGTTCTTAATATAACCAACCCCTCATCAATTTGAGTGTTTACATTGGGTGGTTGTAGTGGGTTGGGGTTTTGATCTTCTTGGTTTTCTTCTAAGTGGTTTACATTGTCTTGGGGTTCCATTATATTATATATGCTGCAATTTAAAAGCCATGGTATGTAAATTAGGTTGGTTTTTTTAATTAAAATACAAAATTACAATTTTTTTTTTAATTAAGATTCCTGGGAGAAATAGACAAAATTGGGTTAAAAATAATATAAATCAAACATACTTGGACACGGTGTAAAGATCCTCCCTCCATTGTTCCTCTATATCTCCTCTCTCTTTGCTCAATGAGAGTCAAAACACGAGTGCATTTTGTGCACAATGAGCACAAATCGCGCTCTTGGCCCTTTTAAAAAGTTTAACAAAAGGAACATGTGCACATTCTTGCCATTAAACCTACATGGTAGGCCTCATGGATATTCAACCACTTCCAAACCTATAGGTTTAATAACGCGTGCACATTCCTAAGAACACAAACATGTTCGTGCGCGTCTGCATTCCCACTGACCCACTTGCTACTTTTTTGGTCATGAACTTCTTGCACTCACCCATAATCATTCACCAAATTCCAATTTGCAAGGATTTATTTTCGATAATCACCTTTTGATCCAAATTGGTCTGAGATTTTTAAATGAATCATCTTCAAACCCAAATCTAGAGATATTCATTCCTATGCTAACTCTCAATTTCCCTACTCATGTACATACCACCAGTTCCTAACTTGATTAATTTTGTGAAGGCCACATCTACACCACAAAATACCTCACTCATGGAATCACTCATTACTTTGCACCCCACTATAGTTATTCCAACAAAAAATCCCAACCATCACAATTTACTGTCATGTTCCTTGGATATGTTGTATTTCAAAATTGCATTCATCTCAATGATTCAATGGTTATGCTACTCTTCCATTCGACAATTATGAATTATGCGTCAAAAGTTTGTTGGAAAAAAGATAAGCTTTTACTCAACATAGTGATCTACAAATTGTCATGGATATTCCACTAGAATAGTCTATCACAACAGATCTTGCAATATTTTATTATCTAGTGTTTTTCTTTAGATTTTAGATTTGATATTACTAGTTTACCACACAAAATAATGAAATTAACAAAAAAATGAAATGAAAGAATCCAAGAAAATCAATGTACCATCCACATAATGAACATAAGATGTACCCTGGGAAAACTCAATACGAGAGAAACCCAACTAGAAGGTGAAGCCTATGCTTTGCTCTTTTCTTTTGAATTATAAAATGTAAATACAAAGAAAGTGCACTCATTATGGAGTTTCCATAGACACTATGACCGATATTGCTACTACAAAGTCTTCTACTTCATATATTTTGCTTCAATATCCCACTCTCAATGCTTTTCTCTATATGCAACAATACCCAATACAATAATAATGGAATCCCTTCATTTCCTAGTGGCTTAGTGTTTAACATCGCCTAATAGCCATTTAGGGTTAGTGGTGTGGTTTTTTCATACCTCAACCTTTGATGAGGGTTAGGGTTTTTTAACCCTCTAGAATCTTCTTCAAAGTCCACACATGATTAGCTCCCCATGTGTGAGTAATGTGATCTGACATTGCATCCATTCGATATCATGGTGGTCAACAAGATAGGTCAACTTACAACGTGCATAACTTCTACATACAAACTCTTACTGAGGTGATCTTTGTGCCTAGGAAATATCTCGATGTGTAGAATAACATCACAAGACTAAGAACTTTATTTAGAAAGTTTTGACCCCCAAAATAATCATTTAATATCTCAAATAGGCTCAAAAATTTTAAAGACCTCAAATCCCCCCAAAAATACATGACCCTAAAATGAACCTACAAACCAATAACTCTAATTTTTCTATCCAAAATATTAAAAATAAACAAGAAATTATATAACAATCCATTTCAAATCACATAATATTTCAAATCTACATAACACATTATGTTATTTTATTTTAATATATGATTTTTTTTTACAATACACTTACATCATAAAAACAATTAATAATTTTAATATATTCTCGTTACTTTAGAAGAAACATCCCATGCGAGAACATGAACTTTAAAAAACATTGTTTTTATGACTATAATATAAAAACGGGGAGGCCACTTAAATCATATTATTGTTGAACTTTCCTTGAACAAGAAACGCATTCGAAAAGGAAAGCCAAAAAAAATTCTTCTTAATTTTACTATATTTAATGTTTTATTACAATCTACTCGAAATAGTTTTAAATTATTAAAAGCAATTAAATATTTTTCTTATTTTATAAGAAATTATATATAGAAATTAAAAAAAATATATTATTATGCTAAAGGGGTTCTTTAAGGAGAGGTTCTCTCTCAATTTTCGTTGCCCGTCGAGGTCCTATACAAGCATGACATGTGTCAGTGTGGCTCCAACCACCTGTCGATTTCCTCATATACTTCTTACCTTCCTCCACCACCCTGTAACACAACCTTTTCCCTTATCCTTCCTCTTTTCACTACAGATGCCGACAACACCATCTTTGCACCACCTCTCTTAGATGTTGACAGCATCGCCTTTTCACCACCGCTCTTAGATGTTGACAACACCGCCTTTGCACCACCACCCTTCCTCTTTTCATTGCAGATGTTGACAACATTGTGCAATTAATATCAAAGTTTTGAGGTTTTCTTGGTTTCTTCGCAGAGGCATTAACCATTGAGGGCGTTGCAGGAGAGATCTAGGCTGGAAAAACCTGTGATGGGTTCGTCGTCATCTTCTTCTTCGTGCAGCCATAATAACAAGAATAAATGGAGCGCATTTTCTGAAGTTCAATTACTGGAGTAATCCTGATCAGTTAGAAGATGGGTATGACCATAGAACAACTTATCCCACATAATCATATAGTATTTCTCAACTTGATGTTCCCTTGCTTTCTCTGACAACTATAGCGAGCCCCCGCAGGCTAGAAGGACGAGAGAGTCCTCGTTCTCGTCTCCCACACTCAAGATACTCCATAAGGTGAGCCAACAAGACCGAACTTCAACAAAATGAGTGCATTAACAACCAACAGAGAGAAGAAACCTGATGATTTTAGTTTGTTTTTTTTTTGGTTTTGAGCAAAATTTACGATTTTATCAGATTCGCGAGAGTAACATTATTAGCACAGGGTTGCATTCGATTCCCTCGAAGGCACATTCAGGTGGTGGGTGGATTCATTGGTTTCGGAGGGACTTGCAATCGATAATGTAGAGACATAGGTTGAATTAGAGGTTTTCTTGGTGTATAATCATTTTCAGAGTCTTGTTTTCTAGTTTTCTTGGTATATAACCATTTTTAGAGTTTTGTTTTCTTTCTGTATTGATTGCTTTTTTATACATGAAACATTATTGAAGAAAGCTCACGAGGGGACATCATCAATGTCGTCCATTTTTGAAGTTGTTGCCTGCACTAACAAGGATATATGGCATGAGTGTTGCTTCTCAGACGATGATTAAGGCGGGTAGTGTGAGGCGGTTGGGGGATCTGGTTGTGAATGCGGGCGGGAAGTGTGCAACAATGGAGTGAACATGGAATCATCCAGAAGGGTTTCGAGGGGACTATCCTCCTCTATAGGAATACGCTCCTCCTCAGACACTGTAGAGAGATGGCAAAAGCTCTGCTCTCAGCTCTTTCCATGCATTCGAGGAGTTTTCACTGTCCAGTGTGAACTGCTACATAAATCCTCTATAAGGCTACTAATATCGTTTTAAAAGGGAAACTGAGTAAACAAAACCATCTCTCTGCCTATAGGGCTCTTCACATATTATGTATTATGTTTATGAAGGGCGACATTGTTTTATAGAGCCAAAAGTTTACTATGGTTTAATATTAAGAAAAACTTATCCAAGGACAAGTTATCGTCATTAGTAATATATATAATTCAATCCAGCGCAAATTTTCTATTTTTCTTGTGATCTGTTTTGACAAACGAGACAATTTTTCTCTCTGAAATATATGGCGCAGTTGATGAAAATATCTAACCCAAACCAAGTCTCTTATCGAATAACGGATTTCCTAGTATATTATTTTTCTTCGTACACTAAATAAATGTATTTAGGAGTGAGATTCACATTTTTTAATTCACATTCTTTGATAATAATTATTAAAAAATTCAAGATCAATAAATATCTCACAACAAAATAATTATTATTGTATATATTCACTGAGATATATACTATTATATATGAAGTTATATGATATATATTTGAGCATATACAATTACTATTTTACAGAGTAAGAAGTATTTTATTGTATACAATTCAATCCTACTTATAAAAAACTGACACAGATTTATGTCAACTCCAAGGGTCGGGATCTTTTCACTGTAAACGTGGTACTTTTGATATTTGGTTACAAACTTTTCAGTATTCATTGGCTATACTATTCATTGTTTAACATTACCTTCTTTACAATATTTTCTTTATTTTTAGGGGCTATTAGTGAAGGTTTATTGATGTTGCAAATCTTATCCATTACAGGTAAAGGTAACATTTGTTGCAATAGACAAAAACATGGCTTTAGATGAGTAATGAACTTATGATGTTGTTTTGCATATAATGAGATGGATTTATCAATTTGTTTTTTTCTCTATTTTTCAGATTGGTCACAGGTTCAATAGATAGATGCATCAATTAGTTTTGTCACAAGTTCAATAGATGGATTCATCAATTTCCTTTTACCTCTATGTTACTTTTTAGCTTGCTCGTAGGCTCAATAATGTGGGTCTTTTTAATTTTGTATTTTAATCTTTCGGCCATATAGATTATATAAGTTTGTTGTGTGGTTCCACATGTAATATGATATTCCTTGTAGGAAGGGACTTAGAAGAAAGAGAGATGGAATTTTTGTGGGAACACTTTTTATTTACTTGTAGGTTAAAATTTATAAGTCCCATGGGCTAGCTCAGTTGGTAAGACGTGAGCACACTCTCCCATTTTAAAGGGGGAGGTCACGAGTTCGAGTCTAGATAGGATCCTGGGAGCCGCTGCTTTCCACTCCCATATCATCCACTATGTGGGGTAGTATCGGGGTGAGTTCCCAACGAGTTAATTTCTCATCTAGAAAGGTTAAAATTTATATGTTGATTTATTTTATTTTTAGAAAAAATATGAGAAAACAACACACGGTGAGGTTACACTCACTTCTCTATTTTTCTATGAAGATTGATTACATTCTTAAATAGGAAAAGACTCTACTGAGTTGGTTACATGCAAACCAAAGACAAGTAGACTCTCAACTACAAGCTGACTCTTAGAACCGACTTTTACAACTGGCGCTTACTCCATTATTTCCAAGTCTCCCCCTTAATGGAGAATGGATTGACTTCTACACCTAGCATCTCCCTAAACATCTCAAACTTAATCTTTCCAAGAGGCTTAGTGAAAATATCAACAACATTTTCACTGGTATTACAATACATAAGAGATATTTCATTTGACTGCAACTTTTCTCTAACAAAATGAAACTGAGCTTCAACATGCTTTGTCCTTGCATGAAAAATCGGATTCTTCGCAATATTGATTGAACTTTGATTATCACATTTGATCATCGTAGGTTCATGTCGTTCTTCTCCAACTTCTTGAAGAACTCTTCTTAACCAAATAGCTTCACAAGTTGCTGCACACAATGCTTTATATTCTTCTTCAGTAGAAGACAAAGATATAGTAGGTTGCTTTTTACTGCTCCATGAAACAACCCCGGATCCAATGCCAAACGCATATCCAGTGGTTGATCTTTGATCATCCAGATTGCTAGCCCAATCAGAATCTAAGTAACCTGTCAACTCAACATCAAATGCATCAGTATATTTAATACCATAATCAAGTGTTCCTTTTATATACCCGAGTACTTCCTTTGCTGCATTCCAATGGCTTTCATGAGGTTTCTCCATAAACTGAATTAACACACTCACAAAATATGCAGTATCAGGTCTGGTTGTGGTGAGATCATTCAAAATACCCACCATCTGTCTATACACAGTTCCATTCACCTCCTTCGAACCATCATCACAAGAAAGTTTCACATTTTGCTGCATGGGAACAATAGAAGACTTACACTGATCCATTTTAAATATATTAAGTATTTCTCTGATATACTTACTCTAACAAACAAAAGTTTGGCTTGCATTTCTCCAAACTTCAAGACCTAGGCAATAATGTAACTCACCAAGATATTTCATTTCAAATACATGTGACAACTTCTCCTTGATTTCATCAATTAATTTCTCTGCATTTCCTGTAATTATCAAATCATCAACATATAAGGATATCAATACTATATAACCTTGCTCATCAAATTTCGTATACAGATTTGGATCACTTTTGCTCCTCATAAAACCCTGTTGAAGAAAGAAGGAGTCTATCTTCTCATACCATGACCTAGGTGCCTGTTTTAGTCCATACAATGCTTTCTTTAACTTACACACTAAGTGTTCTTGCCCCTTTGCCACAAACCCTTCAGGTTGAGTAAGGTAAACCTCTTCCTTTAACTCACCATTCAAAAATGTAGATTTAACATCTAGCTGGTGTAGCTTCCAATGGTACTTTGTAGCTAAAGCAATTAACATTTTGATAGTATTCAATTTAGCTACTAGTGCAAACGTTTCAGAATAATCAATACCTTGTGTTTGTAAATACCCCTTTGCAACCAGTCTAGCCTTATACTTATCTATACTACCATCTGATTTAAACTTGGGTTTGTATATCCATTTGCATCCAATGGGCTTCTTATGTTTAGGCAATTCAGTCAATTCCCAAGTATTGTTTTTCATTATAGATTCATATTCTTCCTCCATTGCATTTCTCCATTCATCATGTTCATTAGCTTCATCAAAACTCATGGGTTATATGACATTTGAAATGCTACTCATTAGGGCGTAGTCTTTATACCTCTCAGGAAGCTGAATCTGTCGCGAATATCTTCTCAACTGATTATCTTCCTCCCCACTTTGTGAAGACCTGTCTTCACCTCTAGGTGAACTTTGACTGCTTGAATTTTCCATATCACTGAGTCCTTCTTGTTGCTGCTGTCACTGCGGGGATGGATGTTGTTGTGTGGGCTATTGCTACTGTTGTTGTTGTTGCTGTTGCTCTTTTTTAATTCCTTCATCAAGAAGTCTCTGCCATTCCTCATGACTGTTGCTGTCATGATTTTTTGCTTCCTGCTCATGGAAAAGTACATCTCTACTTGCAAATACTTTGTGAGTAGAAAGATCAAACAGTTTGTATGCTTTAAACTCAAAACAATACCCAATGAAAATACATTTAATGGCTTTAGCATCCAGTTTCCTCCTATTCTCCTTTGGAATATGAGCAAAATCCTTACACCCAAATACTTTCAAATTATGAACTGTAGGTTTGGAACCATACAAGGCTTCGAAAGGAGTAACTCCATCAAGACACCTTGTTGGACTTCTATTCTTTAAATAAACTACAGTATTTATGGCTTCAGACCAAAATGCATTTGAAAGATTCTTACCTTTCATCATACTGCATGCACACTCGACCATAGTTTTGTTTTTCCTTTCAGTGACTCCATTCTGCTGTGGAGTCTGAGGTACTGTAAACTGTTGTACTATTCCATGATCTTTGCAATATTTGTTGAAGTCCCCTAATTTATACTCTCCCCCTTGATCTGAATGGAGGATTTTGATGGATTTTCGTGTCTGCTTTTCCACCATGGTTCTGAATTCCTTAAAGTACTTGAAAACATCACTTTTTCGTCTAAGGAAGTAAACCCATGTGTATCTCGTGCAATCATCAATAAATAATAGAAAGTAAAATGCACCTCCTAAAGACCTAGTCTACATAGGCCCACAAACATCAGTATGCACAAGATCTAACATATCTCTCTTTTTCCTATCAGGATTAGAGAGGAATTCATCTCTGTGCATCTTTCCTAATGCACATCCATCGCAAGAAACCTTCTCATTCTTTAACATGGGAAGTCCTTCAACCATATTCTTTTTCTGTAATAACAATAAATCAAGATGATTGATGTGGGCATACCTTTGACGCCAAAGAATCTTTGTTGGCATAGTTGCAGAAGTCAGTGCGTGATGTGCTTTGCTGGTAACATCAAGTTTGTATAGGCCTCCTGCTCTGACTCCTGTTGCAACAGTTTGGAAGTGGTCCAACAAATCCTTCACTATGAAATAATTCTTGAAGAATTCAACCTTCAAGTTCCGATCTGTAATGGTGGACATAGAGATCAAATTTTTCTTTATCCCTGGCACATACACCACATTCTGAATGTGACGAACAGTACCATTCGACAATGTCACGGGAATGTCTCTGTATCCCTTGATTTGATGAGCACGGTCATCACCAAGATATATTCTGGCACCATTCTGTGTTTCTTTAAAATTAGCGTACCAGTTCTTATTACAAGTCATATGTACTAATGCTCCAGAATCCACAAAACAGGGATCAGAATCATCCGTTTAAATAGATAAAGAAGCCTTAGACACAAACAACCTAAGATCCCGTGAGTCAAAATTCGGGGGTTCATTAATATCATCACTAGCAATAAATAATCTGAGATCATGATTTGACGATTTTTCTGCATAATGACCTGAATGTGTTCTAGGTTTATTCCTAGCCTCGTCACTTTTCTTCTTATGATAGTCTTTAACAATATGTCCAGGTCGACCATAATAAAAAAAACTCTTTGACTCATTCCTGTCAGATTGCATACCTTGATTTGGAGATTGTCCTCTCTGCGATGAACTGCCTATCTTCCATGAACTGCCTCCTCTGCCTCTTTCTCCTGATCTCCCTCTCGCAGATCTCTTATTTGGCCACAGTGCCAAATATTTATTCTGAGGCTTCAGACTCTCACACCTCTCTTCCTCTTGTAGCAAAATACATGTCAGTTCTTCGAACGTAGGAGGTTTCTCCCTTGCTGCGAGACTTGTTATGAACATATGATAATCTTCTAGCATACCATTTAAGGTAATAGTGACCAAGTCAGTGTTGGAAACAGTTTCCCCTATGTTTACTAGCTTGTCTTTCACCTCTTTAATACGACCCAAAAATGAACTAACAGATTCATTTCCATCCATATTAATGCCTAACAATTTAGTTTTCAGAAACAAAATGCGATTTGTGTTGCTAGTTTCATACAATGCTTTAAGCGTTGTCCATGTTGCAACATAAGTTGTAGCTTCTCTAATATGTAGAATTATGCTATCTTTAACTGACATGCACAACAATACCTTCTATTAGACTGTGTGGAGTTCGCATCTCACGCTTGACTTGGGTGTGGAAATTGTGAAGGCTTTCCACTCTGTAATACACTACTCGTCCGCGAAAATTCGAGGGTTTTCAAACGTGCGAAACTTTCAGTAGTATGCCACCGTAGCCTTTAAGAGGAGGGACCTGCGGACTTCAAGAATTTTCCTCAGCTCACCCCGTGGCTTTGATACCAAGAGAAAATATGAGAAAACAACACATGGTGAGGCTATGCTCACTTCTATATTTTACAATGAAGACTGATTACATTCTTAAATAGGAAAAGACTCTACTGAGTCGGTTACATGCAAACCAAAGACAACTAGACTCTCAACTACGAACTGACTCTTAGAACTGGTGCTTACTCCATTATTTCCAATTTTTTTTTGGAAATTTTCATGTCGAGGTAATTAAATGTCACTCTTTTAGTTCATTATTACAATGTATGTTCATTTATTAATAGGAGTAAAATAATTTTCTGAATTATTTTACGGTGAAAAGGGATTTCATTGTGAGACTTTAACTTAACCATCTAATAGTTTTATAATTGTATGAGGAATCTTATAACTCTACCAAACTTCATTTAAATGTTCATTGCATCTTTGCACCGAAAGACAAATACCGATATTTATTTCCATTACATCTTTTTGCATGAAAAGGATTAGTGATGTTTTTCGGTTTTAAAAGAAAATATTCTATGATATGATAAGTAGATTTCTCTTAGTGTTGAATTGGTATGAGAATAAAGTAGACCTTGATTATATTTTGTAAATCAAGTAACAAATAATCATTTGTTTTTTGTTTTGATTTTTTTTTGATAAACTACAACAGGAATTTCTATTGTAACATTCACAATTGCATACTCTTAAACTTTTCATTCTTATTTAGTTGGAACTTTCATTTACTTGTACATGATTGTGATTTATCGTTTTGTCATTCGATGAATGCTCATCTAGATTTTACAATTTATTTATTTTTAGTAGAAATTGAAGTGACTTTAGTAAGGAAAAGGAAAACTTTTTATTAGAGTGAAACTTGTATGGTTTATGTTATATATATACGTACTGGTAGATATTTTTTTTTCATAACTTTTATATATAGATATTTTTTTTCCTCATAATATATATATATATATATATATATATATATATTTCATAACTTTCCAAGTAATGAAGTAACATTGATTATGTTAGAGCTCAACCCAACAAGAAGACAGGGCCTTTTTCCATATCAAATAGGTCTTCCTAGCACGAAGTCTTCAACCATGACGTGAGTAATGAAGTACCGTTGAGGATGTTAGAAGTCTTCACCCATGACATGAGAGTAATGAAGTAACATTGATGATGTTAGAGCTCAATGTTGAGGCATGATTTTTTTTTTTATGTTTCCTTTTGAATTATTGAGACTATTTTTAACTCATATTTGCCTTCCCTTATAATGCACGGAAATGGTTTTAATTATGCTTTTTATGACGTGTGGTTAGCAACCCTTATTTACAAGGAAATCTACATAGTTTCAAAGTTTAACTTGTTGAACGACATGATAAAGACAAAATTTAAAATGTAAGGTGATCGGTTGTTAGTAAGGACCACTTGGAAGTCATTGTCCTTGATACCCGAGATGTTATACAACATCTACCTAATTGGCAGTAAATACTTCAAGATGCATTTGATTTAAATCCGCATGAGTGCGAGGTTTGTTTCATTTTTAAATGTTCTTCTTATTGTCAACCTATTATCACTAGTTATAAATTACAATACCTTAAATGAATTTATTGATAATCTTTGGTTGATATACGAGGAATAGTTAGTTTTCCAAAGTAGCTATTTATATGTGGGGACGTTGCTTTTATTTTTAATGGTGTTCCTAAAGCACAATTAAGACCAGTTAAGACTACCATTAGGTGAGTTGCTTAGTTATAAGGGGAAATAGTTGATGATTGTTAAAAGCATTCTAAAGTTTAGGTATATAGAATTGGTGACAACTATACATTTTCATAGTGCCATATTGTTTGTAGTTGACAAATTTCATACTGCTATATTGTTTGTAGATGACAAACCATTAGTAGTGGATGATATATTGAGACCACATGCCTGTCAATACTTTAAAAAGGGTGATTAATGATAGTGCAACCAACATATGATCATCTTAACCTGCCAAAACTTGTAGTGCAATTTTCAATTGCATATATTGACTTTAAAAAGGGTGATTAATGATAGTGCAACCAACCTATGATCATCTTAACTTGTCAGAACTTGTAGTGCAATCTTCAATTGCATGTTAGAATTGGAAATGCGGAAACACAATTCACAAATGACAATCAACAATCACGCAGATTAAAAACACAGATATTTCACGTGGTTCACCCAAACGTTGGGCTACGTCCACCAAGAAGAGGTATCGATTGTATTATTATTCAGATCATGGAGATTACAACAGCTTCACTCATACATCTCTCTCAGCCTCTACGTGCATACATCAATTTATAGAAGTTTACACACAGTTACATAAGAAACTCACTATTGAATGCGTTCATATCCTTGGTCTAATTTAGTTACAGCCAACGTTGAATAGTAGGATCTGAAATCCATTCTTGGGAATTCGTTGTCACCAAATTCCAACAATCTCCACCTTGACAACAATTAACCTAATACCTTGCTCCATCCTTTTGCTCATCACCTTTTATGCAAGCCAAGAGAAGCCAAGAACCATCGTAGCTTCTCTAAAAGCACTGGTTTTGTGAACATGTCTGTGTAGTTGTCTTTTGTATGCACTTTCTCAAGAGAGACTCCAGGTTCATTGATGATCTTTCTTACAAAATGGTACTTGATAGGTATATGTTTTGTTTTATTGTGGTAGGATGGATTCTTAGCCACGTGAATATCACTTTGACTATCACAAAGTTATAACTTTACTTTGTCCTGCATCCTTCCAAACTCACCAAGCAAACCTTTCAACCAAACTTCCTCTTTGCAAGCATGTGAAGCAGCTATGTATTCTTCTTCTGTAGTGGATAAAGAAACAATGTTTTGTAGCTTTGACATCCAACTAATAGTTCCACTTGCAAGAGTAAAAACATACCCTGAAGTCGACCTTCTCTTGTCCAAATTGTTGGTTGTGGAGCCTGATTATCTTCCTGATTTATAGGTCTTTTACTTTCAGCCGTGTTTATACCCCATGAAGTATTTACACCCCAGAAGTATGTACACTCTTCCACGCGGGGGAGTACCTCCTCTGCGGGATCCGGGGGGCCTATCCCCCCGACTGGGGGGTCTAGGGGCAAGCGGGCCCCCAGCGGGGGTTCGGGGGCGAAGCCCCCGAAGCAAAAATTGCCTTCTAAAAGTATATTGTAATTTCATTGTAAATCTGGACCGTTCATTATAAGGTTGCAGATCTAACGGTAGAGATTATGTTAGGGTTTTTCGCCCTAGAAGGCAACCCTCTTTTATGAGGGAAATGTATCGCGGCTATGGAGGGTGGTGTATATTGTATTCTGAGAGAGGAGACTGTGAGAGAAAGAAGAGGAAGTTACAGCGGGTTTTGTTGTAGGTTGTATCCCTTCATTTGCTGGATAATAATAAAGGAAGGACCTGGCAATTTCTCTGGTGGACGTAGCCCACACTGGGTGAACCACGTAAATCTTTGTCTCTCTTGTATTGTGTGTCTTCTGTGTTTTGTTTCTGCATTTGTTTTATTTTATTGCTCCGCGGTCCTATTTTTCTAACAACTGGTATCAAAGCATAAGGTAACTCGCAGGAAAAGAGGGTTCCTGGTTCGAGTGGGAGCAATGTCGGAAGATGGAAAGTTTAGAGTCGAGAAATTTAATGGCCAAAACTACCAGTTATGGAATATGCAGATGGAAGACTATTTATATCAGAAGGATCTATTCCTACCATTGAGTGGAGTAGCAAAGAAGCTGGCGGCCATGAAGGACGAAGAATGGGAGATTCTTGACAGAAAGGCTCTAGGAACGATACGACTGAGCCTGGCTGTGTCGATGGCTTTCAATATTTCGAAAGAAAAGACAACGAAGGGTTTGATGGACGCGTTGGCCAAATTGTATGAAAAACCCTCGACATCGAATAAGGTATTTCTAATGAAGATATTATTTAATATGAAGATGTCAGAAGGTGGGTCTGTTGTAGATCATTTAAATGAATTTAATACGGTTACTAATCAACTAAGTTCTGTTAAAGTGGACTTTGATGATGAGGTTAGGGCTCTTCTAATCTTGTGCTCATTGCCAGAAAGCTGGAATGGCTTGGTCATGGATGTAAGTAACTCTGTCTCTGGTTCAAATACTTTAAAATTTGATGATGTTGTTGGTGTTATCCT
>ML780977.1:1521866-1544830 GCA_009831015.1 Picea engelmannii | reverse complement strand
TGGAGTTGTTGAGATCAGTCTCCAAGTGGGAGATTGTTGGTTGTGGAGCCTGATTATCTTCCTGATTTATAGGTCTTTTACTTTCAGCCATGTTTATACCCCATGAAGTATTTACACCCCATAAGTATGTACACTCTTCCACGTGGGTGAGTGCAGAGGGGGGGTACCCCCTCTGCGGGGTCTGGGGGGCCTATCCCCCTAGCTGGGGGGTCTGGGGGCAAGCGGGGGTTCGGGGGCAAAGCCCCCGAAGAAAAAATTGCCTTGTAAAAGTATATTGTAATTTCATTGTAAATCTGGACCGTTCATTATAAGGTTGCAGATCTAACAATAGAGATTATGTTAGGGTTTTTTTCCCTAGAGGGCAACCCTCTTTTATGAGGGAAATGTATCACGGCTATGGAGGGTGGTGAATATTGTATTCTGAGAGAGGAGACTATGAAAGAAAGAAGAGGAAGTTACAGTGGGTTTTGCTGTAGGTTGTATCCCTTCATTTGTTGGATAATAATAAAGGAAGGACCTGGCAATTTCCCTAGTGGACATAGCCCACACTGGGTGAATCACATAAATCTATCTCTCTCTTGTATTGTGTGTCTTCTGTGTTTTGTTTCTGCATTTGTTTTATTTTATTGCTCCGCAGTCCTATTTTTCTAACACAAATCACTTGCAAAATCATAATCAACATATCCATAGACTAATTCACAACCATTGTTATAAGTGATACAATAATCACTTGTGCCTCTCAAATACCGAAGCACCCATTTCACTTATGCCCAGTGCTCTTTACCTGGATCTTCCATATACCTGCTGACAACCCCAACTGCATGTGAAATTTCTGGCCTTGTACTAACGATCGCATACATTAGACTTCCTACTGCATTAGCATATGGTATTCAAGACATATATTCCTTTTCTTATTTTGTACTAGGACATAAACTTGAAGAAATCTTAAAATGGGAAGCCAAAGGGATTTAAACTAGTTTCACATCATTCATACCAAACCTCAAAAGTATCTTCTCAAAATAATTCTGTCGTGACAACCAAAGCTTACCATTCCTCCTGTCTCTGAATATGTCCATGCCCAAAATCTGCCTTGTTGCTCCTAGATCTTTCATATCGAATGTCCTAGCCATCTGAGCCTTTAACCTCTTGATATTAGTTATTCTTTTGATTGCTAAAAGCCTATCGTCAACATACAATACTAAGATAATGAATATTCCATTATTCAATTTCTTAAAGTAGACACAATGATCATACTCACTCCTTGTATAATTCTGGATCACCATGAAAGAGTCAAATTTCTTGTACCATTGTCTAGGCAACTTCCTTAGACCATAAAATGATTTCTTGAGCTTGCAAACAAATTTCTTGCTGCGATTCTGAACGAACCCTTCAGGTTGTTCCGTGTAAATTTCCTCATCCCAATCTCCATTTAAGAAGGAAGTTTTAACATCTAGCTGCTCCAACTCCAAATCAAGTAATGCAACTAATGCTAACACAATTAGAATTGAAACAGACTTAACAATTGGTGAAAAAATCTCATGAAAGTCAATACCTTATTTCTGAGAATATCCTTTCACAACTAGCCTTGCTTTGTACCTTTCCACCTTATCATCAACACCCTTCTTTATCTTGTAGACCCACTTGCAACCTACAATTTTTTTGTCTCTTGGAAGTTCTACCAGGTCCCATGTGACATTCCTTTCTAATGCCTTCATTTCATCCTTCATTGCTTCTTTCCATTTATCACTGTTAGAACCCTTCACAACTTCCTGATAGCACAAAGGTTCATCATCATTAGCACTTAAAGAAACTGACGAAACAAAATCATCATACCTTCTTGAAGGATTTCTGACCTATGTAGACCTTCTTAGGGAAGTTTGTGGCTCATCTACATTTTTTTGATTGTTATCATCAACGATGTCTTCCTCTATAGGAAACTCTTCATGAAGATCTTGAGAAACTTGTTCATGTTCACTTTCATCTGTATTTGAACTGATTTCAAACTGAATCTGTTGATACTTAGGTACTTCTTCCTGTTTCATTTGAACATCTACATCTGATTTGATGAAGGATGACTCATCAAATATTACATCTATGTTAATGGTGATCTTGTGGGCAGTAGGATCCCACAACATGTACCCCTTAATACCATCACCATATCTGATGCATACCCCCCCTTCTCCTCTAAGGACTGTGCGACCTCCTAGTCTAGGATCGATCAAGAAACTGAGTCCGATTGACTCTTTGGCCTTCAAGAACCTCAAATCCACTTAACATGTCCTCTTTCATTTAAAGCGCAGGTTATATGGAACCCACGGTTTTCTCCTTAATGCCTTTAATCTTTAGCATATTTAGATGCTAGCTCTCCTGGTTAAGCCCCTTCCCTTTATGTGACTAAGGCTATGACCAGTCGCCTAATCAAAAGGCGCATCGCGACTTCATGAATCGGGCCTTTGCATGCGAGTCACTCCGACTCTCCTGACTTCTGAAATCCCAACAAGAGCCTAGCGCATGCTATCCCCATGATTCTCCTTCACCGATGTGACCCTTCATTATGACCACGGGCCAATCTTTCGAGCACTTCGTGATTTCACGTTTTGCGAGTTCGCACTTCACGAATCATATCCCTAGATAATCAACGGTCTAGATCTCTCCTCGATCTGACGATTTAGATCAAATCACGATTTTGTGATTCGCGAGTTCTCGGAACTCTTACCTCTGATTTCCCGAGTTACGAACTCCCAACAAGACCAGATCTACAGTTCATCTCCCTCCTTCAATCAACGGCTCTGATCAAATCGTGATTTTGTGATTCACGAGTTCTTGTAACTCTGCCCTTCACTTATTTGAGTCACGAGTCAGCAAAATGATGATCTCTCGCCCTGTGTCCTCCTTGACAACAGATGATTTCAGAATGATCAACGATTGAGATCTTTTCCTTTGCGCTCATTGCTCGTTGTCTGGATGTTGGTCGGACGGTCCAAATATTTTCCCTTGAGCTTACGCTTTCTTCTAACTTAGAAGATTTTCAAAAGATTTAAAGGCTTCGACCTTTATCCTTCCTGCGAGTCCGTTTCTTGGATATCGTTTGCTCTTCTTGGGAAATGCTACCCCTCCTGAGCTTGATCTCCTCAAAGATTTCTATCTCCCAAGCACTTCTTGCTTTTTCAGGAAATTCGTCAACCTCAGATCCAAAGATTCTTGAAAATAATTCTTTCTCACCCTCCTGGCGTTCCTCTATTCTCGTCCTTCAACTTCTTTACGGAGTCGGTTTGGTTCTCGTTGAATTACAAACCTGTGCACTCTTTGCAACACATCTTTACCCAATATTTGAGTTCATGTGACGACTGTTCACACCTCGCGACAATCGCTTTACACTTCCTATAGAGAAACCTTACACTGTTCCTCCTGAGCTTATGAATTGAGACAGACTCCATCGATGCACTCCTTGCGGACTGAATTCTGGATCTGTGCACTCCTTGCAGCAGATTCTTACAAAAGATCTGGATTCTTGCGAATGACTGTGCACTACTTGAATCAGTCACCTTGCATTGCTTGCAAAGGAAATCTTACGTTGTTTATCCTGAGCTTTATGAGTCGAAACAGACGCTGTCAATGCACTCCTTGCGGACTATGTGCACACCTTGCATCGGCTCACGAAAAAAAAGCGATTTTTAAATTTTATGCAAGCATTTCAAAGCTACATACACTCGTAGCAAGATTCATTCATTCTTGAAAATATTAACGACAACAACAGGGAAATTGTAAACAATATTCACACCATACATTGGATGAATTTTCCTCTGTTATCTTCATTCAAAATCAAGAAAATGGTTACAGCTAAAATCAGAGCAACAACTACTGTTCACAAATTCCTACTTGCTCATAATTCTCGTAACCCTCTTTAGGGCGTACAAAACCTCTCTTTATACAAAAGAAACAAACTAACTGCTACCTAATTGCGGTTACATTGAGACTAGGGTTAAACTCCCAGGTCATGCATGCTCATTTTTGTCTACGCGCGTGATCTTTCATTTTTCTATTTCTATCAGCTGCCAAAGATCTGCAGTACCGGATCGTGTTCAAGGTTCCGAATTTGTCCTCAGGCATTGAGTTTTCCTGCCATGTGTACTTGCTAACGATGCTCTTGCATCATACTCCCCCGGGCAAAATTTCATGGACTCCTGTTCATGAGCTCCTACATCAAATTTCCATGCTTCTGGATATCAACTTCACTCTCCCAACTAGCATCTTCTATTGGGTGTCCCTTCCACTTGACCAGATATTCAAAATAGGTCTTCCTCCTGGTCTTATTACCAATCCTTTGATCAATGACCTTTTTCATTTGTGGTTTTTCTGCTATAGGCATTTGTTTCTCCCACTGAATCTTCTCTTGCTCTGTTGATCCCTCTACGTCATCCTTCCCATAAGGATACATGTCTGAAACGTTGAATATGGGCGATATGCCCACATTATCTAGAAGCTCGATCTCATAGGCGTTTGCATCAAACTTCCTCAATAAGTTTCCCAAACTTCTGCTTACCACCTCAGTCTGTCCATTTGTCTGAGGGTGATAAGCTAAGCTGAAGGACAAATCTGTCCCCAAATTCATCCACTCTGTTCTCCAAAAATGACCAATAATTTTTGTGTCTTTTTCCGAGACAATGCTTCTGGGTAGGCCATGAAGTCTCAAAACTTCATTAAAGAACATATTTGCATCATGTGTTGTATCACTGGTCTTCTGGCATGGGATAAAGTGTGTCATCTTTGAAAATCTATCCACCACCACAAATATGGGATCACATCCTCTTTGCATTCTTGGTAGTCCCAACACAAAATCCATCCCGTCAACAATTGATTTCTCTTTAACAACAATCCCTCTTGAATCATATACCCCATGGCTAGGAAAATCATGAGCTCTTTCTCATGGCTCCCTCTGTTATGTTGTTGAGATCCTCCAGGGTCCCATACTTTCTCTTGGAGCTATTCATCTGCTCCTTTTCCTTGCTGCATCTTTTGTTGTTGTTGTTGTTTCTTCATTGCTGCTATGGCAGGTCCTCCTCTATTCATCCTCCTCCTACTGATAGGTTCTTGTGCTGACCCCAACATCAAACTTCTGATTTCTTTGATCATCTCGTCCAGCTGCTCAACTGGCTAGTCCTTGTTTTCCAGACTGCTCTGCTACACTTTTTCCTTGTCAATGGTTAGATCAATTTGATCTCCCTTGATGCCTTCATCTCCTGTGGCCTTAGCTTGCCATCCTACTGCAGACTCCAGTTCTACAGTATCATCACTGAGATGCTGCTCATCTTCTTCCTTTGACAGATTAGCTTCTGTCATCTCCTCTTGTGTTGGTTCAACTCCAAATTCTTCCAGCTTCTCCCTAGGCTGGTATACTCCTCTACCTGTTTCCAATTTGATCTGTTGGATATGCCTACTCTGCATATCTCTCCTCCTCTCCAGGGATTCCAATTCCTCATACATCTCAACAAAATCTATGTTGTCTGCCTCCTCTTCTACTGCAGGCTCCAATGCTGTAGTTATCTCCCTTACAACTTCCTGGCCAAAAATTTTGAGCAATTATGTTGAATGTTCTCCTCTTGAAATCTGCATGACTATTTCCTAGAAGCCATCCCCTGGGTTTGGATAGTTCAACCAATCCCCCAACATCTTCATCTCTCGCTCCCATTGAGTGAGAAATTCATCTAAATTCTCCTCTTTTTCTATTGGTGTAGACATTAGTATATGCTCCTTCTCCTCATCTTTGACAGTCCTTGTTGGCTGTCTTTCCTCTGTTGCACTTGCATCACAAACATAGTTAGATTTAAAAGCATTCAGCCCCATGGCCTCCTTCTCGGATTCTTGTTGCACTACCTCCTCACATGCAACTCTTGTATTAGTCTTTGCTGGACTATTTGGCAGGAATATTTGAATTCCCCCAACGATCAGAACACACCTCTGATCCTCCTCCGCTACGATGGGAGTATTTAAATTCTCATCATCTTCATTCACATGGTCTGCAAACGCACATGAATCTTCATTTATCAGCATTCCTTGTTGATATGAACTCTCAATTGAGTTTATCTCTTCTCCCTTGCCCACCTGACACTCTGGGATTCCTCCTCTGCCCACCTGGTAGTCTATAAGATCCAATGATCCCCCTTCATTGCCCACCTGGCAACTTGAACTTCCAACACTACCCTCCTGGTAGTCTATGAGATCATCCACTGATCTCCTTCCATTTCCCACCTGGCAACTTGAAAGTTCACTTCTGCCCTCCTGGCAGTTTATGAGACCTATAACTGATCTCCCTTCCTCATCACTGAGGGTTTCTCCAACTTCTGTCTCATAGATGAAAACCATCTCTTCCTCTGTGTCACTGAGGTTTTTAGCATACCTCAGCCACTTCCTTAACTCTTGTTGTTGTTTTCTAGCCAACAACCTTCGGAAAGGCCATTTTGCTTTCCTCTTCAAAGGCCATTCGTATGACCAACATGTCTTTTTCTCTTGTTGTATCTTCAATGTCATTTTTTCCATTCTCGCTCTTATCTTAGTGAGTTCCTCATCAATTTTTTCTTTACTTTTCTTCTGGCGATCTCCTCTTTGACCATGCTCATGGCCTTTAGTAGCCATCTTTTCTGTCTTCATCCCTCCTAGCTATCTACCATTTGTTGCACACCATGCAACCATATTTATAGAGTATCAGTACTCTGTCCTCCTTCACCTGTTGTCCACAAGTGAACTTCAGCTTCTGATACCATTTGATGTCATCAGATTATCACTATTTTCCTTTCCACCTTTGCCTCAATCTGCAGACATAATCTAGTTCTTGTCAGACTGTCTTTTCTATCTCCTTCTCTTGAAATCTGCAAACAAAATCCACTCTGATGCCTCTTGATGGTATGTGACTATCTCCTTTATCTCTTTTCCTCTTTCTCTTTCGCCTGAAATCTACAGACGGAAATTTCATCTCTGATACCACTTGATGGTATCAGAGTATTCTCTTTATCTACCCTCTACTACAAAAATTAAAAATCTAATCTCTGATACCACTTGATGCAGACCCCCTTCTCCCCTAAGGACTGTGTGACCTCCCAGTCTAGGATCGATCAATAAACTGAGTCTTATTGACTCTTTGGTCCTCAAGAACCTGAAATCCACTTAACATGCCCTCTTTCCCTTAAAGCATAGGTTATATGGAACCTGCGGCTTTCTCCTTAACGCCTTTAAGATTCAACGTATTTGGATGCTAGCTCTCTTGGTTAAGACCCCTCCCTTTATGTGACTAAGGTTGTGACCAGTCACCTAATCAAAAGGCGCGTCACGACTTTACGTATCGGGCCTTTGCATGTGAGTCACTCCGACTCTCCCGACTTCCAAAATCTCGACAGGAGCCTAGCGCATGCTATCCCCTCGATTCTCCTTCACCGATGTGACCCTTCGCTATGACCATGGGCCAACCTTTCAAGCGCTTCGCGATTTCGTGTTTCGCGAGTTCGCACTTCACGAATCGTCTCCCTGGACAATCAATGGTCCAGATCTTTCCTCGATCCGACGGTTCAAATCAAATCGTGATTTCGTGATTTCTCAGAACTCTTACCTCTGAATTCCCAAGTTACGAACTCCCGACAAGAACAGATCTACGGTTCATCTCCCTCCTTCGATCAACGGTTGTGATCAAATCGCGATTTTGTGATTCACGAGTTCTTGTAACTTTGCCTTTGACTTCTTTGAGTCGTGAGTCAGGGAAATGTTGATCTCTCACCCCATGCCCTCCTTGACGACGGATGATTTCAGAATGATCAACGTCTGAGATCTTTTCCTTTGCGCTCAATCCTCATTGTCTGGACATTGGTTGGACGGTCCAAATCTTTTCCCTTGAGCTTACGCTTTCTTCTAACTTAGAAGATTTTTGAAAGATTTAAAGGCTTCGACCTTTATCGTTCCTGCGAGTCCGTTTCTTGGATCTCGTTCATACTTCTTGGGAAATGATACCCCTCTTGAGCTTGATCTCTTGAAAGATTTCGATCTCCCAAGCACTTCTTGCCTTTCCGGGAAATTCATCAACCTCATATCCAAATATTCTTGAAAATAATTCTTTCTCGCCCTCCTGGCATTCCTCTGTTCTCATCCTTCGACTTCTTTACCGAGTCGCTTCGGTTCTCTTCGAATTCCATACCTGTGCACTCTTTGCAACACATCTTTACCCAAGATTTGAGTTCTTGCACAACTGTGCACACCTCACGACAGTCGCTTTACACTTTCTGCAAAGAAGCCTTACATTGTTCCTCCTGAGCTTACAAATCGAGACAGACTCTGTCGATGCACTCCTTGCAGCAGAATTTTGGATTTGTGCACTCCTTGCAGGATATTCTTACACAAGATCTAGATTCTTGCAGACGACTGTGCACTACTTGCAGCAGTCACCTTACACTCCTTGCAAAGGAAATCTTGCTCTATTTCTCCTGAGCTTTACAAGTCAAAACAAACCCTGTCAATGCACTCCTTGCGGATTATGTGCACACCGCCTCACGAAGAAAAGCAAGTTTTGAATTTTATGAAAGAATTTCAAAGCTACATACACTCATAGCAAGATTCATTCATTCTTGAAAAGATTAACGACAACAACAGGGAAATTGTAAACAATATTCACACCATACATTGGATGAATTTTCCTCTGTTATCTTCATTCAAAATCAAGAAAATGGTTACGACTAAAATCAGAGAAACAACTATTGTTCAAAAATTTCTACTTGCTCATAATTCTCGTAACCCTCTTTAGGGCATACAAAACCTCTCTTTATACAAAAGAAATAAACTAACTGCTACCTAATTGCAGTTACATCGAGACTAGGGTTAAACTCCCAGGTCACGCGTACTCATTTTTGTCTACGCACGTGATCTTTCCTTTTTCTGTTTCTATCATAGTACCGTCTCATGTTTGAGGTTCCGAATTGGTCCTTAGGCATTGAGTTGTCGTGCCACGTGTACTTGTTGATGATGCTCCTACATCAATATCCAATAAAGATAAGCCTTTTTTATTTTGGATCTAATTTAGAGCGTTGATGTTTCGGAATTAGAGCATAGGTGTCACAACCAAAAACTTTAATATTAGAATAATTACAAGGGTGACCTTTCCATACCTATTAAGGAATCTTCCACTCTATTGTTGTTGATGGTGATCGATTCACTAGATAACAAGCTGTAGTTATTGCTTTTGCCCACAGTTTCTGCTGCAAGTTGGCGTTACTTAGCATACTCCTTGCTCTTTCTAGAAGAGTCATGTTCATGCGTTCAACAACTTTATTATGCTGAGAAGTATAGGCAGTGGTTTTATTCCTATCAATCCCAATCTCCTTGCAATAGTTCTCAAATTCCATTAACGTAAATTCACCACCATTATCAGTTCTTAAACATTTAATGGACCTACCAGTTCTCTTTTCCACTAAATCTCTAAATTGCTTGAAAACATTAAACACATCAGCCTTTCCTTTCAACATATAGATTCACACCTTCCTAGAGAAATCATCTATAAAAGTAACAAAATATGATGATCCTCCATACGAAACAGTAGAGGATGGCCCCCAAACATCAGAATGGATATAGTCAAGGATTCTTTCACTGGTGTTTTTTCCGATTTTAAATCTCTGCCTATTCTATTTTCCATAAATACAGTGCTTGCAGAAATCTAACTTTAAAGACTTTAGACTAGGAAGCAACTTGCGATCAGATAATACCTTCAATCCTCTTTCGCTCATATGGCCCAACCGTTGATGCCACAATCGAACATAATCAATTTCGTTCTCGGATACAACTATCACATGATCTGACTTAGTTCTTCCTTCTAACAGAGACAAGTTACCAACCTTCTTCGCTTTCATATCCGGTAGGATTCCTTTGTAGACCTTCATAACTCCACCTTGAACAATACTCTTATATCCTCCAATGTCTAAGACTCCCAAAGAAAATAGGTTCTTCCTAAGCTCAGGTACATGTCTCACATCAGTTAGTATTTTAACAGTTCCTTCAAACATCTTAATTCAAATGCTACCAATTCCCACAACTTTACACGAGATATCATTTCCCATGTAAACTATTCCATCATCTATAGACCGGTAAGTAACAAACCAGTGTTTATGAAGACACATGTGATTTGAAGCATTGAAATCTAATAACCATTGTTGATCATGACGTGAACCAATACTAATTGATAAAACTTCATCAGTCATACTTGAACCTATTGTTGAACTTGTTTCAGTTGCGTTCGCTTCCTTCATTTCTTTTGGATGGTCGTCTTTGGAGGCTTGTTGTCGCTTCCAACAATCCTTCTTCAGGTAGTTTAATTATATATATCTGTATTAAATTATAAATATATATATATATTATTTATTTTATAAGAAAATTTATTTATAAAAATATTATCTAATTATAAAAAATAATAAATTCAACCATTCAGAAAATGTTAAAGTACTTTAACAATACAACCTAAATGTTGCAAGGTGTATATTCATTTCTCAGGCCTCACAAAATAATATCGAAGATACATTATCATGCGTACATCTGCCACACAAGTCTATGAATACATTCCATTTCCGAGCCAAATGGTCAGAGATTAATGGTTAGCAAGAAGTATGGACTATTACTACGATAAAATCTAATCTGCTATCTACATTGAACCAGATCTTTCCGTGGAAGATGGTGGAAGGTTTTGAGGTGCATCTGAAGAATTGAAAGGCAATGGAGGATTGCTCACATCTTCTCTATTTCCTTCTAACATTTGAACAACTCTGCTCATACAAGGACGATCTCTCGAGTTGTACTGAATGCACCACAATCCAACTTTAGTCAGTCTCCTCACCTTCTTTTCATCTTCCCCATGAGTTTCTCCTTCTCTTCCTCCTCCCAATCTCATCCCCAACTCCTCACTCTCAAGCATCTTGAAAGCCCATTCAGGAAAGTACAAGCGTCTGGAACGGCTCACATGCACATCGATATTCTTTCTCCCGCCAACAATCTCAAGCAGGAGCATACCAAAACTATAGACATTTGATTTATCAGTAACAGGGCCCATTTGTCTGTCACACCCCTTTGGCGCAACATATCCTGGCGTCCCTCTCACGACCGTCACTGAAATATGGTCGTCTTCCTTCCCACAAAGTTTTGCCAGACCGAAATCAGAAACTTTTGGTGTGAACTCTGCATCGAGCAATATATTGTGAGGTTTGATGTCGAAGTGTATGATATGCTTGTCACAATAATTTTCCATATACACATCAATGTCAATATAATATTCACATACATTTTCCATATACACATCAAAGTCAATATAATTTCATTGCTTCTTTGGAGACAAGTGGATGAAAGTTATTCTTTCATGGTAATCAATGTGATTTGAAGCAAAAAGCCCCAACAAAGATGGGGTAAATCAACACAAGAGCAAATCAAACAACATTTTACCATTTGTATTCCATTAAAATTAAAGTAGAGAAGAAAGAGTTTCCTTATTGAGTAGAGAAGAGAAAGTTTCATTATTGATTTTTAAAGATAATTTAAAGTATGTGTAAGATAATTTTAAAAATGATTTATATATGAAGATGATATTATTATATGAGAATGTAGGTTTCTACAAGTGTTTGAATTTTTTGAAGATAAATCAAGCACAACATGATATTATTGTACTGCTTCCAGTAGTATATAGCAATGAGTTCACTTTGACCACTATATTAATTCAATTTGACTTCAAAATTTTTGTAAAGAACCTAATGTGTAACATAAGAAACTTAAAATTTTATTTTTTAATATGTCAAAAAACTTAGTTTTCTTGCATTTCATTGGATGATAACTTTATAGTGTTATTGGAGACTTCACTTATTTCAAGGTTTCAAATTAATTGAAAAGTACGAAATGGGTCCAACCCCTTTGTCTTATTCTTGCGTTTCAGTTGCCACGAAGCAGCGGTTGACGATGCAGGGAATGCATATAGTGCCCAATGCCAACTGGAGGGCTGCAAGACAGAGCTAACCTCCGCCAAGGACTACCACCGCCACCACAAGGTCTGCGAACTCCACTCCAAGTCCCCCAAGGTCATTGTCAATGGGATTGACTGTCAACAATGTAGCAGGTTTGTTCCTCTATATTTTTACATGGCCTTGTTGCGGGTTCAATTCTCCTGGGGTTTCTTTTCTTACCTTCAAATTTCAGTCAGTTTCGTGGCAGACATGGACCTCGGGGCCCTCCGTTCCCCTCCTCCCATTTGTCACTGTCATATCAGATTTGTTTGGTTGGTAGTCGAATTCACAATTTTCTATCTTGCATTTGATTATTTGGCCAACAAATGACACAGATTCGACTTTTCTCCAATTGAATTTAGGTGGGTCACAGCCAATTCAAGCTCTTTGTCACAAACAGATAACATACAACTATCTTTCAATGAACTCGGAGGCAGTATACGCAGCTCTGCTACACTTGTTAGTTTAGATTTATCTTAATTTAATATTTATTAAATATTTAAAGGGACCATTTTTTTAAGGTGTAAATTTTTTAATGTAATTTTTTTAAAAATTAAACATTAAGGCATTTAGCCCCTTTTGGCACTTGATAGATTCAATGTTAAAATGGAATTAGGCTGGTTACAATAACAAACTACCACACTAAAATTATATTCACATCTATAACTTGTTAACTCAGAAAATGAAAGAAAGTTAGGAAAGTTTTTTTGCAATATTTTTTATCATAAAAGCAAAATGTTAAAACAAATCAATTAACCATATATTTTTCAGGGTCCCATAAACCAAAATAGTGGATAATCATCATCATCATATATTTTCTCATATTTCTAACAATTCTATTTTTTGTATTTATAGTTGCATGCTCCTAACATTATTTCTATTTTCTAGTCTTCTTGGCCATGGTCTCCTAGCGTGTCTTATGTAATGTAATTTGGGTTTGAACCCATTTATAATCATGCTTTTAAAACTAAACATTGATACACTTTCCACATCATTTTCTACATCTCAATGTATCTATATTAACATTATAATACCAAATAATAACATATTTACTATTTTTACTATTTTATTTTTGACATATCTAACTAAATAAACCATTTGCGTAGATGCATTTAAGATGGTTTACATTATATGGTTTTTTAAATCATGCTATTTTTTTCAAGTAATAATGTTGAAATCAATGTAATAAACTATTTTAAGATTAAGTTAATAAGTGGACAAACTTAATTTCTTTACAACAAAAATTCTTATCCAAATTTCTTAGGAATTTTGCTCTAATAATTAATGGGAACTTTACCTATGGGGACTTTTCCTTGACCACAATCTATTTTAAGATGACCCTCATGATTGAAATTTAAAAAAAATATGTGGATCTAGATAGACCTTTACCTATATAGGAAAAATAAACTCACTAAAAAGGTTCAATCCCCACACTTATTAACTCATTCCATTAGTTTATATTGAAATCCCCGATTTTAATCCCTGATTTAGTGATGATAATGTAAATATGATATATGGTGGTGAGCCTAAATATGTAATATGTAAAAATTGTATATCGAAAATAATAAAATAAAATGTAACACATACTACATATGGACACACACAGAGTAATGAGGGTTAGGTTTCAACAAGAGAAAGGAAGGTCTAAGGTAGGGGTCCAATGGGAACTACCCATGTTTATGAATCTCAACCCACCTTCCTACAATTATTATTGTGTACAAATCTTCTAGTTTCTATTTGAGTGTTTCCAAGCCCCGGTCATTAAATACATATAAAAGGGTTGGTGTGTGAAGTCACCTCACATAGCTATTGAGAGAATAGAGAATGAGCTGAGTACAAGAAAGCATGGGGAAGTGAGAGTCAAGTAAATCTTTTTGGGGAAGTGTGAAATTCAAGCAAGTATGGGAAAATAAGGAAATTCGTATGGGAAAGGAGAGGAGTTTTTACAGTTAGTTTTTGGGACAACAAGGGGGAGGAGAGTGCAAAAGATTGAAAGCATCCATAGTGGGCATGTATGGTAGTTGTTTGGAGTTGCAAATACATGAAGAATCAGGTTGTTAGGCCTATAGAGTGAGATTATGTGTGATACATTACCCTACAACAATGATCTTATTGCTATGAGTTTTCCCTTGCAGTTGACATCCATGGATTCCCCAGTAAGGGAGATTCCTAGCCAACCTGTGTTGAAGCCTTAGAGGGAAGTGGGAAGGCCTGAGGGGTCGCGATGTAGAGAAGGGGGATCCCATTACTTGAGTTGTGCGGATTGAGAGGAAGGGAGATAGAGGATTGGGATAGCTTTAGGAAAAAATAGTTTTCTATGGGTAGAATTGAGCTATGAGTGGACAATAGAGACAACCTCTATTGTGGAATTGTAGCCCCATTTAAGGGGTGATTTGTTGCTGAGATTTGGAGAAACAAATCTACAGTTGGGTGGAACATACTTCCCATGCATTCGGTTCCACATTCATTTTAAAAGATAAGTGTTTATCTTTGTTATGTTGTTTTTAATTATGGGTTTTATTTTCTATGCATATACTCTTCTCTTGGGTGAATTTATATGCATATAGGTATATTTGGTTGGATTTCATTATGCTAGTAAATGCCTATTAAATCCCCAATGCATTGCAAGTTATTATGGGTTTTAATTGTTGTATGCTTACTCTAAGTTTGAACAATGATAATATGCTCCTCAATATGAGTTAATAAATTGCATTCATGTTTAAATTGATGATGATAAATGTATGGGCATTTTCAGCATGATACATTGCATTTAAAATTGATGATATTAGAAAATTTTTGATGAGTTTAGTAGTGGGGGATACTACAAAATCAATGTACTTATATCATCGTTGAAATCAATGATTGAACCATTTTATACTATATACTTTCTAAAACTCATGTTTCCCTTTTTGGATGGAAAGGAGGAGAAGCAAATAGAGACATTAGACATAATTAGAATATTGGAATCCAAACAACGAGGATGAATTGGTGGATACTACAGGAACCTCAAGTTCGCAAGGAACTAGTGCTAACGCGATAAACATTGATGAGGACAAGGCCGATGGTCCAACGAAGGAGCAAGGGATCCCTAGTGTAGAAGGTCTATCCAGGCCACCCGAGACTTAGAAAAGAAACAAGAGATGATATTCCAGGTTTCTTGAATATAGTCTCCTTGTTTTTATAGTTTTCAGGTGTCATTTAGATAGTTTTTTTAATATAGTGATCCATAAGTGACTCTTTTAGACATTATTGTTTTATTATGGGACATGTTAGAGATCTGGTTTCCATTTTTGGAAGCTCTCAAAGTCTGGATTGTATAATTGTATATATTCTATTAATATAAGAGTAGATTAGTTTCCTTTTTAAATATTTAAAAGAGAAAATGGATTTTGCATAAAAGAATTATCTTTTTTGGTTATAAATTTAAAAAATATATGATAATTTTTTTAAGTATGAATAGAGTTTTACCATGTTACAAGATTTTGCTCAATCCTTAACAATATCAAAACATTTAATTTTCTTATCCTCTTATAAAGTTATGAAATTCGGTGGCTAACGGCAGTTCTAATGAGTGTTTTGAAAGCTTTGGGACTTCAAACCTACCGGCCAGCCTTTACATTTCATGTTATTGACTCACATGTGCGAAGGTTTTGGCCTCCGCTTCTGGTGGCGTAGTTGGCTATGCTACTTGGTCAACTGTACTGAAGCGTAACGCCAAGGGCCTTACCAAATAATGTAAAAATTGATATAATTAACACCTTTAATCATTATAAAATTAATTGTATTTTATTAAAAAATAAATAAATAAATAGATAGGTAGTGACCTTCTGTTCTAATTTTTCAATTTGTAACCTACATATTTGGACGGGCAGAAACGTAACTTGTGGGTTGTCCACACGTCAATTTGGACAACTGAATTCTACACGTCAATTTGGACAACTTGTGGGTTGTCCTTATCGTCAATTTACTTTCCGGTACAACTGAATTCCACACGTTTTTTTTGGCATCCGTCCATTCATAATTATGGCAGGACTGACTATTTATTCAAGTCTTTGTGGCGGGGACTAGTCAACAAACTCCATTACTGATAGGGGATCAGTCAAGAAACTCCTCTTTATTTAAAAATATGTGTTTCTTCTTAAGAGGTTACAGGTTCAAATCGAGAGGGGGGTAGGGTATGTATACTTTCGTGGATTTTACCAGTCAAATCGTTGGGCGAAGGGGGGTCCCTTGTCCCACAAACAAGGGGGTCTCATACACCAATTTGGTATGCTGGCTTGACCGTGACCTTAAAAATAGATTATTATTATTATTATTAAAGTGAAAGTCGTCTTCTATCTAGACTTCACACAAGAGACAACATACAACAATCTTCTACAGACCTTAATTTTCTTACTTATGGGAGAATTAACCACTTGTACGTATTCCTTTAGTCAACACGCGCCAATTAGAATGTGCTTGACTTTTAAGACTCTACACAGTTAAGTTTGTAATTCCGTGATATTTTATTTGGACGGGCAACAACGTTGCGGGTTCTCCTTTCATTTCTGGGACGAATGAATTCCAACCGTCTTCTCGCATCCGTCCATTCATAATTATGGTCGGACTGACTATTATCAATATACGTTTTCCGTCATACATCAATGCTGATATTTTCAAGCGAAAGTCGTGTTCTAACTCAACTTTTCATATCTTGGCCTTGCCCGGGGGAGAACACATAGCAATCTCCTACTTTCAAGGATACTTCCATCTATTCTTTTTTACTTATGTGATAATTTTCTAGTTGTTACGCATAAAGGCGTACACCTATTGACAATGGGCACAATTAATTACCTTCTAATCTAAAATTATAATCTGATGGCTAAAAATTGAAGATGTTGGCTTATTCTTAGTCGTCCTTCCAAATCAATGAATGTGATTTACTCTTCATTTACCTAATCATATTAAGAAATTACTATAGCAGTATATGATTGCCACATTTAAATGATTAATCTTTGGGATTACCACGTTTAGATTTACTGGCTTTCTTCCATTTTCTGGCTTTCTTCCACTGTCCACGCGTTTCATTTTCTAGTTGTAGGCACTTTTCATTTTCCGGCTGTCCATGCGTTTCATATTGGATCGCCAAAGGTGGAAGACTATAACAGTATGGTGGGGGAAGGCCATTGCTGCAGGCTTGGGGCAGATCATCAAGCGTTTAGGGTTCCGACAATTAACTTGCGGGAGCAAGCTTTGGCATCACCTTTTAGCGTTCATCAGCCACGGTTTTGAGTGGTTGTGCTAGTATGTAATCCTTTTGACTTTTTCAATCTCCATGCTTCTATTACAACTTTCCACATTAGCGAACGTTTACACAAACTTTCCACATTATTTGTTTACATGGGATCCATCTTTTTAATAATAATATAATTTCATTGCTTCTTTAGAGACAAGTGCAAATGGATTTGGCCTTGGCAACGAGCTCTGAGAGCTCTGCAATAATGGCAAACATGGCAGAATGACCTTGACAACGATTGGGCGACTGGTGCGAGCTACAAGATTTGCATTATTGATGGACCTCTTAGCAACAATGGCAGATCCTTGTGTGAATCGGCCCTACCAAGACACAGCTTGCTCCTTTATTTTTGCGCTTCCACATCTTACCTGTGAGGACATCATTTCCAACGCCTATTTTGTTTTATCTTTCTGACTTTGATCCCTTCTTGGACATCATACCTTACCTGACCCCACACTGAGGAGACTTATCCTTTGATCATTTTTTCTCCTGCCACAACACTGTTCAAAGCTCCTAGTATTTTTTAACCTTATCCTCCTTCACGAGATCCACATTGATGGAGGCGGAAGTCAGTGCACTCATGAGTGCCGCTAACGAAACCCTCTGGAATAGTGTGGGCCTTTTTACATCGATGGATGAGCTCTCTAAGCATACCTCCATTTCATTATCCCCTTCTTTCTCTATTTCCCTGACCATTATTCTTGGTCTTACAGTTCCCTTACACACCCCCCGGACCTCGTTCTCCTTTACTCCATCCACCATACACACACACTCTACTACTATCCCTAGTGTCTCCTTCTCCCCGACCCTCCAACAAAACCATCTACCTACAGCCACATACTCTTCTCCTCATGCAACTAGCAAACTACCACACTATACCCTGGACCCTTTCATTAACACTTCTCATCCTCCTCCCTGCCGAGGACCCACACAAGTTTCTTGCAGTACACTAGTTCACCAAACTCCTCATAAGTTTACATCTCCCTCTGGACCTGCACAAAAGACCCACAATCACTTTCCTGGGGCAAAAAACCTTCTCATAGACCGTGGGTATCCAAAAAAAACAAAAAGAAACTAGTTCTTGGCTTAGATATTGATCTGGCAGACACAGTCTCCAGGGCACTCTGCAATCTTGTGGGCAGAATCTCCTATAGACATCTCTGCAACTCGAACCTAGATACCTGGATGCTCAAATCATGGAAAGCCTATTCTGGGTTATGTCCCCCACCTCTCACATCTTGGGCGTGGCTGGCTCTTTTTTCAGTTTAAATCCGCCGAGGACACTATAGCCATTCTGGAATGCCTCTGGATCCTGGATGACAACAGCCTTATGCTGAAATGGTGGAGAGTGAGCTTTGATCCATCTCAGGATTTTTTCGCCATCGACATTTGTGGGTACTCCTCCCTGGACTACCACTATATCTCTGGAATGAACAATCCCTCATGGCTATTGGAAACTCTTTAGGACGCTTCATCAGCTTGGACTCAAAAACCCTCTCTGGCACAGATAAGAAACTCGCGAGGATTCTAGTTAAGCTATATATACACGAGGGTCTACATGAAACTTTGGATATAGATTGGAGAGGACACGTCACTCGTCAAAAACTAGATTATCTTGGCATCCCTTTCAGATGCACACTTTGTAGACAGACGGGGCACTTGAGAAAGACTTTCACTGGCATTATGAAAGAGGAAATTTCAGAGGAAACTATGCTTGAGCTAGCTTCTATGTCGGATTCACCAATTGCACCTACACATCTACATCTTCCAGATTATCCTGATGATGACAACTCTCCTAGACTGGAATCTATTTCTGGTAAGCTCAAAGCTATATATTAATAATAATAATCCATTTTTTAAGGTCACGGCCAAGCCAGACACCTATTTACTCCAAATTATGGCAAAGCTATATGTCCAACTCTTTACTCCTTGCTCTCCTCCTTAGAATTAGAACTCATAGATAATACTACCATTCTAAACAAGGGACCAACTTCCTTCACTCCAAGGGACAATAATCTACCACAACCTTTTCATAAACTGTCTACCCATTGTCCGATTTCTACTTTCCCACACAATCATGTTCACTCAGCTGATCTTTCTGCTACATTTTCTCCAGTTCTAACTGGTGTGACTCCGACCAGCTTTCTGCCTACCACAGATTCCCCTTGCAATCAAAATACCTCACTTCCTATCGCCCTAACCTGTCCCCCGACCACCTCGACTTCGTTCAACACTCTGCCTACCACAATTTCCTCTTGCATTCAAACTTTTACAGTTCCTATCGCCCCAACCTGTCCCCCGACCACCTCTACTTTTAATCTCCCAGCTATTTCCTCCACGGTGGACCGAGATGATACCAATAACACAATACTTTACAACCACACTCTGGCGACGGAGAGTATTGGTGACCAAGTTTCTGAATAAGAGGTTTATTTTGGCCTTCCGATTCTGACGAAGTCTGACACTGGAGAAAACACTCCTGGTGTTGTTTTAGACTCACTTCTACCCTCTTACAAAGAATTTTTAACTCCCACGCCCTTGCCTACCTATCCGGGACCAACATTACACAACTCACCAGCTTTTGATCTTGGTCTGGGACCAGCTGAGACCACAACTACAACCCTAGGTGAAGACTACACATGGTCTAGAGGACATGGTTTCAAACACTCTCCGATCAAAACTCCCAGTGTCCAACGCAAGGAGGATCATCAACCTATTCACTTAGTGGTTTCATCAAACACTACTACTAATATTGGGGTGCTTAGAGGCATGAAAGCCCTAGCAAGAGAAAATCCATGATCTTTCTCTCCCTCAACGTTAGAGGGGTGGGGGGCCACCTAAAAGCTTCCTCTTTCAAAAGATTTCTCTCCCATATTTCTCTGGACATTATCTTTCTTTAGGAAACCCTCGTGGACAGTAAAAAGGCTAGACTCTTTCTAAACCAGTTTCTTTCCAACTGACACATCTTCTCAGTTAATTCTCTTGGTACTTCTAGGGGTTTGGCAGTGGCTTGGGATCCTGAAAAAATATGGTTTTCATCCTTTTCTTTGCTGTGGAGGCATGTTACTGTTTGGTACTTTCCTTATAACTAATAACTGGATAAATCTTCTCAACATATTTGCTCCATGTTTCGATAGACAATTATTTTGGGAGCAGATTGAAGCTAGGGGCCTTCTTGATCTTGACAACTTGATACTTGCAGACGATCTTAACCTCACATTATTAGCTGGAGAAGTATGGGGGGGCCACTGCTACACTTGACACTTTGACAAATTACTTCACTACTATTTTCACTGCACATCATTTGGTGGATTATGCACCAAAATTCCTGACTCCAACCTGGCGCAATGGACGTGTGGGTCCAGATTCCATTTCAAAGAGGTTGGACCGTTTTCTAATCTCAAAACGTTTTATCTCTTCAAAAGGTAGGATTCACTCATGGGTTAATTTTCCTTTTCTGTCCGACCATACTCCAGTTATCCTGCAGCTGGATTCTTCTCCTCTCAAGATTGCATACCCATTTAAATTAAACTCGGGCTAGCTCCTAGAGGTAGAGTTTAATTCCATTGTTGTTGATGTTTGGAAGGATCCTCTTTTCATTTTTGAACTGTGTGTTCAACACCGATTTGTATGGAAGCTCAAACACCTAAAATCCCACATTAAATCGTGGGCCTCCACTTATAGACAAAAGAATGCTCGAAGACTAATTGAACTTGATTCAGAAATTCAGGTTCTTATCCATACAGAAGCTAGTGCAGGGACTTTTGGAGATAGCTATCAACTTCTAAAGGGACTTGAATTGGAGCAAAATAAGGTTCTTCTAATGGACGAAATCACTTGGAGACAACGCTGCCGAGAAAACTAACTTATGCATGGAGATCACAATAACAAAAAATTGCACAAATTTTCCAGTTCTTGTACAAGAAAAAAACAAATCTGGGAAATCATTGTTGAGGATGGAACACTTCACAAAGGACAACAATCTTTAAAAATTGCAGCAGTCAACCATTTCAAGACTTTTTTTGAGCAGAATCCCTCAACAAATCTGGAGACTTTTGTCTCGGTAGCTAGCCTCTTTACCCATACAATTTTTCCAGAAGATACACTTTCTTTAGACTGTCCCTCAACTCTTTAGGAGATATCAGATGCTCTCAAATCCTTCTCAAAGGACAAAATTTCAGTTCCAGATGGTTGGACGATAGAATTTTATTTTCATTTTTTCGATTTGGTTAGCCCGAACCTTCTGGAGCTTGTGGAGGATACTAGACTTAGTGGAAAGGTGATTGGTGCCTTAAACTTGACCTTGCTCACCCTAATACAAGAAGCGACCATTATCAATTTGCATGGGCACGCAGAAGTGAGTGGATGGTGAAAGCATCTTTGGTCTTGTCACATTCTGCCTAAGATTAAACATTTTACTTGGTTGATGATGGAATATAAACTAAATAGCTGGGATATTCTACCAAAAAAGGGATGGTCTAGGCCAAACTATTGCCACCTCTATCTTTCTGACTCTGAATCTACAGACCACATCTTTATAAAGTGCTCATTCAATAGATAGGTATGGGAGAAAATTGCTCTGGCACTAAACTTTCAATCCATTTAGGATGGGAATGAGCTTTCAGACTGTTTTGACACTTGGGCCTAAAGGGATCGCAAGCACTTACAGATCCCACCTCTTATTTGCTGGACCATATGGTTGGAGAGAAATAAAAAATTATTTGAAAATGTGATTCCATCCGCAAATGCTGCAGCTTACAAAGCCCTTGGGATTTTTAACTCTTGGAAGGAAGCACACACTAAAAATCCAAGACTACCTCACATAAAGATAGGCCCTGATTTAGATGACACACCCACAGCGTGGTTCGATGGAGGAGCGCTTGCAAATGGCACTCAAAGTGGAGCAGGTGGGATAATCAAAATCTCACCAAACACTCTTTATAAATGGACTTTCAACTGTGGCTCGGGCAGAGCTTTTGGGTGCCTGGGCCACACTATTCTTGGCCTCTAGACTCCACATTGATGTCCTCTAGGTTCTAGGGGACTCCATAATTGTTATTGATTGGCTTAGCAACAAGGACGATCTTCAAGAAATCTCCATCGCAGCTTGGAAGGACAGAATTTGACATCTACAACACACTTTCAAAAAACTCAGCTTCAATCATATCTATCATGAGCACAACAAATCAGTCGATCAAATTTCAAAGACAACGCTCCAGAAACAAGAGGGTATCCTATATTATAACCTATGGATTGATGGTCATGAGTGTCCCCCCCTCTCACTAACTCTTTACTAAGATCAGTTTACTCCTCCTTCCCCAGAGGACTTTCTCGATATGAAAGTTGGAGTTTTTATTTCCTGATTTCAGATCTCTCTCTTACACTTCTGATTTGTATGCTCTGATATCTCTCTCATTAGTTATCAAGCAACTTCCTCATTCTGTCACTTTCCATCAAAAATTTCTCCTTTTGTCCATCGATAGACCACTATAGGAGAAAGTTTTATCTATTTTTTCAGCAGATTTTCCTTAGTCTCCGATTGTACCTTTTGGTATGAAAACAAAATATATAATATATAATTGCAAAATTTTCCCGTTGGAAAAAAAAAGTGCAAATGGATTTAGTCCTCATACTGAATAGTTTTTTGAATTAAGATGTATGTAATTTGGTTGCTAGGGTTA
>ML780977.1:1481581-1513294 GCA_009831015.1 Picea engelmannii | reverse complement strand
TACCGTTACCCATCAAACAAACTTGGGTCCATTACCCAAACCTGGGGTCTCCAACTTCTCATGGCCATAACTCTCTAACCATGAGGAATTATGTGACATTCCACATACCACCGGAAATGACATGACAAGAACTATCCATCTAGAATATTTTCTTTGAAAAATTCATTTTCCTTCATCTCATTATTCCACAATTAAGCATGGGTTCTTTTACTGCACAAAGCGTCTTCCTGTGAGGGCTTTCACCATAAGGGGACCACTTTGCAGTTCATCCATATTTACTTCTTATCAACCATGAAAAAACAATAATGAGTCATATTTACATCAAACACTATTGGGTCCATTACCCAAAAATTTGTGCTACGGGTCTTTCTTCAAGGGTTGCCATCAATGGCAACCAAACTTAATCAACAACTAGTTTACCACACAAAATAATGAAATTAACAAAAAAGTGAAATGAAAGAATCCAAGCAAATAAATGCACCATCCACATAATGAACATAAGATGTACCCTGGGAAAACCCAATACGAGAGAAACCCAACTAGAAGGTGAAGCCTATGCTTTGCTCTTTTCTTTTGAATTATAAAATGTAAATACAAAGAAAGTGCACTCACTATGGAGTTTCCATAGACACTATGACCGATATTGCTACTACAAAGTCTTCTACTTCATATATTTTGCTTCAATATCCCACTCTCAATGCTTTGCTCTATATGCAACAATACCCAATACAATAATAATGGAATCCCTTCATTTCCTARTGGCTTAGTGTTTAACATCGCCTAATAGCCATTTAGGGTTAGTGGTGTGGTTTTTGCATACCTCAACCTTTGATGAGGGTTAGGGTTTTTTAACCCTCTAGAATCTTCTTCAAAGTCCACACATGATTAGCTCCCCATGTGTGAGTAATGTGGGCTGACATTGCATCCATTCGATATCATGGTGGTCAACAAGATAGGTCAACTTACAACGTGCATAACTTCTACATACAAATTCTTACTGAGGTGATCTTTGTGCCTAGGAAATCTCTCGATGTGTAGAATAACATCACAAGACTAAGAACTTTGTTTAGAAAGTTTTGACCCCCAAAACAATCATTTAATATCTCAAATAGGCTCAAAAATTTTATAGACCTCAAATCCCCCCTAAAACACATGACCCTAAAATGAACCTACAAACCAATAACTCTAATTTTTCTATCCTAAATATTAAAAATAAACAATAAATTATATAACAATCCATTTCAAATCACATAATATTTCAAATCTACATAACACATTATATTATTTTATTTTAATATATAATTTGTTTTTACAATACACTTACATCATAAAAACAATTAATAATTTTAATATATTCTTGTTACTTTAGGATAAACATCCCATGCGAGAACATGAACTTCAAAAAACATTGTTTTTATGACTATAATATAAAAATGGGGAGGCCACTTAAATCATATTATTGTTGAACTTTCCTTGAACAAGAAACACATTCGAAAAGGAAAGCCAAAAAAATTTGTTCTTAATTTTACTATATTTAATGTTTTATTACAATCTACTTGAAATAGTTTTAAATTATTAAAAGAAATTAACTATTTTTCTTATTTGATAAGAAATTATATATACAAATTAAAAAATATATATTATTATGCTAAAGGGGTTCTTTAAGGAGAGGTTCTCTCTCAATTTTAGATGCCCGTTAAGGTCCTATACAAGCATGACATGTGTCAGTGTGGCTCCAACCACCTGTCGATTTCCTCATATACTTCTTACCTTCCTCCACCACCCTGTAACACAACCTTTTCCCTTATCCTTCCTCTTTTCACTAGAGATGTCGACAACACCATCTTTGCACCACCTCTCTTAGATGTTGACAGCATCGCCTTTTCACCACCGCTCTTAGATGTTCACAACACTGCCTTTGCACCACTGACCTTCCTCTTTTCATTGCAGATGTTGACAACATTGTGTGATTAATATCAAAGTTTTGAGGTTTTCTTGGTTTCTTCGCAGAGGCATTAACCATTGAGAGCGTTGCAGGAGAGATCCAGGTTGGAAAAACCTGTGATGGGTTCGTCATCGTCTTCTTCTTCGTGCAGCCACAATAACAAGAATAAATGGAGTGCATTTTCTGAAGTTCAATTACTGGAGTAATCCTGATCAGTTAGAAGATGGGTATGACCATAGAACAACTTATCCCACATAATAATATAGCATTTCTCAACTTGATGTTCCCTTGCTTTCTCTGACAACTATAGTGAGCCCCCACAGGCCAGAAGGATGAGAGAGTCCTCGTTCCCAGCTCCCACGCTCAAGATACTCCATAAGGTGAGCCAACAAGACTGAACTTCAACAAAATGAGTGCATTAAAAACCAACAGAGAGAAGAAACCTGATGATTTCAGTTTATCTTTTTTTTGGTTTTGAGCAAAATTTGTGATTTTATCAGATTCGCCATAGTAACATTATTAGCATAGGGTTGCATTCGATTCCCTGGAAGGCACATTCAGGTGGTGGGTGGATTCATTGGTTTCGGAGGGACTTGCAATCGATAATGTAGAGACATAGGTTGAATTAGAGGTTTTCTTGGTGTGTAATCGTTTTCAAAGTCTTGTTTTCTGGTTTTCTTGGTATATAACCATTTTTAGAGTTTTGTTTTCTTTCTATATTGATTGTTTTTTTATACATGAAACATTATTGAAGAAAGCTAACGAGGGGACATCATCAATGTCGTCCATTTCTGAAGTTGTTGCCTGCACTGACAAGGATATATGGCACGAGTGTTGCTTCTTGGACGATGATTAAGGCAGGTAGTGCGAGGCAGTTGGGGGATCTGGTTGTGAATGCAGGTGAGAAGTGCGCAACAATGGAGAGAACATGGAATCATCCAGAAGGGTTTCGAGGGGACTATCCTCCTCTGTAGGAATACACTCCTCCTCAGACACTGCATAGAGATGGCAGAAGCTCTGCTCTCAGCTCTTTCCATGTATTCGAGGAGTTTTCACTGTCCAGGGTGAACTGCTACATAAAGCCTCTATAAGGCTACTAATACCGTTTTAAAAGGGAAACTGAGTAAACAAAACTATCTCTCTGCCTATAGGGCTCTTCACATATTATGTATTATCTTTATGAAGGGCGACATTGTTTTATAGAGCCAAAAGTTTACTATGGTTTAATATTAAGAAAAACTTATCCAAGGACAAGTTACCATCATTAGTAATATATATAATTCAATCCAGCACAAATTTTCTATTTTTCTTGTGATCTGTTTTGACAAACGAGACAATTTTTCTCTCTGAAATATATGGCGCAGTTGATGAAAATATCTAACCCAAACCAAGTCTCTTATCGAATAACGGATTTCCTAGTATATTATTTTTCTTCGTACACTAAAGAAATGTATTTAGGAGTGAGATTCACATTTTTTAATTCACATTCTTTGATAATAATTATTAAAAAATTCAAGATCAATAAATATCTCACAACAAAATAACTATTATTGTATATATTCACTGAGATATATACTATTATATATGAAGTTATATGATATATATTTGAGCATATACAATTACTATTTTACAGAGTAAGAAGTATTTTATGGTATACAATTCAATCCTACTTATAAAAAACTGACACAGATTTATGTCAACTCCAAGGGTCGGGATCTTTTCACTGTAAACGTGGTACTTTTGATATTTGGTTACGAACTTTTCAATATTCATTGGCTATACTATTCATTGTTTAACATTACCTTCTTTACCATATTTTCTTTATTTTTAGGGGCTATTAGTGAAGGTTTATTGATGTTGTAAATCTTATCCATTATAGGTAAAGGTAACATTTGTTGCAATAGACAAAAACATGGCTTTATATGAGGAATGAACTTATGATGTTGTTTTTCATATAAGGAGATGGATTTATCAATTTGTTTTTTTCTCTATTTTTCAGATTGGTCACAGGTTCAATAGATAGATGCATCAATTAGTTTTGTCACAAGTTCAATAGATGGATTCATCAATTTCCTTTTACCTCTATGTTACTTTTTATCTTGCTCGTAGGCTCAATAATGTAGGTCTTTTTAATTTTGTATTTTAATCTTTCAACCATATAGATTATATAAGTTTGTTGTGTGGTTCCACATGTAATATGATATTCCTTGTAGGAAGGGACTTAGAAGAAAGAGAGATGGAATTTTTGTGGGAATACTTTTTATTTACTTGTAGGTTAAAATTTATAAGTCCCATGGGTTAGCTCAGTTGGTAAGACATGCACACACTCTCCCGTGTTATGGGGGGAGGTCACGAGTTTGAGCCTAGCTAGGATCACGGGAGCCGCTGCTTTCCACTCCCATATCATCCACTATGTGGGGTAGTATCGGGGTGAGTTCCCAACGAGTTAATTTCTCATCTGGAAAGGTTAAAATTTATATGTTGATTTATTTTATTTTTAGAAAAAATATGAGAAAACAACACACAGTGAGGCTACACTCACTTCTCTATTTTTCAATGAAGATTGATTACATTCTTAAATAGGAAAAGACTCTACTGAGTTGGTTACATGCAAACCAAAGACAACTAGGCTCTCAACTAAAAACTGACTCTTAGAACGGACTCTTACAACTGGCGCTTACTCCATTATTTCCAAGTCTCCCCCTTAATGGAGAATGGATTGACTTCTACACCTAGCATCTCCCTAAACATCTCAAACTTAATCTTTCCAAGAGGCTTAGTGAAAATATCAGCAACATTTTCACTAGTATTACAATACAAAAGAGCTATTTCATTTGACTGCAACTTTTCTCTAACAAAATGAAACTGAGCTTCAACATGCTTTGTCCTTGCATGAACAATCAGATTCTTCGCAATATTGATTGAACTTTGATTATCACATTTGATCATCGTAGGTTCCTGTCGTTCTTCTCCAACATCTTGAAGAACTCTTCTTAACCAAATAGCTTCACAAGTTGCTGCACACAGTGCTTTATATTCTTCTTCAGTAGAAGACAAAGATACAGTAGGATGCTTTTTACTGCTCCATGAAACAACCCCAGATCCAATGCCAAACACATATCCAGTGGTTGATCTTTGATCATCCAGATTGCCAGCCCAATCAGAATCTAAGTAACTTGTCAACTCAACATCAGATGCATCAGTATATTTAATACCATAATCAAGTGTTCCTTTTAGCTACCCGAGTACTTCCTTTGCTGCATTCCAATGGCTTTCATGAAGTTTCGCCATAAACTGACTTAACACACTCAAAAAATATGCAATATCAGGTCTGGTTGTGGTGATCTAATTCAAACTACCCACCATCTGTCTATACACAGTTCCATTCACCTCCTTCAAACCATCATCACAAGAAAGTTTCACATTCTGCTGCATGGGAACAATAGAAGACTTACATTGATCCATTTTAAATATCTTAAGTATTTCTCTGATTTACTACTTTGACAAACAAAAGTTTGGCCTGCATTTCTCCAAACTTCAAGACCTAGGCAGTAATGTAACTCACCAAGATCTTTCATTTCAAATACATGTGACAACTTCTCCTTGATTTCATCAATTAATTTCTCTGCATTTCCTATAATTATCAAATCATCAACATATAAGGATATCAATACTATATACCCTTGCTCATCAAATTTGGTATACAGATTTGGATCACTTTTGCTCCTCATAAAACCCTGTTGCAGAAAGAAGGAGTCTATCTTCTCATACCATGACCTAGGTGCCTGTTTTAGTCCATACAATTCTTTCTTTAACTTACACACTAAGTGTTATTGCCCCTTTTCCACAAACCCTTCAGGTTGAGTAAGGTAAACCTCTTCCTTTAACTCACCATTCAAAAATGAAGATTTAACATATAGCTGGTGTAGCTTCCAATGGTACTTTGTAGCTAAAGCAATTAACATTCTGGTAGTATTCAATTTAGCTACTGGTGCAAACGTTTCAGAATAATGAATACCTTTTGTTTGTAAATACCCCTTTGCAACCAATCTAGCCTTATACTTATGTATACTACCATCTGATTTAAACTTGGGTTTGTATATCCATTTGCATCGAATGGGCTTCTTTTGTTTAGGCAATTCACTCAATTCCCAAGTATTGTTTTTCTTTATCGATTCATATTCTTCCTCCATTGTATTTTTCCATTCATCATGTTCATTAGCTTCATCAAAACTCATGGGTTATATGACATTTTAAATGCTACTCATTAGGGCGTAGTCTTTATACCTCTCAAGAAGCCTAATCTGTCGTGAAGATCTTCTCAACTGATTATCTTCCTCCCCACTTTGTGAAGATCTGTCTTCACCTCCAGGTGAACTGTGACTGCTTGAATTGTCCATATCACCGAGTCCTTCTTCTTGTTGTTGTCACTGCGGGGATGGATGTTGTTGTGTGGGATATTGCTACTGCTGTTGCTGTTGTTGCTGCTCTTCTTTAATTCCTTCATCAAGAAGTCTCTGCCATTCCTCATGACTGTTGTCGTCATGATTTTCTGCTTCCTGCTCATAGAAAAGTACATCTCTACTTGTAAATACTTTGTGAGTAGAAATATCAAAGAGTTTGTATGCTTTAAACTCGAAACAATACCCAATGAAAATACATTTAATGGCTTTAGCATCCAGTTTCCTCCTATTCTCCTTTGGAATATGAGCAAAAGCCTTACACCCAAATACTTTCAAATTATGAACTGTAGGTTTGGAACCATACAAGGCTTCGAATGGAGTAACTCCATCAAGACAACTTGTTTGAGTTCTATTCTTTAAATAAACTGCAGTATTTATGGCTTCAACCCAAAATGCATTTGAGAGATTCTTACCTTTCATCATACTACGTGCACACTAGACCATAGTTATGTTTTTCCTTTTAGTGACTCCATTCTACTGTGGAGTGTGAGGTACTGTAAACTGTTGTACTATTCCAAGATCTTTGCAATATTTGTTGAAGTCCCCTAATTTATACTCTCCCCCTTGATCTGAATGGAGGATTTTGATGGATTTTCGTGTCTGGTTTTCCACCATGGTTCTGAATTCCTTAAAGTACTCGAAAACATCATTTTTTCGTCTAAGGAAGTAAACCCATGTGTATCTCATGCAATCATCAATAAATAACAGAAAGTAAAATGCACCTCCTAAAGAACTAGTCTACATAGGCCCACAAACATCAGTATGCACAAGATCTAACACATCTCTCTTTTTCCTATCAGGATTAGAGGGGAATTCATCTCTGTGCATCTTTCCTAATGCACATCCATTGCAAGAAACCTTCTCATTCTTTAACATGGGAAGTCCTTCAACCATATTCTTTTTCTGTAATAACAATAAATCAAGATGATTGATGTGGCCATACCTTTGATGCCAAAGAATCTATGTTGGCATAGTTGTAGAAGTTAGTGCGTGATGTGCTTTGCTGGTAACTTCAAGTTTGTATAGGCCTCCTTCTCTGACTCTTGTTGCAACAGTTTGGAAGTGGTCCAACAAATTCGTCACTATGCAATAATTCTTGAAGAATTCAACCTTCAAGTTCCGATCTGTAATGGTGGACACAGAGATCAAATTTTTCTTTATCCCTGGCACATAAACCACATTCTGAATGTGACGAATAGTACCATTTGACAATGTCACAGGAATGTCTCTGTATCCCTTGATTTGATGAGTGCGGTCATCACCAAGATATATTCTGGCACCATTCTGTGTTTCTTTAAAATTAGCGTACCAGTTCTTATTACAAGTCATATGTACTGATGCTCCAGAATCCACAAACCAGGCATCAGAATCATCCGTTTCAGCAGATAAAGCAACCTTAGACACAAACAACCTAAGATCCCATGAGTCAAAATTCAGGGGTTCATCAATATCATCACTAGCAATAAATAATCTGAGATCATGATTTGACGATTTTTCTGCATAATGACCTGAATGTGTTCTAGGTTTATTCCTAGCCTCATCACTTTTCTTCTTATGATAGTCTTTAACAATATGTCTAGGTCGACCACAATAAAAAAAACTCTTTGACTCATTCCTGTCAGATTGCATACCTTGATTTGGAGATTGTCCTCTCTGCAATGAACTACCTCTCTTCCATGAACTGCCTCCTCTGCCTCTTTCTCCTGATCTCCCTCTCGCAGATCTCTTATTTGGCCATAGTGCCAAATATTTATTCTGAGGCTTCAGACTCTCGTGCCTCTCTTCCTCTTGCAGCAAAATACCTGTCAGTTCTTCGAACGTAGGAGGTTTCTCCCTTACTGCGAGACTTGTTATGAACATATGATAATCTTCTAGCATACCATTTAAGGTAATAGTGACTAGGTCAGTGTTGGAAACAATTTCCCCTATGTTTACTAGCTTGTCTTTCACCTCTTTAATATGAACCAAAAATGAACTAACAGATTCATTTCCATCCATCTTAATGCCTAGCAATTTAGTTTTCAGAAACAAAATGCGATTTGTGTTGCTAGTTTCATACAATGCTTTAAGCGTTGTCCATGTTGCAGCATAAGTTGTAGCTTCTCTAATATGTGGAATTATGCTATCTTTAACTGACATGCGCAACAATACCTTCTATTAGACTGTGTGGAGTCCACATCTCACGCTTGACTTGAGTGTGGAAATTGTGAAGGCTTTCCTCTCTATAATACACTACTCGTCCGTGAAAATTCGAGGGTTTTCAAATGTGCGAAACTTTCAGTAGTATGCCGCCATAGCCTTCAAGAGGAGGGACCTGCGAACTTCAAGAATTTTCCTCACCTCACCCCGTGGCTCTGATACCAAGAGAAAATATGAGAAAACAACACATGGTTAGGCTATGCTCACTTCTCTATTTTTCAATGAAGACTGATTACATTCTTAAATAGGAAAAGACTCTACTGAGTCGGTTACATGCAAACCAAAGACAACTAGACTCTCAACTACGAACTGACTCTTAGAACTGATGCTTACAACTGTCGCTTACTCCATTATTTCCAAAAATGTTTTGGAAATTTTCATGTCAAAGTAATTAAATGTCACTCTTTTAGTTCATTATTACAATGTATGTTCATTTATTAATAGGAGTAAAATAATTTTCTTAATTATTTTACGGTGAAAAGGGATTTCATTGTGAGACTTTAACTTTACCATCTAATAGTTTTATAATTGTATCAGGAATCTTATAAATCTACCAAACTTCATTTAAATGTTCATTGCATCTTTGCATCGAAAGACAAATACCGCTATTTATTTCCATTACATCTTTTTGCATGAAAAAGATTAGTGATGTTTTTCGGTTTTAAAAGAAAACATGCTATGATATGATAAGTAGATTTCTCTTAGTGTTGAATTGGTATGAGAATAAAGTAGACCTTGATTATATTTTGTAAATCAAGTAACAAATAATCATTTGTTTTTTGTTTTGATTTTTTTTTATAAACTACAACAAGAATTTCTATTGTAACGTTCACAATTGCATACTCTTAAACTTTTCATTCTTATTTAGTTGGAACTTTCATTTACTTGTACATGATTGTGATTTATTCGATGAATGCTCATCTAGATTTTACAATTTATTTATTTTTAGTAGAAATTGAATTGACTTTAGTAAGGAAAAGGAAAACTTTTTATTAGAGTGAAACTTGTATGGTTTATGTTATATATATACGTACCGGTAGATATTTTTTTTTTCATAACTTTTATATATAGATATTTTTTTTTCCTCATAACTTTTATATATATATATATATATATATATATATTTCATAACTTTCCAAGTAATGAAGTAACATTGATTATGTTAGAGCTCAACCCAGCAAGAAGACAGGGCCTTTTTCCATATCAAATAGGTCTACCTAGCATGAAGTCTTCAACCATGACGTGAGTAATGAGGTAACGTTGAGGATATTAGAAGTCTTCACCCATGACGTGAGAGTAATGAAGTAACATTGATGATGTTAGAGCTCAATGTTGAGGCATGATTTTTTTTTTTTATGCTTACTTTTGAATTATTGAGACTATTTTTAACTCATATTTGCCTTCCCTTATAATGCACGGAAATGGTTTTAATTATGCTGTTTATGACGTGTGGTTAGCAGCCCTTATTTACAAGGAAATCTACACATTTTCAAAGTTTAACTTGTTGAACGACATGATAAAGACAAAATTTAAAATGTAAGGTGATCGGTTGTTAGTAAGGACCACTTGGAAGTCATTGTCCTTGATACCCGAGATGTTATACAACATCTACCTAATTGGCAGTAAATACTTCAAGATGCATTTGATTTAAATCTGCATGAGTGTGAGGTTTGTTTCATTTTTAAATGTTCTTCTTATTGTCAACCTATTATCATTGGTTATAAATTACAATACCTTAAATGAATTTATTGATAATCTTTGGTTGATATACGAGGAATAGTTAGTTTTCCAAAGTAGCTATTTATATGTGGGGACGTTGCTTTTATTTCTAATGGTGTTCCTAAAGCACAATTAAGACTAGTTAAGACTACCATTAGGTGAGTTGCTTAGTTATAAGGGGAAATAGTTGATGATTGTTAAAAGCATTCTAAAGTTTGGGTATATAGAATTGGTGATAACTATACATTTTCATAGTGCCATATTGTTTGTAGTTGACAAATTTCATACTGCTATATTGTTTGTAGATGACAAACCATTAGTAGTGGATGATATATTGAGACCACATGCCTGTCAATACTTTAAAAAGGGTGATTAATGATAGTGCAACCAACATATGATCATCTTAACCTGTCAAAACTTGTAGTGCAATCTTCAATTGCATATATTGACTTAAAAAGGGTGATTAATGATAGTGCAACCAACCTATGATCATCTTAACTTGTCAAAACTTGTAGTGCAATCTTCAATTGCATGTTAGAATTGCAAATGCGGAAAACACAATTCACATATGACAATCAACAATCACGCAGATTAAAAACACAGAGATTTCATGTGGTTCACCCAAACGTTTGGCTATGTCCACCAAGCAGAGGTATCGATTGTATTATTATTCAGATCATGGAGATTACAACAGCTTCACTCATACATCTCTCTTAGCCTCTACGTGCATACATCAATTTATAGAAGTTTACACACAGTTACATAAGAAACTGACTATTGAATGCGTTCATATCCTTGGTCTAATTTAGTTACAACCAACGTTGAATAGTAGGATCTGAAATCCTTTCTTGGGAATTCGTTGTCACCAAATTCCAACAATCTCCACCTTGACAACAATTAACCTGATACCTTGCTCCTTCCTTTTTCTCATCACCTTTTCTGCAAGCCAAGAGAATCCAAGAACCATTGTAGCTTCTCTAAAAGCACTGGTTTTGTGAACATGTCTGTGTAGTTTTCTTTTGTATGCACTTTCTCAAGAGAGACTCCACGTTCATTGATGACCTGTCTTACAAAATGGTACTTGATAGGTATATGTTTTGTTTTATTGTGGTAGGATGGATTCTTAGCCAAGTGAATATCACTTTGACTATTACAAAGTAACTTTACTTTGCCCTGCATCCTTCCAAACTCACCAAACAAACCTTTCAACCAAACTTCCTCTTTGCAAGCATGTGAAGCAGCTACGTATTCTGCTTCTGTAGTGGATAAAGCAACAATGTTTTGTAGCTTTGACATCCAACTAATAGTTCCACCTGCAAGAGTAAAGACATACCCTGAAGTCGACCTTCTCTTGTCCAAATCACTTGCAAAATCATAATCAACATATCCACAGACTAATTCACAACCATTGTTATAAGTGATACAATAATCACTTGTGCCTCTCAAATACCGAAGCACCCATTTCACTTATGCCTAGTGCTCTTTACCTAGATTTTCCATATACCTGCTGACAACCCCAACTGCATGTTAAATGTCTGGCCTTGTACTAACCATCACATACATTAGACTTCCTACTGCATTATCATATGGTATTCGAGACATATATTCCTTTTCTTCTTTTGTACTAGGACATAAACTTGAAGAAAGCTTAAAATGGGAAGCCAAAGGGATTGAAACTGGTTTCACATCATTCATACCAAACCTCAAAAGTATCTTCTCAAAATAATTTTGTTGTAACAACCAAATCTTACCTTTCCTCCTGTCTCTGAATATCTCCATGCCCAAAATCTGCCTTGTTGCTCCTAGATCTTTCATATCAAACGTCCTAGCCATCTGAGCCTTTAAACTGTTGATCTTAGTTATTCTTTTGCTTTCTAAAAGCATATTGTCAACATACAATACTAAGATAATGAATATTCCATTATTCAATTTCTTAAAGTAGACACAATGATGATACTCACTCCTTGTATAATTCTGGCTCACCATGAAAGAGTCAAATTTCTTGTACCATTGTCTAGGCAACTTCCTTAGACCATAAAATGATTTCTTGAGCCTGCAACAAATTTCTTGCTGTGATTCTGAACGAACCCTTCAGGTTGTTCCATGTAAACTTCCTCATCCCAATCTCCATTTAAGAAGGAAGTTTTAACATCTAGCTGCTCCAACTCCAAATCAAGTAATGCAACTAATGCTAACACAATTAGAATTGAAACAACTTAACAACTGGTGAAAAAGTCTCATGAAAGTCAATACCTTCTTTCTGAGAATATCCTTTCACAACAAACCTTGCTTTGTACCTTTCCACCTTATCATCAACACCCTTCTTTATCTTGTAGACCCACTTGCAACCTACAATTTTTTTGTCTCTTGGAAGTTATACCAGGTCCCATGTGGCATTCCTTTCTAATGCCTTCATTTCATCCTTCATTGCTTCTTTCCATTTATCACTGTTAGAACCCTTCATAGCTTCTTGATAGCACAAAGGTTCATCATCATTAGTACTTAAAGAAACCGACGAAACAAAATCATCATACCTTCTTGGAGGATTTCTGACCTGCATAGACCTTCTTAGAGAAGTTTGTGGCTCATCGACATTTTATTGATTGTTATCATCAACGATGTCTTCCTCTATAGGAAACTCTTCATGAATATCTTGAGAAACTTGTTTAGGTTCACTTTCATCTGTATTTGAACTGATTTCAAACTGAATCTGTTGATACTTAGGTACTTCTTCCTGTTTCATTTGAACATCTACATCTGATTTGATGAAGGATGACTCATCAAATATTACATCTATGTTAATGGTGATCTTGTGGGCAGTAGGATCCCACAACCTGTACCCCTTAATACCATCACCATATCTGATGCATACCCCCCTTCTCCTCTAAGGACCGTGCGACCTCCGGGTCTAGGATCGATCAAGAAACTGAGCCTCCTCTTTTGCTGCAGACTCCAATGCTGCAGTTATCTCCCTTTCAGCTTCCTGGCTGAAAGTTTTGAGCAATTCTGTTGAATGTTCTCCTCCTTAAATCTGCATGACTGTTTCCTGGTAGCCATCCCCTAGGTTTGGATAGTTCAACCAATCCCCCAACATCTTCAGCTCTCGCTCCCATTGAGTGAGCAATTCATCTAAATTCTCCTCTTTTTCTATTGGTGCAGACATTAGTATATGCTCCTTCTCCTCATCTTTGACAGTCCTTGTTGGCTGTCTTTCTTCTGCTGCACTTGCATCACAAACATAGTTAGATTTAAAAGCATTCAGCCCCATGGCCTCCTTCTCGAATTCTTGTTGCACTATCTCCTCACATGAAACTCTTGTATTAGTCTTTGTTGGACTATTGGAAGGAATATTTGAATTCCACCAATGATCAGAACACACCTCTGATCCTCCTTCGTTGCGATGGGAGTATTTAAATTCTCATCGTCTTCATTCACATGGTCTGCAAATGCACATGAATATTCATCTATCAGCACTCCTTGCTGATATGAACTCTCAACTGAGTTCATCTCTTCTCCCTTGCCCACCTGGCACTCTGGGATTCCTCCTTTGCCCACCTAGTAGTCTATAAGATCCAATGATCCCCCTTCATTTCCCACCTGGCAACTTGAACTTCCATAACTACCCTCCTGGTAGTCTAGGAGATCATCCACTGATCTCCTTCCATTGCCCACCTGGCAACTTGAAAGTTCACTTCTGCCCTCCTGGCAATTTATGAGACCTGTAACTGATCTCCCTTCCTCATCACTGAGGGTTTCTCTGACATTTGTCTCACAGATGAAAATCAGCTCTTCCTCTGTGTCACTGAGGTTTTCAGCATACCTCAGCCACTTCCTCAACTCTTGTTGTTGTTTTCTGGCCAACAACCTTCAGACAGGCCATTTTGCTTTCCTCTTCAAAGTCCATTCGTATGACCAACATGTCTTTTTCTCCTGCTATATCTTCAATATCATTTTTTCCATTCTTGCTCTTATCTTAGTGAGTTCCTCATCAATTTCTGCTTTACTTTTCTTCTAGCGATCTCCTCTTTGACCATGCTCATGGCCTTTAGTAGCCATCTTTTCTGTCTTCAACCCTCCTAGCTATCTACCATTTGTTGCACACCATCTTTATAGAGTATCAGTACTATGTCTTCCTTCACTTGTTGTCCACAAGTGAACTTCAGCTTCTGATACCATTTGATGTCATGGGATGATCACTATTTTCCTTTCCACCTTTGCTTACAATCTGCAGACATAATCCAATTCTTGTCAAACTGTCTTTTCTATCTCCTTCGCTTGAAATCTGCAAACGAAATCCACTCTGATGCCTCTTGATGGTATGCGACTATCTCCTTTATCTCTTTTCCTCTTTCTCTTTCTCTTGAAATCTACAGACGGAAATTTCATCTTTGATACCACTTGATGGTATCAGAGTATTCTCTTTATCTACCCTCTACTACAAAAATTAAAAATCTAAGATCTGATACCACTTGATGTAGACCCCCCTTCTCCCCTAAGGACTGCGCAACCTCCTGGTCTAGGATCGATAAATAAACTGAGTCTAATTGACTCTTTGGCCCTCAAGAACCTCAAATCCACTTAACATGCCCTCTTTCCCTTAAAGCACGGGTTATATGGAACCCACAGATTTGTCCTTAATGCCTTTAAGATTCAACGTATTTAAATGCTAGCTCTCCTAGTTAAGCCACCTCCCTTTATGTGACTAAGGTTGTGACCAGTCGCCTAATCAAAAGGTGTGTCGCGACTTTGCGTATCAGGCCTTTGCATGCGAGTCACTCCAACTCTCCCGACTTCCAAAATCCTGATAGTAGCCTAGCGCATGCTATCCCCTCGATTCTCCTTCACCGATGTGACCCTTCGCTATGACCTTGGGCCAACATTTCGAGTGCTTCGCGAGTGCCCACTTTGCGAATCATCTCCCTGGACAATCAATGGTCCAGATCTTTCCTCGATCCGACGGTTCAGATCAAATCGTGATTTTATGATTTCTCAGAACTCTTACCTCTAAATTCCCGAGTTACGAACTCCCGACAAGAATAGATCTACGGTTCATCTCCCTCCTATCAGCGGTTGTGATCAAATCGCAATTTCATGATTCGCGAGTTCTTGTAACTTTTCCTTTGACTTCTTTGAGTCATGAGTCAGGGAAATGTTTATCTCTCGCCCCATGTCCTCCTTGACGACAGATGATTTCGGAATGATCAACATCTAAGATCTTTTCCTTTGCACTCAATCCTCGTTATCTGGACATTGGTTAGACGGTCCAAATCTTTTCCCTTGAGCTTACGCTTTCTTCTAATTTAGAAGATTTTTGAAATATTTAAAGGCTTCAACCTTTATCATTCCTACGATTCCATTTCTTGGATCTCGTTCATACTTCTTGGGAAATGCTACCCCTCTTGAACTTGATCTCCTGAAAGATTTCGATCTCCCAAGCACTTCTTACTTTTTCGGGAAATTCATCGACCTCATATCCAAATATTGTTGAAAAGAATTCTTTCTCACCCTCCTGGCATTCCTTTGTTCTCATCCTTCGACTTCTTTACAGAGTCGCTTTGGTTCTCTTCGAATTCCATACTTGTGCACTGTTTGGAACACATCTTTACCCAATATTTGAGTTCTTGCGACATCTGTGCACACCTCGCGACAGTTTCTTTACACTTTCTGCAAAGAAGCCTTACATTGTTTCTCCTGAGCTTACGAATTGAGACAGACTCTATCGATGCACTCCTTGCAGACTGAATTCTGGATCTATGCACTCCTTGCAGCATATTCTTACGCAAGATCTATATTCTTGCGAACGACTGTGCACTACTTGCATCAGTCACCTTGCACTCCTTGCAACCTTGCACTCCTTGCAAAGGAAATCTTACGCTATTTCTCCTGAGCTTTACGAGTCAAAACAGACCCTGTCAACGTACTCCTTGCGGATTGTGTGCACACCGCCTCACGAAGAATTTTTTTTTTTGAATTTTATGCAAGAATTTCAAAGCTACATACACTCATAGCAAGATTCATTCATTCTTGAAAAGATTAACGACAACAAAAGGGAAATTGTAAACAATATTCACACCATACATTGGATGAATTTTCCTCTATTATCTTCATTCAAAATCAAGAAAATGGTTATAGCTAAAATCAGAGCAACAACTATTGTTCAAAAATTCCTACTTGCTCATAATTCTTGTAACCCTCTTTAGGGCGTACAAAACCTCTCTTTATACAAAAGAAACAAACTAACTGCTACCTAATTGCGGTTACATCGAGACTAGGGTTAAACTCCTAGGTCACGCGTACTCATTTTTGTTTACGCGCGTGATCTTTCCTTTTTCTGTTTCTATCAGCTGCCAAAGATCTATAGTACCGTCTCGTGTTCGAGGTTCAGAATTGGTCCTCAGGCACTGAGTTTTCGTGCCACGTGTACTTGCTGATGATGCTCCTACATCAATATCCAATAAATATAAGCCTTTTTTATTTTGGATCTAATTTAGAGCGTTGATGTTTCAGAATTAGAGCATAGGTGTCACAACCAAAAACTTTAATATTAGAATAATTACAAGGGTGATCTTTCCATACCTATTCAAGAATCTTGCACTCTATTGTTGTTGATGGTGATCGATTCACTAGATAACAAGCTATAGTTATTGATTTTGCCCAGAGTTCCTGCTGCAAGTTGGCGTTACTTAGCATACTCCTTGCTCTTTCTAGAAGAGTCCTGTTCATGCGTTCAACAACTCTATTTTGTTGAGAAGTATAGGCAGTGGTTTTATTCCTATCAATCCCAATATCCTTGCAATAGTTCTCAAATTCCATTAACGTGAATTCACCACCATTATCTGTTCTTAAACATTTAATGGACCTACTAGTGCTCTTTTCCACTAAATCTCTAAACTGCTTGAAAACATTAAACACATCAGCCTTTCCTTTCAACATATAGATCCACACCTTCCTAGAGAAATCATCTATAAAAGTAACAAAATATGATGATCCTCCATACGAAACTGTAGAGGATGGCCCCCGAACATCAGAATGGATATAGTCAAGGATTCTTTCAGTGGTGTTTTTTCCGATTTTAAATCTCTGCCTATTCTGTTTTCCATAAATACAGTGCTTGCAGAAATCTAACTTTAAAGACTTTAGACTAGGAAGCAACTTGCGATTAGATAATACCTTCAATCCTCTTTCGCTCATATGGCCCAACCATTGATGCCACAATCAAACATAATCAATTTCGTTCTCGGATACAACTATCGCATGATCTGACTCAGTTCTTCCTTCTAACATAAACAAGTTACCAACCTTCTTCACTTTCATAACCAGTAGGATTCCTTTGTAGACCTTCATAACTCCACCTTGAACAATACTCTTATATCCTCCAATGTCTAAGACTCCCAAAGAAAATAGGTTCTTCCTAAGCTCAGGTACATGTCTCACATCAGCTAGTATTTTAACAGTTCCATCGAACATCTTAATTCAAATGCTACCAATTCCCACAACTTTACATGAGATATCATTTCCCATGTAAACTATTCCATCATCTATAGACTGGTAAGTAACAAACCAGTGTTTATTAAGACACATGTGATTTGAAGCACTGAAATCTAAAAACCATTGTTGATCATGACGTGAATTAATACTAATTGATAAAAATTCATCAGTCATACCTGAACATATTGTTGAACTTGTTTCAGTTGCATTCGCTTTCTTCATTTCTTTTGGATGGCCATCTTTGGAGGCTTGTTGTCGCTTCCAACAATCCTTCTTCAGGTGTCCCGATTTGCCACAAAACCAACACTTAAGCTTTCTCTTTTTACCCTTCGACTTTGACCGAGAGAAATCCCTCTGACCTTGTCCTCTTTCTTTAGGTCTACGTTTGACCATCATCGCCTTATATGTAGAGGTTTCTTGATTGGATTTCTTCCTTGTTTCCTCAGACACTAAAGCTCCAACAATAACGTCAAACTCAATACTTTCTGTTGAACTGGAACTAATAGAGGTAACAAAGTGATCCCATGACTTAGGCAAATAACATAATAATATAATCACCTTACATTCAGATTCAGATTTTACTCCCATGTTAGTCAACTGGACTAAAATAGTATTAAAAGTATTTAAATGATCAGCTATTTTCGTACCAGCTTCCTTCATGCGCAAAGTGTACAATTTCCTTTTCAGGAAGATCATGTTCATCAAGGATTTCGTCATATACATGCTTTCCAATTTTGTCCATAAACCGGTTGTTGTCTTCTCCGTAACAATGTTGAACATAACATCATCGACCAAACATAGGCGTATGGCACTTAGTGCTCTCGCATCGATCTCATTCCAGTCTTCATCTGTTATGGTCGCGGGTTGCTTTTCTTTTCCCAAAAGCACCTTCACCACGCCTTGTTGCATGAGCAGATCGTGCATCTTAACCTTCCAGATCTCGAAATTGTTTTTGCCATTGAACTTCTCGATTTCAAACTTAGCACTCTAAGTTTTCGACATTAGCAGAAGAAAAAATTCCAAAACCATTGATTACAAAACCAATCCCTTTAAAATGTCGAGGAACAATGGTATAAACCCCAAAAGGTTTAATAAAAAAGTTCAATAAAAAACCTTTTTACTAACCTCACCCTTTATTAAAAAAAAGATTCACCTTTTTAATCATCCACCCACTTGAATTGTTCACGCTTTAAAACAGAAAATTCATTTTTGAAAAAGACCTTTAATTCCTCCACCCTTTTGTTTTATGCATACAATATTTAATACCAAATATTGTAAAACTTCATACCTTTAATTTTTCAAACCATGCAAATGTTTCCTTGAAGGAAGATTGACGCTCCTGGGAGTATTGAAAGGGAGTGCTAGTTTGAGATCAATGCTCCTGGGAGTATTGAAAGGGAGTGCTAGTTTGAGATCAACACTCCTTCACTATGGATGGGGGAGTGTTGGCGCTCTGTGGTGTAGAAACCGGGTGTGCGGATTTTACGAAAATTGGAATTTCACAAGCGTGAGAGCGTCGACGCGCCTCTAACACTGCATAGGGAGCGCCGATGACCTGCTACTCAATTCCCACCTGCGGCACCTACTCAATTCACCTTTGCTCTGATACCAATTGTTATAATTGCAAATGCGGAAAACACAATTCACATATGACAATCAACAATCACGTAGATTAAAAACACAGAGATTTCACGTGGTTCACCCAAATGTTGGGGTACATCCACCAAATAGAGATATCAGTTGTCTTATTATTCAGATCATGGAGATTACAACAACTTCACTCATACATCTCTCTGAGCCTCTATGGGCATACATCAATTTATAGAAGTTTACACACAGTTACATAAGATATTGACTATTCAATGTGTTCCTATCCTTGGTCTAATTTAGTTACAACCAACACTCAATAGTAGGATCTATATTGACTTTTAAAAGGGTGATTAATGATAGTGCAACCAACTCCTCTGCCCTTTATTCTTTATTGGGGGTTCTCTTCCCCACTTTCGGGTATGGTAGTTTAATTATATATATCTGTATTAAATTATTAAAAAAAAATATTTTATTTATTTTATAAGAAAATTTATTTATAAAAATATTATTTAATTATAAAAAATAATAAATTCAACCATTCAGAAAATGTTAAAGTACTTTAACAATACAACCCAAATGCTGCAAGGTGTATATTCATTTCTCAGGCCTCACAAAATAATATTGGAGATGCATTATCATGCGTACATCTACCACACAAGTCTATGAATACATTCCATTTCCAAGCCAAATGGTCAGGGATTAATGGTTAGCCAGAAGTATGGACTCTTACTACAATAAAATCTAATCTGCTATCTACATTGAACAAGATATTTACGTGGAAGATGGTGGAGGGTTTTGAGGTGCATCTGAAGAATTGAAAGGCAATGGAGGATTGCTCACATCTTCTCCATTTCCTTCTAACATTTGAACAACTCTGCTCATACAAGGACGATCTCTCGAGTTGTACTGAATGCACCACAATCCAACTTTAGTCTGTCTCCTCGCCTTCTCTTCATCTTCCCCATGAATTTCTCCTTCTCTTCCTCCTCCCAATCTCATCCCCAACTCCTCACTCTCAAGCATCTTGAAATCCCACTAAGGAAAGTACAAGCGACTGGAACGGCTCAGATGCACATCGATATTCTTTCTCCCGCCAATAATCTCAAGTAGGAGCATACCAAAACTATAGACATCTGATTTATCAGTAACAGGGCCCATTTTTCTGTCACACACCTCTGGCGCAACATATCCCGGCGTCCCTCTCATGGCCATCACTGAAATATGATCGTCTTGCTTCCCACAAAGTTTTGCCAGACCGAAATCAAAAACTTTTGGTGTGAACTCTGCATCGAGCAACGAGCTCGAGAGCTCTGCAATAATGGCAGACATGGCAGAATGGCCTTGGCAACGATTGGGTGACTGGTGCGAGCTATAAGCTCTGCATTATTGATGGACCTCTTAGCAACAATGGTAGATCCCTAAGTGAATCAGACCTACCAAGACACAAAGTGCTCCTCTATTTTTGCGCTTCCACATCTTACCTGTGAGGACATCACTTCCAACGCCTATTTTGTTTTATCTTTCTGACTTTGATCCCTTCTTGGACTACATACATTACCCGACCCGACACTGAGGAGACTTATCCTTTGACCATTTTTTCTCCTGCCACAACACTGTTCAGAGCTCCTAGTATTTTTTAACCTTATCCTCCTTCACGAGAACCACACTGATGGAGACAGAAGTCAGCGCACTCAAGAGTACCGCTAACGAAACCCTCTGGAATAGTGTGGGCCTTTTTACATCGATGGATGAGCTCTCTAAGCATACCTCCATTTCATTATCCCCTTCTTTCCCTATTTCCCTGACCATTAATCCCGGTCTTATAGTTCCCTTACACACCCCCCGGACCTCGTTCTCCTTTACTCCACCCACCATACACACACACTCTACTACTATCCCTAGTGTCTCCTTCTCCCTGACCCTCCAACAAAACCATCTACCTACAACCACATACTCTTCTCCTCATGCAACTAGTAGACTACCACACTATACCCTGGACCCTTTCATTAGCACTTCTCATCCTCCTCCCTGTCGAGGACCCACACAAGTTTCTCGCAGTACACTAGTTCACCAGACTCCTCATAAGTTTACATCTCCCTCTGGACCTCCACAAAAGACCCACAATCACTTTCCTGGGGTGAAAAATCTTCTCATAGACCATGGGTATCCAAAAAAAACAAAAAGAAACTAGTTCTTGGCTCAGATATTGATTTGGCAGACACAGTCTCCAGGGCACTCTGCAATCTTGTGGGCAGAATGTCCTACAGACATCTCTGCAACTCGAACCTAGATACCTGGATGCTCAAATCATGGAAGCCTATTCTGGGTTATGTCCCCCACCTCTCACATCTTGGGCGTGGCTAGCTCTTTTTTCAGTTTAAATCCGCTTAGGAATTTTTTTAGGACGCTTCATCAGCTTCGACTCAAAAATCCTCTCTGGCACAGATAAGAAACTGGCGAGGATTCTAGTTAAGCTAGATATACATGAGGGTCTACATGAAACTTTGGATATAGATTGGAGAGGACACGTCACTCGTCAAAAAATAGATTATCTTGGAATCCCTTTCAGATGCACACTTTGCAGACAAATGGGTCACTTGAGAAAGACTTGCACTAGCATTATGGAAGAGGAAATTTTAGAGGAAACTATGCTTGAGCTAGCTTTTATGTCGGATTCACCAACTGCACCTACACATCTACATCTTCTAGATTATCCTGATGATGGCAACTCTTTTGGACTAGAATCTATTTCTAGTAGGCTCAATGCTATATAATAATAATAATAATCCATTTTTTAAGGTCACGGCCAAGCCGAACACCTAATTACTCCAAATTACGGCAAAGCTATATATCCAACTCTTTACTCCTTGCTCTCCTCCTTAAAATTAGAGCTCATAGATAATACTACCACTCTAAACAAGGGACCAACTTCCTTCACTCCAAGGGACAATAATCTACCACAACCTTTTCATAGATTGTCTACCCTTTGTCCGGTTTCTACTTTCCCACACAATCATGTTCACTCAGCTGATTTTTCTACTACATTTTCTCCAGTTCTAACTGGTGTGACTTCAACCAGCTTTCTGCCTACCACAGATTCCCCTTGCAATAAAAATACCTCACTTCCTATTTCCCTAACCTGTCCCCCAACCACCTCGACTTTGTTCAACACTCTGCCTACCAAAGTTTCCTCTTGCATTCAAACTTTTATAGTTCCTATCGCCCCAACCTTTCCCCTGACCACCTCTACTTTTAATCTCCCATCTATTTCCTCCACGGTGGACCGAGATGATACTAATAACACAATAATTTACAACCACACTCTGGCAACAGAGAGTATTGGTGACCAGGTTTCCGAACAAGAGGTTTATTTTGGCCTTCCGAGTCTGACTGAGTTTGACACTGGAGAAAACACTCTTGGTGTTGTTTTAGACTCACTTCTACCCTCTTACACATATTTTTTAACTCACATTCCCTTACCTACCTATCGGGGACCAGCATTACACAAGTCACCAGCTTTTGATCTTGGTCTGGGACCAGCTGAGACCACAACTACAACCCTAGGTAAAGACTACACATGGTCTAGAGGACATGGTTTCGAACACTCTCCGATCAAAACTCGCAGTGTCCGACGCAAGGAGGGCCATCCACCTATTCACTCAGTGGTTTCATCAAATACTACTACTAATATTGGGGTGCTTAGAGGCATGAAAGCCCAAGAAAGAGAAAATCCATGATCCTTCTCTCCCTCAACATCAGAGGGGTGGGGGGCCACCTAAAAGCTGCCTCTTTCAGAAGATTTCTCTCCCATATTTCTTCGGACATTATCTTTCTTCAGGAAACCTTGGTGGACAGTAAAAAGGCTAGACTCTTTCTAAACCAGTTTCTTTCCAACCGACACATCTGCTCAGTTAACTCTCTTGGTACTTCTAGGGGCTTGGCAGTGGCTTGCGATCCTGAAAAAATATGGTTTTCATCCTTTTCTTTGCCATGGAGGCATGTTATTTTGGTACTTGCATTATAACTAATAATAGGATCAATCTTCTCAACATATATGCTCCATGTTTCGATAGACAATTATTTTGGGAGCAGATTGAAGCCAGGGGCCTTCTTGATCTTGACAACTTGATAATCAAAGGCGAATTCCTGACTCCAACCTGGCACAATGGACGTGTGGGTCCAGATTCCATTTCAAAGAGGTTGGACCATTTTCTAATCTCAAAAAGTTTTATCTCTTCAAAAGACGGGATTCACTCATGGGTTAATTTTCCTTTTCTGTCTGACCATTCTCTAGTTATCGTGCAGCTGGATTCTTCTCCTCTCAAGATTGCATACCCATTTAAATTAAACTTGGGCTAGCTCCTAGAGGCAGAGTTTAATTCCATTGTTGTTGATGTTTGGAAGGATCCACTTTTCATTTCTGAACTGTGTGTTCTACACTGATTTGTATGGAAGCTCAAACACCTAAAAGCTCACATTAAATCGTGGGCCTCCACTTGTAGACAACAGAATTCCCTAAGATGAATCGAACTTGATTCAGAAATTGGGGTTCTTATCCATATAGAAGCTAGCGCGAGGATTTCTGGAGATAGCTATCAACTTCTAAAGGGACTTGAATTGGAGCATAATAAGCTTCTTCTAATGGACGAAATCACTTGGAGACAACGCTACCAAGAAAACTGGCTTATGCATGGAGATCACAATAACAAAAAATTTCATAAATTTTCTAGTTCTTGTAGAAGAAAAAAACAAATCTGGGAAATCATTGTTGAGGATGGAACACTTCACAAAGGATGACAATCTTTAAAAATTACAGTAGTCAACCATTTCAAACCTTTTTTTGAGCAGAATCCCTCAGCAAATCAGGAGACTTATGTCTCAGTAGCTAGCTTCTTTCCCCATACAATTTTTCCAGAAGATACACTTTCTTTAGATCATCCCTGCACTCTTCAGGAGATATCAGATGCTCTCAAATCCTTCTCAAAGGACAAAATTTCAGGTCCGTATGGCTGGATGATAGAATTTTATTTTCATTTTTTCGATTTGGTTAGCCTGAACCTTCTGGAGCTTGTGGAGGATACTAGACTCAGTGGAAAGGTGATTGGTGCCTTAAACTCGACCTTCCTCACCCTAATACCAAAAGCTTCTACTCCTTCTACCTTTGGAGATTATAGGCCTATTTCCCTCTGCAACCTTTGCTATAAACTCATTTCCAAAATCATAGCTTCCAGGATCAAGCCTACTTTCTCGTATCCTTTCAAAAGAACAGTTGGGGTTTTTGAAATGACGACAGATTCTAGACGCTATTGGCACCGCCAAGGAGTGCTTGCATAGTATCAAAACAAAAAACTCCAAGGCTCTTATTCTCAAGTTGGATCTCAAAAAAGCATTTGATTGCATTGATTGGGATTTCCTTAGACTAATCCTAGCTCGAACTAGTTTTAGCCATTCAATGTGATGTGTGGTCAGTGCCAATATTTCCATTTTGGTCAATGGCGAACCATCTTCCTTCTTTCGAATGGATTGAGGTCTGAGGTAGGGCTGTCCCCTCTCACCTCTTCTATTCTTCCTGGTAATGGAAGCCTTGAGCCTGCTCCTCAAAACAGGCCAAGCTGAAGGAAAGATCTCTGGAATAAAGGTGTCCAGGACCATCAAAATTTTACACCTTCTCTTCACTGACGATGTCCTTATTCAGTCTGTTTTGACACTTGGCCCCAAAGGGATCGCAAGCACTTACACCTCCCACCTCTTATTTGCTGGACCATATGGTTGGAGAGAAATAAAGCTTTATTTGAAAATGTGATTCCATCCACAAATGCTGCAGCTTACAAAGCGCTTGGGATTTTTAACTCTTGGAAGGTAGAAAACACTAAAAATCCAAGACTACCTCACATAAAGATGAGCCCTGATTTAGATGACACACCCACAGCTTTGTTCGATGGAGCAACGCTTGCAAATGGCACTCAAAGTGGAGCAGGTTGGATAATCAAAATCTCATCAAACGCTCTTTATAAATGGATTCTCTGCTGTGTCCCGGGAACCAACACTAGGGCAGAGCTTTTGGGTGTCTGGGCCACACTATTCTTGGCCTCTAGACTCCACATTGATGTCCTCCAGGTTCTGTAACGACCTTGCTTAAATAGATGTATAGGGATTATTAATTATAATTAATTTGATAATCTGATTGTCCTAATATGTTAGTTAAACAATAATTATTTCTTAATAATATTAACTAATTAATTATTATTAATTACTTGTTCATATCTGCCAATGATTAATTAATTATTAATTGACTCATTAATTATTTGAGTAAAGAATTAAAGGGGTTAATAATTTAATGTATTAAAGACTTACGTATATTGGGGGGGGGAAGAAACATTAAATAAGGGGATAAGACATTAAATATAGGGATAAGATATTAATGAAGGGGATAAGATAATAAAGGGGGAGATAAGAAAATTAATGAGGGGAGAGGAGAGTCGGTGAAGGGGGATATGACAGGGAGGAGTCTTACGGGGGAGGATCATTATTTTTGGGGGATAATTCTGGGGCATACATTTTTCTGTGATCGTTGGGTTGTGGGATATTTTTCTAGTGGGAGGAGTTTGATTTTGGTGTTTTTTTGGTGAATCAGAAGTAGGGGGCACCGGGTTGTTGGGGGTTTTGGGCATGGGGGCCAGGATTCCTTTCGGTTTCTTGGAGCTGGGGAGCCAGATAGGCTGCTCCTAGCTGGATGGGAGGTTAGTCGGTTTGGGCAGAGTTGGGTCAGTGCATCAGGCTGGGCAAGGCATCAGGGGAAGGACAACCATATCAGCGGAAATTAGCATCAGAAGTAGGTAATTTATTTATGAAATTGCTAAATTATTTTCATGCTGTAGTTAAATTTTAAATTCTGTCGAATATTATATGCTCATATGATGGCGAATGAATTATTTATGTATGAGAAAGAATTATATGTTTAAATTGTATTAAATTTATAATTTAATTTAGTATGGTCACTACATATGGTATCAGAGCAAGGTTCTAACACTAAGGGCCTATGGACCTTCCCAAGTAAAGTTTAGGAACAAATAATAATTCAAGTTTGATGTATTTTTTTTTCAAGTCTAATCCAGGTATTTCGTGAATGGAATAGCCATGGATTCTTGATCCTTGTTGTTGTCATGCTTATCTCTTTAATTCTTATCTTTAGCTTAGAAAATCCTTCAGATGTAAGTTTGTGCTGCCAAATATGACTTTGTTTGGAATGTTATTGAATCCTTTACCACCTCTATATATGCAGAGACCATTCATGACTAAATGCATATTAAACCCTCGTTTTATCGTAAGGTTATCCAATATTATTGGCAATGGAAATACCCCAACTCGGATAAACTAGAGGAAGTTTGTGTTAACCAAAATGGTAGCGGATGAAAGGTGGAAAGGCAACACTGAAATGCAGAAGATGACACCAAAGGGCAGAGAAGTTGGGACTTCAGAAATTGGAGGCGCAGTCGAGAAAATATCCAAGAACGTCTCTGCACCAAATCTTTGACTGTTGGCCATCGTAGGTCGTCTATTCATTTTAGTGCTTGGATATGGATCACTTGCAATTAGGGCAACTAAAAAAAATAAATACACACTTCTATAATTAGCACAAATAGTCATGGTTATAGAAAACTGTCGTAGATTAACAATAAATACATTCATGTTTAGGCCGCAAAGTTTTGACAAACATATATTATGATTTTATATATATATATATAGTCAAGTATCTAATATTGTGTACTATCGCTCCATCACTCCATCACTGTAATTCCTGTAACATAACAAATAAGATTAACAATCCAACATACAATGAGCCAATCTACAACATGAGCTAATAGTTCCATGTACACACTATCAAAAAATATAATTTAAATTCTGGATAGTGTTCACACACTTTCTTATAACACTATCCTGCAAACCAGATAAGATAATAGTTCCCTGAAAAGGCAAGGAACCAATAAGTATGAACGGGCAACACTAACAACCACACGCTCTAACCAACCGAGCTACTCCAGCCACGCATGCATTTTGATATTATTACAAAATTACTAAAGAACGCATATAAATGTGAGAGAGTGGAACAACACTAATTACAATCAGTAGACGGTATGCATTACTACTCAATGACGTTGCCAGATTTGAACTCGGCAAGCCGCCTTGATCTAGTATGAAGAAGATACAATACGCCCACTGGTAATTCCATATTCCTTTTTCTTTGCTGCAGCGATCTCACCGCTTGGTTGATCTGGCGAAGGTTTCTCGGGGACAGTCATTTGACTTTCTCTAAGTGGAACTCTAATAAATTACCCAAATTTCTGTTGAAATTTCTCTTGAATGAGTGCAATTTTGAATAAATTTTATCCTATTTCATGTAGAATTGGACACAGAAGGAGGAACGCTTTGTGGTGCTATGACGGAGAAGAGTTGTGAAGGTTAAACTACTACATTAGATGGCCAATGGTCATGCTCAAATTCGTAGGCTTCTTCATTCCCTTTTCTCCTGCTGCAGTGCATGTACCCAATTGGATATCACAAGCCAAAACATATGTCAGTGCTCTATGTAGTCAGGGTAATCTAATGGAGGCATTGCCCACCCAATGGAAGTAGGTCCAAACAAAGGAAGCTACAACAAACAACCAACAAGCACAACTCGGGAGGAATTCGAACTTGGGCCGAGTCACCCCATACTGCTTCGCTGAACACACTACCATTCGGCCAAACCCTCGTGAGCTATTCCAGCGAACCAAGCGAACTATCCCAGCGGATGCCAACAAAAGAACACCCAGGAGCCGAGCTAAGAATAACGACAGAACACTCAGCCCAGCACCCAAGCTCCAGGATATTAGTGGGAGACCACGACTGCATATTGCAATAAATGACAATAGACTAAATATATATATATATATATATATATATATATATATATATATATATAATATGTTGAAAAAGAAACCCAGTAGCCAAGCACCTGCTACGTCTGTCATACTGTTAAATCTTTGACTCGAATTCTCGGCCCCTTCTCGCACCTACACCAACACATAGCACAAAGCCACGACCAGACCAGACCAGCACCAGCGCCAAGAGAAGAGTGGAGAGGCGGTAGAGGGAAGAGGCGGAAGTGAAGGAGCGTTAGGGTTAAGGAATAGCTTAGGTTTTTGGTACCGAGAGTCAGAGGCCAGGCACGTGGGACTCATGCTAGAAGCCCGACCTTAAAGGCTGCCAGCAAATGCCTTGAAGCACATTAAACTCTCGCCGAACTGAAAGTAAGATTTTTTTTGAATAATTATATTATTATTTTCTAGTAATATTAATTTTAGTTTTATTAATTTATTTAAAAGTATTAATACGCTTGTGTAAATTTGAATTATTTAATTTTTTTTTTTTTTAATAATTATGAGTTTTAATTTAATTTAAGGTAAGTAAATAATTTAATTACTTTAAATTAATTAAATAAAAAGATAAGATTAAATATAGATATAAATTAAATTAAATTAAAAGATTAGTGATATATGAGTTTTAAATTTAATAATATATGGTAAGATTAATATGATAATTAAAATTAATTAACTTATTTGTTGTAATAATTTATGGGTAAACTCGGTAAGTAAATTAACATTATAAAATTATCATGTTAATAGTAGGTTTGAAACCTATGTCATTAATCATGTGATTATTGAATGTAATAGGGTTAAGTATAAATTTTAGAGGTCCATGGGTTTTGAACCCATGACCACCCACCGCCTAAGCATTAAGAAATGACCAACCACCAATGCGCCACACATATCACTTTTCCAAAATAAATTCACATATAAATAATTTAATTATCAATAGTGGCAAGGTACTACCCTGAAGAATAATCTCCGATTATCCAAGCGTCAAGCTCATGGGACCTTACACACAACACATTGAGCTAATCGCCGAGCCCTTCCATTCCATTCCACCAGTCAAAGTCAAACACTAAGCTTCAATGCATCACCTCAGGCTCCCTACATCATACGACCACAAGTCAGGAAGCAATACATAACCACAGCGCACAAGCGCTAAGTTCCAATGCCGAAAGCCACTCTACAATCCTTAAAGACTCACACCTACAACCACCAAGACACACAGTTCAACGCATATGTACAACACACCAAGGAAAGATCACGAGTCAAGCATCGAAGGATATTTAGTTGTAAGCGAAAATTTTAAAGGACTTAGACTAGGACAAGCAGGAAGGAGGCAGTATACACACTAGAAAAGTAAGCTAGAGGAATTGGTGCGTATGGCGCAAGGCTAGCATAGCTACCGGGCAAGGGAGTCAATAGTTTTCTTAAGCGAAGAAATCAAGCTTAGACGCTTAATCCTAACCCAACCAATCCCCTAAAGAGAGTAACGTCTGTTTACAGACAAGTAAAGAAAAACTTACGCCTAACCCTGTTTCTAGTTTGAGTAGCACCAATTTGAAACGTCCTTGAACTCACCCTGACAACTTTGGTTGATGCAGGTTAAATCATACAGGATGGTTAGGATTCAAGGGAATCGAGGCAGGGGAGCATTGTTGTAGGAACCGCCACCACCGCCAGCGCCGCCACCACCATCACCCGAACTAGCTCTCATATTGCGCTCGTTGGAGGCCATAAATGAGACTTTAAAGGGGCGACAACCAGCAGGGACCGAGGTGGAACCCCCACCATCTGGAACGGGTAATCCAGAAGCATCAAGGGATTCAGGGGGAGGACCTCCACCCAAAGACATCACTTGAGAATTGAAGAAGATCAAACTTTCAGAGTTTGCAAGGGGTTGCGCCAGTGAACGCGCGGAATCATGGTTGGAAGGCATGGCAAGGTGTTTTTCCTTAAGGGACTATGTGTCCAACTCAAAGGCGAAGATTGCAATTTTTCAGTTAAGAGACAGTGCCTTGAACTGGTGGGGCAACCTGGAAAGACAACTGCATCTTACCCCAGACACAGTATCTTGGGAACTTTTCGAGGAGAGGTTCCAAAGGAAATATCTGCCAGCGTACTACGAGGAACAACAGGTAGGGGCATTTCATGCCTTAGTACAGGGAAACAGAACTGTAGAAGAATATGAGATTAGATTTATGGAATTGGTCAAATATGTTTCATATATGGATAATGACCAATGACAGGCAGAGCGATTAGTCTATGGATTGAACCCTAAGATAAGAGCTATGGTGCGGATGTGGAAACCGTCTTTGATAGCGGAAGCTGTGAAAAATGTACGTTATGCAGAGGAACACATGAACTTAACTGGAGGTACGAGACCGACCTTTCCGCATCGTCCTGGATTCGTGGGGAAGGCCCCTAGGAAATTTCCCAGGGGAGGGGGCTCAAGGCCACCTCCATATGGTAACAGAGTTGCACCAAGGATAGTAATTGCAGGGATTTCAATGGCAGCAAGTGTAACATCTCGTTCATCACCAACGATGCAGACAGGTCCACGACCATCTCAGGGAACAACTAGTAGGGGCAGGGGTTCCAGGGGAAGGAACTCATTTCAGAGACAGTCACATAACAGTGCGTAGGTTCAATGCCGTGTTACCTATTGGGGATGTGGAGGACCCCATTACCAAGGTGACTGCCCAAAGTTACAATCAAGATTTGTACATAGAGAAGGAAAGGCCCCATTGGGGAGGGAAAATAGCAGCTACCAGATTTATGCAGTGGTTAATAATCGCCAGGTTGAACATCAATCCACAGTGGTGGAGTCTTCAGGTATGCTAAATCATATCAACATTAAGATTTTATTTGATTCTGGTGCTACAGATAGTTTCATTTCACCTTCTGCATTAGAAAAGAGTGGGTTGGCAGCCTACGAGCATGATGACTTTAAACAAGTTGAGATGGTTTCGGGGGAAAAACAAGTGGTAGGACCTAGTGTTGATAATTGTATAGTAGACCTGGGAGTGTGTACTACTAGGTTGAAGGTATACGTCACTGCTCTCGGGGCGTATGACCTAATCATTGGAATGGATTGGTTAGCAGCTCACCAAGCTTTGGTAGATTGTTTGGCAAAGAGGGTGCTTTGTGTCGACGATGAGGGAAGACCAGTAGAGATCCAGGGTGTATGGAGAAAGGTGTCATTATGCTTTATCTCAACTATGAAAGTTAAGCGATGCTTGAGGCAAGGGTGTCGGCTATATGTAGTGGAAGCAGTGAACGAAAGGAAGGGACCCTCATTGGATCAGTACCCGGTATTGTCAGAATTTAAGGATGTTTTTCCGAACGAGTTACCAGGGTTACCTCCTGAGAGGGAGCTTGATTTTACTATTGAGCTAAA
>ML780977.1:1463590-1481531 GCA_009831015.1 Picea engelmannii | reverse complement strand
TTTGTGAATTGCAAATGCAGTTGAAAGAGTTACTGGACTTAGGGCTAATAAGGCCCAGTGTTTCACCTTGGGGTGCACCAGTAATTTTTGTAAAGAAGAAGGATGGATCCTTACGACTGTGTATAGACTATAGGGACTTGAACCATGCTATAGTGAAAAATAGGTACCCAATGCCGCGAATAGATGGCCTCTTCGATCAGATGAAAGGAGCGGCGGTATTCTGTAAGATTGATTTGCGATCTGGTATCATCAGTTAAGGATTAAGGAAGGCGATATCCCAAACACTGCCTTTCAAACTAGGTTTGGACATTACGAGTTTGTCGTAGTACCTTTCAGATTGACCAATGCGCCAGCAGTATTTATGAGCCTCATGAACAACGTATTCCGGAAGTACTTAGATCGTTTTGTACAAGTCTTTCTAGATGACATCCTCATCTATTCCAAGAATGAAAGAGAACATGAGGAACACCTACGAGTAGTGTTGTCCTACCTTAGGGAGAACAAATTGTATGGGAAGTTGTCAAAGTGTTCCTTCTTCCAGAAAAAAATTCATTATTTAGGTCATATCATTTATGGCAAAGGAATCTCTGTGGACCCAGAAAAGGTAAAGGCCATTATGGAGTGGCCAGTGCCGAAAAATGCCCATGAGGTGAGAAGATTCACGGGGCTAGCAGGTTATTATCGGAGATTTGTGGAAGGATTATCCAAAATAGCGAAACCCATCACCACTTTGCAACACAAGGGGGTCAAGTATGAATGGACAGAAGAATGTGATAGTGCATTCATTGAGCTTAAGAGGTTACTAACTAGTGCGCCAATTCTACGAGTGTCGGATATGGAAAAGGACTTCACAGTCTGCATGGATGCCTCGAAGCAAGGGTTGGGGGCCGTGCTAATGTAGGATGGAGGAGTGATAGCTTATGCATCAAGGAAGTTGAAGAAACACGAAGAGCTATACATGACTCATGATTTAGAGTTGGCAACTGTAATGCTAGCTCTGAATTTTTGGAGGCACTATCTTGTTGGGCGAAACTTTGAGCTTAAAATGGACCATCAAAGCTTAAAACATCTCTTCACTCAAAGGGATTTGAATGCCAGGAAAAGGCGATGGAGTGAGTTTATGAGTGAGTACGATTTTGATATTTCATACATCAAGGGAAAAGAAAATGTGGTCGCAGATACCTTGAGCAGGAGACCACATGTCTTCTCCTTGATACCCTTAAACGTCAATCTGAGGGAACATGTGTTGACACAACTCCAAGGAGACAGTTGGTATTTAGAGGTTACTTCAAACCTCCAGAGCAGGAGGCAGTTAGATCCAAAGTATGAAGGATATAGTTTGGAAGCAGACAGACTATTGAGATATCGAGGAAGGTTGTACATCCCTAAAGATGGGGATATTCGAAGCATCATACTAAAGGAAGCCCATAGAGCACTTTATTGTGCACATCCAGGTGTGAAGAATATGTATGCAGACATGAGGAAGCTCTTCTTATGGGTAGGCATGAAGCACGATATAGTCCATTTCATCGCCAAATGCCTAGAGTGTCAACAAGTGAAAGCCGATCACCATCACCCGGCAGGCCTCCTACAACCACATGATGTTCCTATGTCCAAGTGGGAAGTCATTTCTATGGATTTTGTTGTGGGGTTGCCACTCACATCTCATAGACATAATGCCATTCTTGTGATAGTGGATAAGTTAACCAAGAGTGCTCATTTTATTCTGGTTAGAGACACTTACAATGTCACTGATGTGGCACGTGTGTTTGTAAGCGAGGTTATCCATTTGCACGGGATACCTAAGAATATCATTTCAGATAGGGACTCCAAATTCAATTTTAGGTTTTGGACAAGTTTGCAGTCAGCGTTGGGGACTTAGTTGAACTTAAGCACAACTTATCATCCTGAAATAGATGGGAAAACTAAGAGAGTAAATCAAGTCATGGAAGATATGCTTAGGATGTATGTCATGGATAATCAAACCCAGTGGGAGAAGTACCTACCTTTGGTAGAGTTTGCCTAGAATAAAGATGAGGTTGAGGAGAGGGCCAAGAAAGCATTAAACAAAAATTATGAGGCTAAAGGGATAGCGTAGAGAACCTAAACAACGATCCAAAAGTTATATAAGGAAATTCCATAAGTTCCCCTAGTTGTAGAAGCTACCATGGAGGAACAAGTGCAGATGATCAAAGAAGTCATTAAGGTCTTCTGATAAAAAATAGAAGATCTAAAATGATGGAGCATTCCAGGAATGCCACCATAGGTGCGTGAAGCTAGGGAGAGGATTGCAACCAAAGTAGTTGCAAACATCAAGAAAGTAGAAGGAGAATGTGCCAAGCTATGTGAGGAGAGCACACAGATATCGATCGAGTTGGCAGAAGACTCGGAGATGAAGGTAGTGGAAGCATGCTTAAGGGAAGCACAAGAGAGAGCACATCAATATTCATAGAAGATAATGACACTTCCACCAGCAGAGCGGATGACAACTATTTTATAATAGAGGAAGTCATACATGGAGGTAGATAATATGAGGGATCAACAAAAGATCCTTCAACAAAAACTGGGACTGTTGCAGGAAGAGGTAGTGAGGATAATGGGAAAGTTTGGCCACGGTGTAGGGTATGGTCCATAGGCAACGATTGAAGTAGAAGAAAAACTTACAAACTTGATCACACCGGGGGCAGAGGAGATTGAAACAACAGAGGCCACAATCATCAAAGAGGTGTAGGTAGCAAAGGATGCCTCTCAAAATTTTATTTCGGCATGGAAGAGCAGGCAACAGGCCTGAGTAGCTCGGGACGAGGCACATGTGAGTTTTGGGGGCCTTTTGGACATGCAGTTTTGGAAACTGTTTGTTGTGGTGGGAAATCCCCCTACGAACTAGCAAATAGGGTTATATTATGCATGCAGATATGACCAAAAGAAATCTACTTTCTACCTTCGTCCCCAGACCTAATCCCCATTTCTTTTCAGCAAATACATGGTTAGACCAACATACCTTGTTTCTGATGTTTGATGTCGATCCTTCTTCACGCTTGATCGCTTGTTGGAAGCTATCCTCTCAAGATTGACCTGCGTACAAAACAAGCAACAAACTACACATGCATTTTACCTACAGACTAATGGGTTATAGATTCAAACATATATTTAATGAACTATGAAGAACTCATATAGTGGGACGGGAAAATAATTTCTTTATTATTAACTTTAATGAATCAACTTACAATGTTGAGACCGACCACTGCTCCGTGAATCCTAATCCTGGGTTCCTCTTCAAATGTCCTCCAACTTCTTTTCTTTGTATCTCTTCTTGCACAAGGATGGCTAAAGGGTTGGGACAATGGGAATGTGCAATTGGGCATAGTTTCTTTACTCTTATTCTCCTCCTCCAAATAGGAACCCTAACCCTTCTTTTATAGGCTAGAAGAAGCTAGGTATTTGGATGAACCCTCAGACATGCATGGCCGAGAGTTTCAGTTAACTCACCCAAAGCTGTGTGTTCCATCGGAAACTTTCTTTTTTTCGTACTTTTGTCGGTACACGCGGTCTGTTTGAGGTCATCTAGCATGTACACACATGCAGTAATGGAGTAGGGCGCGTGGGACCTTATAAAAGAGGTTTTTTAAAGAGTTGTTCGACAGTTCTTTGGCAAAGAAGGGATATGAGATGGCCTGATGCCAAGTGAGAAGGTATGGTGCAAATTAGGGTTATAACAGATGCCCCCTAATGTGTGAGGTCAGAAGAGCATCTGATGGCCGAAATACATTACCAATCTTTACTGATGTGCCGAACAAATGAGCCCAGGGACTAGGAGCCGAGAGGCACTGTCTGCAAAATAACAAATGTCTCACCGAGGCGGGTATACCCATGCTCGGGATAAACTAGAATCATGGCTACCAATCAAATACACTGTAGATCCATGTCAAATAACTATATAAAGTGTAGCTGCAAACAATACATAGCGGAGCTACATCTCGAAATCAAAAAGATATACATATAGAGTATCATTTTCTAGAAGCTGATACGACCTAATGGCTGGAGATGAGATCTTCAGAGCTCGAGAAACAACTTCAAAATCTTCAAAACTCAAGGTAGTAGTGTAATATGAGTATATGAATTCACTACCTAGAGGTCTTCGACGGCTCGTTGGTCATGGACTAGATAATCTTGATGACTAGACTGAAGGCTTCATTGATTTCGAACAAGGACTTGATTGGACATTCAGGATGGCCGGGTATGAGGGCAAGAGAAAAATTGCAGAGGGTCCGAATCAGGCTTGGTAGAAACTTCCCTTGGACAACAACATGACAAATGATGAGACTTAGGCAGCATGGCATTAATCATAAGTTTACGAAGCAGGAGGCAACACAAACTCTCCATATGTTTGGAAGAATAACCAAACGGAGGAGGACACAACTTTATTAGCTAGAACAACTTCCTAAGGTCATATTACATCCCATAGTTTGACGAACAAACGGATAGATGGGATTTATCTAGGGGCAACTCATTATGCTGCCAATAAAGAAAATACTTTTCCCTTCCTCTTTTTGGCGTATATTTGTTTTTGTTTTTTGTCTTTTTCAATAACTTTGGAAAAAAGAATAAAGGAATGTTATGTTACAATGGAGGAACGAGTGTTACAAACATACAAGTTCAAGGCGCAAGGACAAGACTGATGTTCAGAATAATGATACTCAGGAAAAATCCTCCGGGGGCCAAGTGTGTTAAGACATAGAAGCAAAGTGCTACAAGGCTAGCGTATAAGGTGCACAAACGTGGTTAACAAAACACATAATGGTAATGTCCTTCGATGTAAGTTTAACGAGCCCAGAGAAGGTAAGCTCGATGGTTTTTCATATTTAGAGAGTTTGAAAAAACGTAAAAGGAGACTCCATTGGGGTACCTTTTTCGAATATAGTCTAGTCGGTTCGAAAAATGGGTAAACTGGCATCGACAAGACGTCTATTCAAAACCATTTTAACGAGTGTGATGAGGACAAGATCACTCGGCCATTTTTTCATTTTTAAGGGATCTGAAAAAAGATTAACTATGAACTCCGTTAGGAATGTTCTTCTGGACCAATTTAACGAGTGTGAAAGAATAAGTTCACTCGATGATCTTTTCAATTTTAGGGAGTCTAAAAAGAGCTTAACTATGGACTCCGTGGGGGTTCCTTTTTCGTAAGTTTAGTCCCTCAGGCCCGAAAAAGGGGTAAAATTATACATGAGAGTACTCTTCTAAAGAATGGAAGTTCCATAGAGTATACCTTTGTTCATACAATTGACTGTTCGGACCGAAAAAGGGGTAAACTACCGCCGGACAGATGTGACTTCAAATTTCAGTTTAACGAGTGTGAAAGGCCAGAAGATTGCTTGACAATATTTTCATGTTTAGAGGGTTTGAGAAGGGCTTAAAAGAAGACCCGTTATATCTTTTGGGAGTCCTGAGGGTGAGGTCAAGAGCGAAAAGAAATCGTGCAAATGAGGCTCAAAATCGTAATCAGGAAAAACTACAAGGACTCCCGAGCCTACGGTGATTAAAGACAACATAGATACCATAATGGAACCAGGATCTACCTAGGGCATCCATGTTCTGGTAAGCTCTACCACCAAGTCATGACACTTCTAAAGCAGCTTTGATGGTTCCGTGTCACAACCTGATGGGATCGATCCTATGGCAAAGGAAAAAGACAATGAGATACAAAAGTCAGGGTAGAAACCTAACCTATATGCTCAAGTTGATCATTGGAAAATATTTCCACGGACCGTCGAAAATTACTCAAAACTCCAAAAAACTGTCCCAATACCTAATCATATCCCTCCTATGCAACTCCTGAATCACTCTAAATGGTTTTTTGTATAAAGAAAATGATAAGGGAGGCCAAAAAAGTGACAAAAAGAGGCCAAAAAGTCTATAAATAGAAGCTGGTAGCTCATTATCACCGTTGTTGATTTGGAAATTGACTCTGGAGCCAAATGACCCCCTTTGTCAAAAGTGGTGATTCCAGGAGCTACAGTGGATGAAACAAACTTTTGTCTGGACCAAGTAAGTACAAACTCTCTTATCTTGCATTTTAAGTCTTTATTTTTGCATTGGATTTCATTTTTTAGGGGGGATTCGACCTTTAAAAGGTTGGCCCTAGGTCCACGTAGGATGTCTCAACACAGCCCGTGTGTACATTCGGGCAGAGTAAACTCTGCACGCATGGACATGCGACTGTCACCATTATAGCACGCATGGACCCCCTTATTTAATGAAAAAGGCTTAAAAAACAAGGGTTAACCCTCCTGAAGCTTGGTGTTTTGCAGGATGTATGTCCACTGGAGAGAAAGAGAGCATGAAGAGGTTAGTGAGTTGGTCGGGGAAGACCCCAATGCTGTGGCTACTTTGATGCAATGTGGTTTACTCAAGTTTTTCCTATGTTCTTTTATGCGGGCACAACCGAGGCTACTGAATGCCTTGGTTGACTACTGACATCCGGATGCAGAGGCATTCATTTTAAAGGAGTGGTCACTGGTGCACACGGTCGAGGAAATTTACTTTTTGACTAGCCTCTCTAGGAGAGTGGAACCAGTCAACTTCCGGGCTTTTCGTTTGGGGCCGCATAACATAATGGAATTGATAGGTCTATACTATGCAGATGATATAAACCACTCGAGCATGCAGGTGCCCATAAGCAAGATCATTGACTTATCGCTACAGGTGATAGTATTGCTTATTGGGCGAATTACTGGTTTTGCAGCTCTACATAAGGCGTCCCGTGCACAAATGAACTGTGCAGTCCGGTGCTTAAATGCACAAGTTTTTGATTGGAGTACCACATTGCTTGAGTGTATGAAAAGGTAGTTGACAGATTTCCCTTTGCGGACACATAGGAACTTTGGGTTCGAGACCATTCTGTATTTGTTTTTTTTGAGAGAGTTTTGAGTTTTAGTCCTCGAGTAGTGGTACGAGGACATCATGCCTCTCTTCCTGCTATGTGTAGATGGGCAGTATTACTGCCTTGACAGGGTGGCGGAAGGACCAATGAGTCCTTCGATGATGACTTCTTCGCGTGGTTTTCACGAAAGATCCCGGTTATAGAGGATTACCCCTATGCCTGGATTGATTTCTCAAGAGACCCTGAGATACCAATACCTCCTGGTGAGGAGCGAGGGGAGATGGGTAAGTCTCCACCTTTGTAGTTTTTTTGTGTTTTAAACATATGTAATTTTTATGTTGTTTTGTTATATATATCATTTTTTTTGCTATACCAGAGTATTTGGTGGATATGTGTTCATTGTGTGCAGATGTGGGACCAGTGCGACCCACTGACTATGTGAGGAACAAGCGTCATCCTTGGCCAGGGGACGCACCTACCACTGTAGGGGGACCAGCAGTAGCATGAGATATTCCAGCTGGGGAGGCTGAGAGGGTATTGAGACGAGTTGAGCGGAACTTTACTGCGCTCACTCGCATGGTCCCGATGGCAGAGATTGAGGACCTGCCACCATCTATGCAGCCTCATGTAGTGGGGGCACCATGACTTCTGCGAAGACCAGTGACTTTTTGGACTTCGCTGAAATGAAATCTAAGTCAAACTCCTGAAGGATGACTATCCATCTACTGATTTTTCCACCTATTACCCGTTGTGTCAACATGTACTAAAATGGATTCGCGACAGCAATGACGATGGTCTTGCGAAACAGAACATAATGACGGAACCGTTGAACATCATGGACTGATGCCAACGCAAGTTTTTCGATATGAGAATAATTTAGTTTCGGTCCTACGAGGCCTCGGCTCAGGTAATAGATGACATATTCTGAGAATAAGTCATCTTCCTAAACTAAGATCATGCAATGGTTGACTCTGCTGCAACCAGATATAATAAGAAATCCTTGTTATAGTTAGGTGGCTGGAGTAGAGGGGCATTTGTGAGTGCATGTTTCAATGCGGCGAAAGAGCGCTGAGCGACATCGTCCCAATAAAAAGGAATGTATTTTTTAAGTAGGCACATAAATCCCTTGGTGATCTCGGCATAGTTAGCGATAAAGCGTCTTAGAAAATTCGCCTTGCCCTGTAGAATCTGAAGTTGAAGGATTGTGCGTGGGGGGGGGCAACTAAATTATTGCCTCAACCTTGAGAGGATCGACCATGATCCATGTTGTTGGCACTATGAAACCTAACAAACGTCCCGACGTTACGTAGAAGCTGCACTTGTTTGGATTCAAGCGAATCTGAAAGTAGCGACAATGTTCGAAGATAAGTCGGAGGTGTGTGGGATGATCCATTCTCTTGCGAGATCGAGATGCTAAATCATCTAAATAAGCCTCGACTATATGCTTGAGGTCATGAAAAGCAAAATACATGGTCTGTTGAAAGGTCGCTCCAACATTTTTAAGACCAAAAAGTATCTTACGATACGCAAATGTACCCCATGGACAGATGAATGCCATTTTGTGCTGGTCTTCGGGTTTGATTTGTATTTGATTATATCCCGAAAAACCGTCCATGAAAGAGAAGGCTTCGCAACCCGCACATTCATCAATGATCTAGTCGATGAAAGATGTGGGAAAATTATCTTTGGGACAGGCCTTGTTCAAATCATGGAAGTCGGTACATACATGAATCCTGCCTTGTTTTTTATTGACCGGCATGGGGTTTGACACCCATTGGGTCAAATGGATAGGATAGATAAAACTGGCTTTTAGAAATTTCTCAACCTCAACCTTAATGGTTGCTGCTTTCTTGGGGTTAACTAGATGAAGCTTCTGCCGAACAGGCTTGGCATTTGGATACGTTGTGATTTCATGTTCAACTATTTTTGGATCGATGCCTAGCATTTCCTCATAAGACCAGGAAAAAACATCACGGAATTCTTTAAAAATATCAGTGTAGATTTGAATCTCTCCGGGGGAGCAGTCAGCTCCGATGAAGACATTTTCCATGATGCCAGGGTTTCGGGAGATATTGATCGGTAAGGTTTCAGTGATAGTTTCCATATTACCCTCAACATAAACCTTGTGTGTAGCTAAGGGATTAATAGGACAAGACCGATCTCCCGTCATAGTCATGGTGAATTCTCCCGCTTCAATTCGACTTAACTCTGGGAGGAAGTATGATCTGTGATGAAGATTTGCCCAAGGTTTTTCTGGACTAGTCATTGCTTCTATTATTGCTTCATCAGAGGGCAAGACTAAGTCTAATGAATTGGTGTGAGCGAGAGAACCCTGAGCCCAAATAGGCTCTAGAAGTGGATCGAACTCTTGTGCAGGAGTTGGATCAGTGTGGGCTGAAGTTTGTTGGACTAAAGAGTACGCTACTTCAACTGCGGACACGGGCATGGACCTGGCCGGGTGCCTTGTCCCATCCATCGTGGCTAATGGGGAAGGAAGTATCCATGGATCGTGAAAGTAAGTCGTGCGGAACGACGAAACTTGAAAAATCTTAACCTTATGGTGATTGGATATAAACTTGATATCACCTTTTGGGGGTGGGTAATCGAAGGTACCCATCAAAGATGGGCACAAAACAACCCCTACATTAACGACACCTGGTTGAGGATTATCAATCATCAGGACCGTGGATGCCCCCAATGCAGGGTCAGGTCTGGAGAAAGACAATTGATCGATGGTCACTATCCGACCCTCGTGTGGAAACAACAAGACTCAGAAAACTGTAGCAACCACAGCTTGCATGACATAAGTCCAACTCCTTCCTAACAAGAGGTTAACCTTGACACACACGGTCTTCCCTCCTAACTGCACAGGGAAAGAAGGAACAATAACATGTGGTCGGAACGAATGACCGTCGAAAGCAGTGAGGAGAGTAGGTGATGGAGAAAAAACAGGTTGGCCAACAACCTTCCAACATGCCAATGACATAATGCATGTCGAGGCACCCTCATCAACCACCATGCAGAAGATATTCCGAGTAAAAGTTTTCATGGGATAAGCCACTACTATCTGAAATGCTATGTGGTAAGGCAGACGAGGTTTTAAGTCGGTTGTATCCAGCATGATTGTACCTGGATTACAAGTCTCAGTAGATCCTAAAGCGGTTAACAAGGCTTTCCTCTGGGAAGGGCAGCTTTGGAAGACCTCGAAAGCGAACATCGCACAAGTGATTTGAGATAAATCTTCCACCACATAGTAGTTCTGGGTGGCCCTTGGGTTTGGGTTATGAGAAGCTTTTTTGAATGCACCTTTGGGAATGCGTGTCATTGTTTTGCCTAATGTCTTCTCAATATGTAGAGGAAGAGATGGGAGTTCAACTTCTTTACCCTTTTCAGAAGTGCTTGGTTTACTATAGTCATGCGCTCTAGTCGATATAAAAGCGTCACCCCTCACCATATATACATTCGCAGATGTGGGGTTGTTCGCAGGTGGAGAGGGTCCTTGGCTTCCCCTGTCCATGCTTGCAGAGGCCTGTGTTAGATTTTGCCCATGTTGGAATGGATTGGTTAACATAACAGGTTGTTTCTGTGTCACAAAATTTTGGGCCTCTGCAAGCCCGGGACAAAGGTGGGTTGGGTGGTCCTCCACGCACAAGTTGCATGGATACCTCGCCTTCTATTTCTCAGTAATTCCCCCTCTAGCATTATCGGTGGGTTTCTTATCCCCCTTACCCTTCTTTCATTGTTTTTTCTTTCCTTCAGGCTGTTGCGTGGCCTTTGGATTAGTCAATTTCACTGTGTGTACATCCGATGTTTTGGTAGGGGAAGCAGCCAAAGCAGTAGTTTGGCTGGCCGTTGTGTGTTGTATAGACAATTGTTGCAAATGAGTCGTTATTTGCTCAACAGGATTTGTTTGTGATGAACCGACAATACCATCGGCATGTGGTCCAACTCTCTATCTGGTTTTATCAAGTATTGAGCGTGGTGCATCTGGAAAGATCTCGTATAATAAACCGGACTGAGTATAGATTAGCTCAAGTTGTTGAGATCTCATGATGGCGTCTTCTTCGAAAAATACTCCCGACGTCACGACGTCATTGGACAACTGTGGGACCAAACAATTAAAAAACAACTCGAGCAGGAATGCTGGTGGGACTGGTACCTTAATGAAACTCTTTCTGCATCTCCATTCTCGAATGTGATCAGAGATATGGTTCGCTTTAGTTTGTGAGAAATTGGCCAGCAATTCGGTGCCATCATCGTATCTCACAGGCAACTGGAAATGGTTTAGGAAAGCCATCGCTAGTTCACCGAAGGAAGAGTATCTTGAGCAGTCAAGCTCAATGTACCATTTCGCGGCACTCCAAATGAGAGTACATTGAAACAATCACAACTGTACGGAATCGTCTTTCAATGAGTTAGATGAGCACCAAAGATGGAAGGTAGTCACATGATCTCTTGGATCTTCGTTAGGCTTGGCTTCAAACTTTGGGATGTTCGAAGGAAACTTCGTCGGCATAGGATGCCAATGCAGATCGTTATAGATAGAGTCATTCAACAACCTTGTCAGGTCTGGAAAATGCAAAGTCACTGTGAAGGGTAGTTTAGGTTGTTGGTGATAACCTGGGAAAAAGGGGCCTGGAGTTTGATTAGCACCAAGTTGCCAGGAAAATTTTGGTTGTTGGCTCAGATTCTGGTAGAAACCATGGCCATGGCCAGCGTATGGATTTTGCGTATGTGGAGACATCATCAACGGATTTCCAAAATAGGACATAGATGGTTGGCCATGCATTACATTCGAAGGACTTTGGGAAGGGTTGCCCCATGTCGGTCCCGTGGGGATAGGCATAGTACTTTGTCCAGGGTTCCATTGATTGTGGGAAGAATTACCCCAAATCGACATTCCGGACAAGGGAACGGATCCCTGCCAAGAATTCCAAGGCCCTGATGTAGAGGAAGTTCCTGTGTGTACCCCCTATGCAGGAATAATACCCTGCATAGGAATAGATTGTCTGAAATCGGGGTTGCCCCCAGTTGGGATAGTAGCTAATGAGAAGGCGTTGTTACCAAATGCACCAAACAAAGAAAACGGTGTTGAACCTACCGGCATATTATGTGAAGGTGGACCTTGACTCCCCGCTCGAAATAAACTATGGTTTGTAGGTTGCTCGACGGATTGCTGATGCGAGCCATCGAGTGAAGGGGACAAAGGAGGTATATGACCTCCTTTGTAAGGGAAAGAATTAAAAGGAGCAAGAGTTCCCCCCATGTGACCTTGCAGAGGAGAGTTATAGATTCCTTCCCCCAGACCTAAAGTCTGTAAAGTGGAGTAGGAAAGTACAAGACTTGTACCTGAACTAGGCATCCCGTATGAGAACGGAGGGCCTGTCGCACTTGGTGTGAAAGGGGTTGTTGCCGCCACCAAAGATGGGATCAGACCATTGTGCGATGTAGAGGCGGTCGAGAAAATGGTGGCTCGGATCGATGACGGTGGGTTAGGAGGTGGAAAATCTCCTGTGGTGACAACCATAGTGGGAATTGAAGAATTCCTAGAAGGAGTAACAACATTTGTTTTTATTGCTGCGTGTGACACTGTCTGGCATTTGTAAGGATGAATCGATATGATGGTGGGTGCCGAAAGATCAGTGGTGGAAGTTTCAACCAGACCAAAAGCTTGTGCTCCAAGGTCTTAGACGGTCGATTCCTCTGGATGTTGGTCGGGCACAATTTCTTGTGACCCGGTCGCTTCAAAAGACCCTTGTTGGTCTAGCTTTCGCCTTAGTGGTGGCGGGGGTGGCTCCAGTGTAATCGGCAACAGACCAAGAAGCCTTCATGACCGACGGAGCTCGTGATCCTCCACTATGTGAGAAGATCAAATACACACTAGGGTAGTCTAACCGTTTAAAAACAACATGCACTAAAAAAGTCCCTAGAAGATAAGACATGCAAACACTAAATTAATTGGAAGAACAGTTACAACAACCAACACTAGAGCAACTTATTGGTGCAAGTGAAAATCGAAAATGAAAGAACCCTCCAAGTATACTCTGCAAAGAGTGGCCCGATGTATGTCCTAGGTACCATGGTATACCCCCGTAGTCACCTGTGTATGTCCCTAAAAAAGATAGGCAACTAGGTTGCCAGCGCGCGAACAGTCACTAGGCGGGTACAGTCGAAAGTCGGGTAGACCATAATGAGCAGGGTATCGAGCTTGAAACCTGTCAAGGGTATCAAAAGCAAGTGGTCTAGAAGACAACTAAGGACCTCGAATGGATTTGAGACCCACGAAGCGCCGTGGCAAATGCAATCGACGGAATCCCAAAACAAGCCCTCTATATGTGTTCTCCACTACGATTGGTCCAACTTTGGAGGGGTTATCTACGCTACTTTTCCGCACGCGACCTTGTGTTTATTCCCTATGTTAGAGGGGGGGTCCCAGATAACTTTCATGATACTAGACTTGGACACTCCCTAACTCAGACTCCAATGTTTGATTTTAATGGCCTTGAAGAGTTTCCTCTCCAACCTAATCCAAGGCCCAAATCCTGAACTAGTTGGTTAACCCTACAAACATAAAATTCTAATAAATTTTAGATTTAGCATTAATTTTATGGCTTGTCTTATGTCAAGGGGTATGAAAGTGAAACTGATGATGTTTAAAAGACGAAAGTAAAAATGAATAAAAAGATGGAAACAAAAACCTTCACTTAATGCAAAATTTCAACAACTTTTCAATTTCTTATTTTTATTTTTCTAAGATCTTTTGAATCAACAAAATTAAAGAAGGATTTCACTCGACTACGAGCTACTTACGATCTAAGTAAACTATCAAGAACTTAAGAAAACATATATTTTTCCCTGGCTACTAATGCAAAATCACACTTTTCAACCAAACAAGAAAATGAAAGAGATTTATTTATTTATTTAAATGATGATAAAGCGAAAAGGAAAAATACCAACAAGTAAAAAACCAAGAAAAACAATTCTGGCCTAATTACAGATCTCAAAGAATCACTTCAAGAAATCACACACTAACAACTTAAAAAATGACTCACTTGTCTAAAAACCCTAAAGAAAAAATTTTAATGACAACTTTCAAGTGAAAAAAGGAAGCTAAGGCTAAGATCAATCCTAAGCTACTGACTGCTAAGATAAAGATTCAAAAACTTGAGAGGTATAACTCTCTTCAAGGGAAAGGATGACTGCCTTACCCTCAACAAAAACTATCCTGCACAAGCACACTATTGACAATCCAACAACAAGCGTGTGCACGCGAGCTGTGTAAAGCCAGAGGGCATGTACACGCATGCTAGCCTTATACAGGCCGCATGTATCTCTAAAACTCTAAAACAAAATAAAGACAGAAAATCCAACCCAGGAAGAGACCACTAATATTGAGAACCAAGATCTGTTGAAGGCTTAGACACTCTCTTTAACAGAAACAAGGAAAACAATGTAAGGAAAAAATTCGTAAAACAAACTAATATGAGATAAGAATGCAAACAACCAAGACTTAGATAGAGTTCTAGAAAACCATTGACTAATTCTAACAGGGAAGAGGATGATTGCCTCCAAAATTTTCTGGAATCTACACGCCATTGTTACTCATGCAGCTAGCGTTTACACGTGGGCTGCAAGAAAGTAGGGAGCGGGTACACGCATGTAGACCTTATGTAGGCCGCGTGTGCCTCTGTGGGTCTCAAAAAAACACAGTCAAGCAAATAACAAAGATAGCTGCTATGGAAGACTAGACTCTCTGCTAGCTCAAACTTTGTAGAAACTTCAAAAAATAGGCAAGAAAACCAGTCTTTTAAAACTACCCAAAAAATAAAATTCCCAGGAACCCTAGAGACTTCCCCAGTATGGTCGCCAATATGTTGTGGTGGGAAATCCCCCTACAGACTAGCAAATAGGGTTATATTATGCATGCAGATATGACCAAAAGAAACCTACTTTCTACCTTCGTCCCCAGACCTAATCCCCATTTCTTTTCAGCAAATACATGGTTAGACCAACATACCTTATTCTGGATGTTTGATGTCGATCCTTCTTCATGCTTGATCATTTTTTGGCAGCTATCCTATCAAGATTGACCTGCGTACAAAACAAGAAACAAACTACACATGCATTTTACCTACAGACTAATGGGTTAGAGATTCAAACATATATTTAATGAACTATGAAGAACTCATATAGTGGGATGGGAAAAGCATTTATTTATTATTAACTTTAATGAATCAACTTACAATGTTGAGATCGGCCACTGCTCCACGAATCTTGATCCTGGGCTCCTCTTCAAATGTCCTCCAACTGCTTTGCTTTGTATCTCTTCTTGCACAAGGATGGCTAAAGGGTTGGGACAATGGGAATGTGCAATTGGGCATAGTTTCTTTACTCTTATTCTCCTCCTCCAAATAGGACCCCTAACCCTTCTTTTATAGGCTAGAAGAAGCTAGGTATTTGGACAAACTCTCGACCATGCATGGTCGAGAGTTTCAGTTAACTCACCCAAAGCTGTGTGTTTCGTCGGCAACTTTCCTTTTTTTGTGCTTTTGTTGGTCCACGTAGGCTGTTTGAGGTTAGCTAGAATCTACACACGTGCAGTAATGGAGTAAGGTGCGTGGGACATTATAAAAGAGGTTTTTTAAAGAGTTGTTCAACAGTGCTTTGGCAAAGAAGGGATCTGAGATGGCCTGATGCCAGGTAAGCAGGTATGGTGCAAATTGGGGTTATAACACTGTTTTAATACAGTTTTTGGGGAAAATAATAAGTAAAGGAAAAGTGCACAGAAGAAGAAGGAAAGCGAGGGAGTGCGCAACTAAGGCACATCCAGGAGGAAAGTGCACATAAGGAGGAAAGTGTGCAGAAGCAAGACAGGGCACAAACAAAATAATAAAGCAAACTGAAGGATAAATCTCACAGAGAATAAAGCATGACAGAAGGATGATAGCCTGACATTCCATAAATAGAAGAGGAGTAGAAAATCAACATGGAAATGGAAAAGCAGAAAAAAGTTGTCGAATAGCCAGTTGACTGAAATGGCCATGCATTGTAATAGGGTATTTTTGGGATGAGAAAATTAGGTTTTTTAGCCCTAGATTTATGTATAAATATGTAACGGGTTGGGATATTAGGGGTTCCTGAAGTGTGCCTTCCTCAATATGGTTGGTTCTATTATGTTAGGTTCTAGTCAGTTATGTTATGTTTTGTCCTGTTCTGTTCAATTCCATGATGAGTTCCAAAGTTCGTGAATGTAACACTGTATGCGAAGAATGAATAAAGGAAGGTTAAAGAGTTGATATCGAATATTTTTTTTCCTATATGTTATATTTTTTCTTATGGATTATGTTTGGATGCATCGTAGAGTAGATTTTTCTTATGATTAAATAGGGTGCAATGTTCATGACTATGGCAGTAACAAATCTATGTAGTAATATGGAATATGTTGATTATAGGAATCTGAATCAGAAGTAAGTTAATACTGACTAAGAACCGAGTTACGTGCACTGACATAATAAGAAAGAATGAACCGAGTGTTTTCCTCCCATTCCCTTACTACTACAGAAGCCTATTTCTTGCAATCCCAATAGATACCTCGGGTGAGACTTCATCTATGCAAGAAGGTGATGCTTAAAGGGCTGGTGTCTGGTGGGTTTTGTTGGTCATAGATAAACCGCACCTAGGGTCTTACACCCCGTGCACAATGCCAACAGGGACGAGGACCTAACACAGGGTCACTCCTAGCATGTTCTCGGTATTGTGCGGACCTCGCCCCACCCCCTAAAATTCACCAATGTCAAAGTAGTTGACATGCTTACCCAAAATAAACCCAACCCATAATTTGCTCATAAAATATACGGGAATCTCCCTATTATTGTAGGGAGGTTTATCAAAAACCATCTACCACCTATCCATCCATTTTTTACTAATCTGGGGATGGATGCACCAATCAATGGAGATTCGTTTCTTGGTCATTGGTAGTTCTTGTCCATTTATAGGATCCCTAAATATAGACAATATTTGTTGTTTTGAAATGCCCAGTTTTTTGACATGGTTTCTGTCCAAACCAGTGCTATAGTACTCATACATTCTTGCCCTATAATCTGAAGTAGAGGTCAATTTCCCTTGGGCACTTTCAATGGACTTCACAGTGATGTCCAAAGAAGTGGCCAAGGAGACTTTGGTAGGCTCTCTAGTGTCCCTTAATTGTTCCTCAAGGGTTCTTAATATAACCAACCCCTCATCAATTTGAGTGTTTACATTGGGTGGTTGTAGTGGGTTGGGGTTTTGATCTTCTTGGTTTTATTCTAAGTAGTTTACATTGTCTTGGGGTTCCATTATATTATATATGCTGCAATTTAAAAGACATGGCATGTAAATTAGGTTGGTTTTTTTAATTAAAATACAAAATTACAATTTTTTTTAATTAAGATTCTTGGGAGAAATAGACTAAATTGGGTTAAAAATAATATAAATCAAACATACTTGGACACGGTGTAAAGATCCTCCCTCCATTGTTCCTCTATAGCTCCTCTCTCTTTACTCAATGAGAGTCAAAACATGAGTTCATTTTTGCACAATGAGCACAAATTGCGCTCTCGGCCCTTTTAAAAATTTTAACAAAAGGAACGCGTGCGCATTCTTGCCACTAAACCTACGTGGTAGGCCTTGTGGATATTCAACCACTTCCAAACCTATAGGTTTAGGAACACACACACATTCCTAAGAACACAAACATGTTCGTGCATGTCCACATTCCCTCTGACTCGCTTACCACTTTTTTGGCCATGAACTTCTTGCACTCACCCATAATCATTCACCAAATTCCAATTTGCAAGGATTTATTTTTGATAATCACCTTTTGATCCAAATTGGTCTGAGATTTTTAAATGAATCATCTTCAATGCCAAATCCAGATATATTCATTCCTATGCTAACTCTCAATTTCCCCACTCATGTACATACCACCAGTTCCTAACTTGATTAATTTTGTGAAGGCCACATCAACACCACAAAATACCTCGCTCATGGAATCACTCATTACTTTGCACCCCACTATAG
>ML780977.1:1447959-1462342 GCA_009831015.1 Picea engelmannii | reverse complement strand
GACAAACCATTAGTAGTGGATGATATATTGAGACTACATGCCTGGTCAATACTTTAAAAAGGGTGATTAATGATAGTGCAACCAACATATGATCATCTTAACCTGTCAAAACTTGTAGTGCAATCTTCAATTGCATATATTGACTTAAAAAAGGGTGATTAATGATAGTTCAACCAACTTATGATCTTCTTAACCTGTCAGAACTTGTAGTGCAATCTTTAATTGCATGCTAGAATTGCAAATGCGGAAAACACAATTCACATATGACAATCAACAATCACGCAGATTAAAAACACAGAGATTTCACATGGTTCACCCAAACGTTGGGCTACGTCCAGCAAGCAAAGGTATTGATTGTATTATTATTCAAATCATGGAGATTACAACAGCTTCACTCATACATCTCTCTCAACCTCTATGTGCATACATCAATTTATAGAAGTTTACACACAATTACATAAGAAACTGACTATTGAATGCGTTCATATCCTTGGTCTAATTTAGTTACAACCAAAGTTGAATAGTAGGATCTGAAAACCATTCTTGGGAATTCGTTGTCACCAAATTCCAACAATCTCCACCTTGACAACAATTAATCTGATACCTTGCTCCTTCCTTTTGCTCATCACCTTTTCTGCAAGCCAAGAGAAGCCAAGCACCATCGTAGCTTCTCTAAAAGTAGTGGTTTTGTGAACATGTCTGTGTAGTTGTCTTTTGTATGCACTTTCTTAAGAGAGACTCCACGTTCATTGATGACTTGTCTTACAAAATGGTACTTGATAGGTATATGTTTTGTTTTATTGTGGTAGGATGGATTCTTATCCAAGTGAATATCACTTTGACTATCACAAAGTAAATTTACTTTGTCCTGCATCCTTCCAAACTCACCAAACAAACCTTTCAACCAAACTTCCTCTTTGCAAGCATGTGAAACAACTACGTATTCTTCTTCTGCCCTGTGTCCTCCTTGACGACAGATGATTTCGGAATGATCAACGACTGAGATCTTTTCCTTTGTGCTGACTCCTCGTTGTCTGGACGTTGGTCGGACGGTCCATATATTTTCCCTTGAGCTTACGCTTTCTTCTAACTTAGAATATTTTCGAAAGATTTAAAGGCTTCGACCTTTATCCTTCCTGCGAGTCTGTTTCTTGGATCTCGTTCACACTTCTTGGGAAATGCTACCCCTCTTGAGCTTGATTTCCTCAAATATTTCTATATCCCAAGCACTTCTTGCTTTTCCAAGAAATTCGTCAACCTCAAATCCAAAGATTCTTGAAAATAATTCTTTCTCACCCTCCTGGCGTTCCTCTGTTCTGGTCCTTCGACTTCTTTATGGAGTCGCTTCGGTTCTCATCGAATTCCAGACCTATGCACTCTTTGCTACACATATTTACCCAATATTTGAGTTATTGCGACGATTGTTCACACCTCACGACAGTCGCTTTACACTTCCTACAGAGAAACCTTACATTGTTCCTCCTGAGCTTACGAATCGAGACAGACTCCGTCGACGTACTCCTTGCAGACTGATTTCTTGATCTCTGCACTCCTTGCAGTAGATTCTTACGCAAGATATGGATTCTTGCGGACGACTGTGCACTACTTGAAGCAGTCACCTTGCACTCCTTGCAAAGGAAATCTTACGCTGTTTCTCCTGAGCTTTACAAGTCGAAACAGACCCTGTCAATGCACTCCTTGTGGACTGTGTGTACACCTTGCATCGGCTCACGAAAAAAAGCGATTTTTAAATTTTATGCAAGCATTTCAAAGCTACATACACTCATAGCAAGATTCATTCATTCTTGAAAAGATTAACGACAACAACAGGGAAATTGTAAACAATATTCACACCATACATTGAATGAATTTTCCTCTGTTATCTTCATTCAAAATCAAGAAAATGGTTACAGCTAAAATCAGAGCAACAACTACTGTTCACAAATTCCTACTTGCTCATAATTCTCATAACCCTTTTTAGGGCATACAAAACCTCTCTTTATACAAAAGAAACAAACTAACTGCTACCTAATTGCGGTTACATCGAAACTAGGGTTAAATTCCCAGGTCACACGTGCTCATTTTTGTCTACACGCGTGATCTTTCCTTTTTTTGTTTCTATCAGCTGCCAAATATCTGTAGTACTGGCTCATGTTCGAGGTTCCTAATTGGTCCTTAGGCGTTGAGTTTTCCTACCATGTGTACTTGCTGATGACGCTCCTGCATCATACTCCCCCGAGAAAAATTTCATGGACTCTGTTCATGAGCTCCTGCATCGAATTTCCATGCTTCTGAATATCAGCTTCACTCTCCCAACTAGCATCTTCTATTGGGTGTCCCTTCCACTTGACCAGATATTCAAAATAGGTCTTCCTCCTGGTCTTCTTACCAATCCTATGATCAATGACCTTTTTCATTTGTTGTTTTTCTGCTATAGGCATTTGTTTCTCCCACTAAATCTTCTCTTGCTCTGTTGATCCCTCTATGTCATCCTTCCTGTAAGGATACAGGTCTGAAATGTTGAATATGTGCGATATGCCCACATCATTTGGCAGCTCGATCTCATAGGAGTTTGCATCAAACTTCCTCAATAAGTTTCCCAAACTTCTGTTTACCACCCTAGTCTGTCCATTTGTCTGAGGGTGATAAGTTGAGCTGAAGGACAAATTTGTCCCCAAATTCTTCCATCGCGTTCTCCAAAAATGACCAATAATTTTTGTGTCTTTTTCTGAGAAAATGCTTCTGGGTAGGTCGTGAAGTCTCACAACTTCCTTAAAGAACAGATTTGCAGCATGTGTTGCATCACTGGTCTTATGGCATGGGATAAAGTGTGTCATCTTTGAAAATCTATCCACCACCACAAATATGGGATCGCATCCTCTTTGCATTCTTGGTATTCCCAACACAAAATCCATCCCTTCAACAATTGATTACACTTTAACAACAATCCCTCTTGAATCATATACCCCATGGGTGGGAAAATCACGAGCTCTTTCTCATGGCTCCCTCTGTTATGTTGTTGAGATCCTCCAGGGTCCCATACATTCTCTTGGAGTTGTTCATCTGCTCCTTTTCATTGCTGCTACTTTTGTTGCTGTTGTTGTTTCTTCTCTGTTGCTATGGCATGTCCTCCTCTATTCAGCCTCCTCCTACTGATAGGTTCTTGTGCTAACGCCAACATCAAAATTCTAATTTCTTCGATCATCTCGTCCAGCTGCTCAACTGGCTGGTCCTTGTTTTGTAGATTGCTATGCTACACTTCTTCCTTGTCAATGGTTAGATCAATCTGATCTCCCTTGATGCCTTCATCTCTTGTGGACTTAGCTTGCCATCCTGCTACAGACTCTAGTTCTGCAATCTCATCACTGAGTTGCTTCTCAGCTTCTTCCTTTGACAGATTGGCTTCTATCATCTCCTCTTGTGTTGGTTCAATTCCAACTTCTTCCAGCTTCTCCCTGGGTTGGTATACTCCTCTACCTATTTCCAATTTGATCTGCTGGATATGCCTACTCTGCATATCTATCCTCCTCTCCAGGGATTCCAATTCCTCATACAGCTCAACAAAATCTATATTGTCTACCTCCTGTTCTGCTACAGGCTCCAATGTCGCAGTTATCTCCCTTTCAGCTTCCTGGATGAAAATTTTGAGCAATTCTGTTGAATGTTCTCCTCCTAAAATATGCATGACTGTCTCCTGGTAGCCATCCCCTGGGTTTGGATAGTTCAACCAATCCTCCATGATCTTTAGCTCTCGCTCCCATTGAGTGAGCAATTCATCTAAATTCTCCTCTTTTTCTGTTGGTGCATACATTAGTATCTTCTCCTTCTCCTCATCTTTGACAGACCTTGCTGGCTGTCTTTCTTCTGCTGCACTTGCATAAAAAACACAGTTAGATTTAAAATAATTTGGCCCCATAGCCTCCTTCTCAGATTCTTGTTGCACTACCTCCTCACATGCAACTCTTGTATTAGTCTCTGCTAGACTATTTGGCAGGAATATTTGAATTCCCCCAACGATCATAACACACCTCTGATCCTCCTTCGTTGCAATGGGAGTATTTAAATTCTCTTCGTCTTCATTCACATGGTCTGCAAACCCACATGAATCTCCATCTATCAACACTCCTTGCTGATATGAACTCTCATCTAAGTTCATCACTTCTCCCTTTCCCACCTGGCACTCTGGGATTCCTCCTCTGCCCACCTGGTAGTCTATAAGATCCAATGGTCCCCCTTCATTGGCCACCTGGCAACTTGAACTTCCATCACTACCCTCCTGGTATTCTATGAGATCATCCACTGATCTCCTTCCATTGCCCACCTGGCAACTTGAAAGTTCACTTCTTCTCTACTGGCAGTTTATGAGACCTGTAACTGATCTCCCTTCCTCATCACTGAGGGTTTCTCCGACTTCTGGCTCACATATGCAAACCAACTCTTCCTCTGTGTCACTGAGGTTTTCAGCATACCTCAGCCACTTCCTCAACTCTTGTTGTTTTTTTCTGGCCAACAACCTTTGGACATGCCATTTTGCTTTCCTCTTCAAAGGCCATTCGTATGACCAACGTGTCTTTTTCTCCTGTTGTATCTTCAATGTCAGTTGTTCTATTCTCACTCTTATCTTAGCGAGTTTCTCATCAATTTATTATTTACTTTACTTATGGCGATCTCCTCTTTGACCATGCTCATGGCCTTTAGTAGCCATCTTTTCTATATTTAGCCCTCCTGGTTATCTACCATTTGTTGCACACCATGCAACCATATTTACAGAGTATTAGTATTCTGTCTTCCTTCACCTGTTGTCCACAAGTGAACTTCAGCTTCTGATACCATTTGATGTCATCAGATTATCACTATTTTCCTTTCCTCCTTTGCCTACAATCTTCAAACATAATCCAGTTCTTGATACTAATTGTCGTAGTCAGATTGTCTTTTCTATATCCTTCGCCTGAAATCTGCAAACAAAATCCACTATGATGCCTCTTGATGGTAATAGACTATCTCCTTTATCTTTTTTCCTCTTTCTCTTTCACCTGAAATCTATAGATGGAAATTTCAGCTCTGATACCACTTTATGGTATCAGACTATTCTCTTTATCTACCCTCTACTATACAAATAAAAAATCTGAGCTTTGATACCACTTGATGCAGACCCCCCTTCTCCCCTAAGGACTGTGCGACCTCCCGGTCTAGGATCGATCAATAAACTGAGTCTGATTGACTCTTTAGCCCTCAAGAACCTCAAATCCACTTAACATGCCCTCTTTCCCTTAAAGCACAGGTTATATGGAACCTGCGGCTTTATCCTTAACACCTTTAAGATTCAACATATTTAGATGCTAGCTCTCTTGGTTAAGCCCCCTCCCTTTATGTGACTAAGGCTGTGACCAGTCGCCTAATCAAAAGGTGCATCGTGACTTCAAGTATCGAGCCTTTGCATGTGAGTCACTTCGGCTCTCTTGAATTCCGAAATCCCGATAGGAGCCTAGCGCATGCTATCCCCTCGATTCTCCTTCACCGTTGTGACCCTTCAATATGACCATGGGCCAATATTTTGAGCACTTTGAGATTTCGCGTTTCGCGAGTTCGCACTTCACAAATCGTCTCCCTTGACAATCAACGCTCTAGATCTCTCCTTGATCTGACGGTTCAGATCAAATCGCGATTTCGCAATTTGTGAGTTCTCAGAACTCTTACCTCTAAATTCCTGAGTTATGAACTCCCGAAAAGACCAGATCTACGGTTCATCTCCCTCCTTCAATCAACGGCTGTGATCAAATTGTAATTTTGTGATTCACGAGTTCTTGTAACTCTGCCTTTGACTTCTTTGAGTCATGAGTCAGGGAAATGTTGATTTCTCGCCTCATTTCCTCCTTGACAACGGATTATTTCGGAACGATCAACGACTGAGATCATTTCCTTTGCGGTCAGTCCTCATTGTCTGGACATTGGTCGGACAGTCCAAATCTTTTCCCTTCGGCTTACGCTTTCTTCTAACTTAGAAGATTTTCGAAAGATTTAAAGGCTTCGACCTTTATTGTTCCTGTGAGTCCATTTCTTGGATCTCGTTCACACTTCTTGGGAAATGCTACCCCTCTTGAGCTTGATCTCCTCAAGGATTTCGATCTCCCAAGCACTTCTTTCTTTTCTGGGAAATTCGTCAACCTCATATCCAAATATTCTTGAAAATAATTCTTTCTCGCCCTCTTGGCATTGCTCTGTTCTCGTCCTTCAACTTCTTTACAGATTCACTTCAGTTCTCCTCGAATTCCATACCTGTGCACTCTTTGCAACTGATCTTTACCCAAGATTTGAGTTCGTGCGATGACTGTGCACAACTTGCGGCAGCTGCTTTACACTTTCTGCAGAGAAGCCTTACATTGTTCCTCCTAAGCTTACAAATCGAGACAAACTCTGTCGACGCACTCCTTGCAGACTGAATTCTGTATCTGTACACTCCTTGCAGCATATTCTTATGCATGATTTGGATTCTTGCGGACAACTGTGCACTACTTGCAGCAGTCACCTTGCACTCCTTGCAAAGGAAATCTTACGCTATTTCTCCTGAGCTTTATGAGTCAAAATAGACCCTGTCAACGCACTCCTTGCAGATTGTGTGCACACCACCTCACGAAGAAAAACAATTTTTGAATTGTATGCAAGCATTTCAAAGCTAAATACACTCATAGCAAGATTCATTCATTCTTAAAAAGATTAACGACAACAACAGGGAAATTGTAAACAATATTCACACCATACATTGGATGAATTTTCCTCTGTTATCTTCATCCAAAATCAAGAAAATGGTTACGGCTAAAATCAGAGCAACAACTACTGTTCAAAAATTCCTACTTGCTCATAATTCTCGTAACCCTCTTTAGGGCGTACAAAACCTCTCTTTATACAAAATAAACAAGCTAAGTACTACCTAATTGCGGTTACATCGAGACTAGGGTTAAACTCCTAGGTCACGCGTGCTCATTTTGTCTACGTGTGTGATCTTTCCTTTTTCTGTTTCTATCAGTTGCCAAAGATCTGTAGTATCGTCTCGTGTTTGAGGTTCTGAATTGGTCCTTAGGAACTAAGTTGTTGTTCCACGTGTACTTGTTGACGATGCTCCTACATCAATATCCAACAAAGATAAGCCTTTTTTATTTTGGATCTAATTTAGAGCATTGATGTTGCGGAATTAGAGCATAGGTGTCACAACCAAAAACTTTAATATTAGAATAATTACAAGGGTGACCTTTCCATACCTATTCAGGAATCTTGCACTCTATTGTTGTTGATGGTGATCGATTCACTAGATAACAAGTTGTATTTATTGCTTTTTCCCACAGTTCCTGCTGCAAGTTGTCGTTACTTAGCATACTCCTTGCTCTTTCTAGAAGATTCTTGTTCATGCGTTCAACAATTCTATTTTGTTGAGGAGTATAGGCAGTGGTTTTATTCCTATCAATCCCAATCTCCTTGCAATAGTTCTCAAATTCCATTAATGTAAATTCACCACCATTATCAGTTCTTAAACATTTAATGGACCTACCAGTGCTCTTTTCCACTAAAGCTCTAAACTGCTTGAAAACAGTAAACACATCAACCTTTCCTTTCAACATATAGATCCACACCTTCCTAGAGAAATCATCTATAAAAGTAATGAAATATGATGATCCTCCATATGAAACAATAGGGGATGGCCCCCAAACATTAGAATGGATATAGTCAAGGATTCTTTCACTGGTGTTTTTTCGGATTTTAAATCTCTGCCTATTATGTTTTCCATAAATACAGTGCTTGCAGAAATCTGACTTTAAAGACTTTAGACTAGGAAGCAACTTGTGATTAGATAATACCTTCAATCCTCCTTCAATCATATGGCCCAACTGTTAATGCCACATTCGAACATAATCAATGTCATTCTCGGATACAACTGTCACATGATCTGACTCAATTCTTCCTTCTAACAGAAACAAGTTACCAACCTTCTTCGCTTTCATAACCAGTAGGATTCCTTTGTAGACCTTCATAACTCCACCTTGAACAATACTCTTATATCCTCCAATGTCTAAGACTCCCAAAGAAATTAGGTTCTTCCTAAGCTCAGGTACATGTCTCACATCAGTTAGTATTTTAACAGTTCCATCGAACATCTTAATTTGAATGCTACCAATTCCCACAACTTTACACGAGATATCATTTCCCATGTAAACTATTCCATCATCTATAGAATGGTATGTAACAAACCAGTGTCTATGAAGACACATGTGATTTGAAGCACCAAAATATAATAACCATTGTTGATCATGACATACTAATACTAATTGATAAAACTTCATCAGTCATACCCGAATCTATTGTTGACCCTGTTTCAGTTGCGTTTGCTTCCTTCATTTATTTTGGAGGGTCATCTTTGGAGGCTTATTGTCGCTTCCAACAATCCTTCTTCAGGTGTCCCGATTTGCCACAAAACCAGCACTTAAGCTTGCTATTTTTACCCTTCGACTTTGACCGAGAGAAATCCCTCTGACCCTGTCCTCTTTCTTTAGGTCTGCCTCTGACCATCATCACCTCAAATGTAGAGGTTTCTAGATTGGATTTCTTCCTTGTTTCCTCATACAGTAAAGCTCCAACAATAATGTCAAACTCAATACTTTCTGTTGAAATGGAACTAATAGAGGTAACAAAGTGATTCCATGAATCAGGCAAAGAACATAATAATATAATCACCTTATCTTCAGATTCGAATTTTACTCCCATGCTAGTCAACTGGACTAAAAGAGTATTAAAAGTATTTAAATGATCAGCTATTTTTGTACCTTCCTTCATGCGCAAAGTGTACAATTACCTTTTCAGGAAGATCCTATTTGTCAAGGATTTCGTCATATAAATGCTTTCCAGTTTCATCCACAAACCGACTGTTGTCTTCTTCGCAACAATGTTGAACATAACATCATCGACCAAACACAGGCATATGGCACTTAGTGCTGTCGCATCGATCTCATCCCAATCTTCATCTATTATGGTCGCGAGTTGCTTTTCTTTTCCCAAAAGCACCTTCACCACGCCTTGTTGCATGAGTAGATTGTGCATCTTAACCTTCCAAATCTCAAAATTGTTTTTGCCATTGAACTTCTCGATTTCAAACTTAGCACTCCGAGTTTTCGACATTAGCAGAAGAAAAAATTCCAAAACCATTGCTTATAAAACCAAGCCCTTTAAAATGTGGAGGAACAATGGTATAAACCCCAAAAGGTTTAATAAAAAAGTTCAATAAAAATCCTTTTTACTAACCTCACCCTTTATTAAAAAAAAGATTCACCTTTTTAATCATCCACCCACTTGAATTGTTCACGCTTTAAAAAAGAAAATTAATTTTTGAAAAAGACCTTTAATTCCTCCACCCTTTTGTTTTATGCATACAATATTTAATACCAAATATTGTAAAACTTAATACCTTTAATTTTTCAAACCATGCAAATGTTTCCTTGAAGGAAGATCGATGCTCCTGGGAGTATTGAAAGGGAGTGCTAGTTTGAGATCAACGCTCCTGGGAGTATTGAAAGGGAGCGCTAGTTTGAGATCAACGCTCCTTCACTATGGATGGGGGAGTGTTGGCGCTCTCTGGTGCAGAAACCAGGTGTGTGGATTTTACGAAAATTGGAATTTCACAAGTGAGAGTGTCGACGCACCTCTAACACTGCCTAGGGAGCGTCGATGACCTGTTACTCAATTCCCAGCTACGACACCTACTCAATTCACCTTCGCTCAGATACCAATTGTTAGAATTGCAAATGCGGAAAACAAAATTCACATATGACAATCAACAATCACGTAGATTAAAAACACAGAGATTTCACGTGGTTCACCCAAATGTTGGGCTACGTCCACCAAGCAGAGGTATCAGTTGTCTTATTATTCAGATCATGGAGATTACAACAGCTTCACTCATACATCTCTCTCAGCCTCTATGGGCATACATCAATTTATACGACATTCACTAGTAGATCAGACGTTCCATCTTTAATCTCCTGTGATCGGATGATCCTTACTTATCTAGAGGATTTAATCACAATCAACGATCATGACTTAATCAAGAGTTGAGATTAATGATTCTCTTTTATTATGGAACTTCAGCTATTCATGGCTCCTAGACTCTGGAGTAGCAATTCCTCCAGAGTGATTACCTACCGAATAAGTCATAAAGCGGTGGTGACCGCTTACTTTCAGTTAATACCTCCACTTACGATATCCTTCCACTATGCTTGATCATCGGTTGAGAATGATCCCGAAGTAGATCAACGATTAGCGTTTCTTCGTGATTTATGCTTACTCTATCTTTCCATTGTACTTGATCAATGACTATGACTTAATCAAATCTTGATATGGACGACCACTATTTACTTTGGGACTCCGAGACTTTAGGGGTTCAGAGGTCCAGGTGATTAATGTTTCCAATTTCCACTGGAGTTGGTCAGCGACGAAGTTGACTGTCTCCTGATCTGATGGTCGAGATATTAACTAAAGTGTTCCTTAGATCAGACGACTTGTGTCTACTTCAGGACACTTTGTGGATTACTCTGTCTTTCCACTAAACTTGATCCAATGGTCGATATACTTCCCGAAGTGTTCCTCAAATCGGACGACTGATGTCCACTTTAGGACTTCAGCCTTTAGGTAATCTTACCCATTTTGGGCTTCTTTTCTCTGGAGTAGTCAGCGTCGGGGTTAACTGTTGTTCTACTCATCTTTAATCCAATGGCTAAGATATCTTTCGAAGCTCTTGCTTCAGATTTGTCAATTGATATCTAATTCTCCTGACTTCCCCTCGATCTAACGATCATGATTTGTCCCGAAATCTATATCAACGGACAAGATTATTTTCCTTCTTTACGCAGGTTTCCTTTATGATCCAATGGTCGGGTTTGCATCCGAATTCTGGATGAATGGCTCCCATTGCTTGATCTTTTATAAAGGTTTCCCTTGTTCAGTAAGATTTTCTCCTGTGGGATTTCTTCAACGCTATCTCTCTTGAGCTTTGATCATAGGATCATTGTTGATCCTATCGTGATCAACAATAATCACGAATTGCTTCAGCCTTAAGGTGATGTTCTTCTGTCAATATTTAATATACTTTTCCTCCTGAGATTAAGATTTCTTCTCTGATGCATTCTCTTTCCATGATTGACCCTTCATTACACATGGATAGACCTTATTGGCCATCCTGACAGTAATTCCAACTATATAGCTATTCATGACTGATTCTTGTTGCCATCATAACAACTTATCATGACTGTTGACATCAATGACAATATGTCCAACATCATTAACTCCCAATGGAAAGCTTTCATAGTAATGATCACTTGTGTTCTCTCATTGATCCTTTTAGCTTATCAATCTTGTTTATTTTTTTGTGATCCATGAAGAGTTTTAACTAATTCCATTTTAGATTATGGATAAGAAAATCATAATGTTTAAGCATAGATCCCTAGTACATTTAAGTTTCTAATTCAAATGTAAGTACAACACAATAATTAAAAGGGAGAAGAAAAATAGGAGAAACTTATGTTTTGAGTGCCTCAATGCAAACAATAGGATGTTTGCATTAATTTATGTTCCAATGCACATGCTACTCTCAATCAAACCTCATTAACAACATCTAGTGAAGAAAATTTAGGAGTCTACAAAATCTTGCAAAGAAAATGTTGGTTGGCTGTAATAGTTATTTACACTTTCTATCATTTTCTTTTTTTGGACTAGTTTCTTATCATTATTTGGTTCGATTCCTCGACACTCCTTTTGCACTTTCACTTTCTACTACAAATATTGTACTCAATTGTCCCATTGATCTACTTTTGCAGTCATTTGTTGGACATTAATAAAATTATAGTATTTCAAATTTCTTTTTGAGGATATACTTAATAATGTATACATGTAAGTTCCAAATTTTTGTAACATCCAAATTATAATTTTTTTATGTGGATAATGATTTATAGGTATTGGTATTTGAGTGTGATTTAAAATTGTTTTTTATTAAGTTTAACTTGAGATGGTATCTAATGAATCTTTTAATGGATGTGGGGTTCTAAAAAAAATAAGACTATTAAGAAAGTGTTTAGGTTTTATTATTATTTAGTAATATTGTGTAATTAGGAATTGAATCACTTTATTTCAGTTACTTTTTACAAAGTAGTGATATATATGTTTTCTCTATTATTCATCCCAGCCCCACCCTCATATATTAAGGTGAGAGTGAGGTTAATAATAGAGAAAACATTAAACATATATAATGTTTTTTCTGTTATTCCCCCACCACCACCCTCATATATGAGAGTGGGGGTGGGGGAATATGAGAGAAAACATTATATATGTTTTTTCTATTACTCACCCCACCCTCATTCTCATAAATATTCTCATATTAAATAATGGTATCATGAAAATATAAGTTGTTGAAGTTATTTTTTTATTCATAAAAAATTATAAATACAAATTTAGTAAATTATTGAGATAATGATAACTTTCTATTTAAAAAAATATATAAATATAAATATGTAATGAATTATTAAAACGTTTATAAAAGTTTAAAATTTATCACAAAATTTAAAATAAATATATACCATATATATTACAACTAACTCTAAAAAATATATATATGTTAAAAATTAAAATTTATAGCAAAATTTAAAAAATATATAAAAATATATAACATATATATTACAACTGACTTTTATATATGTTAAAAATTAGTGTATATGTATAACTCCAAAAATATATATGAAATATATATATCATGACTTCAAGTCAAAAGGTTTGTATAAAAAACATGTAATAATGATTGTAGGTAACTTAAATCATGACGTGACATTTGTGTATAGTGCGTGGGTCCTTCGAAGGAATCGGCCACAGTGTTTGTTGATATTTACAGAATTTCAGAAATGGAGGTGGATATACAGGCCATCGAGCATTTTTCAATATAATTTGTCCATTTTTTACTTTCATGCATTTTTGTATGATGTATAGTTTGCTTGTTATTATGTCCCTGTCATAGTTTTGACATTATGTTTCGATCTATTTGCATTATTTGGTTGTACGATTCCCGAAGCATTATTACATAGTTTAATCTAAAGTTTCTTACCATGATGTTTGCATAGGATTTCGGAGCCAAGAGGGTAGTGGCGGGATGTCGTCAGCCTCATTAATTGTTTTCCTCGGCCGCCAGTTCATTTTTCTACACTCATGCCCTGCAACGCAATACCGAAACATGGCGTGTCCATTTTCATTTCCTTTCTGTGTGCCCTCGTCTTAACAATTTATACGCACCCCCTCCTTATTTAAATTCTACTACCGCCATCTTCTCTAGACTCTAGAGTTAAAGATACTTGCAATTTACAGGCTCTTCTTTTTGCCCTTTGTTACACTGATTTTTCCGTAGCCATGACGCTGCAGGGGGGCTTGTTTTGTTTGATCAATTGCAGGGTTTATTTGCGGTTAATGAATGCGTCTGAATCTCCAATGGTTTTATTTTTCATTTCGTTGCATGGATTAATCATGGTTTAGTTTTCAAGCTTCTCCTTGCTAGTTAGTCCGATTTATTTCATATCATATTTTCATGGACACCTTGCAATGCGCTGGAATACCTGCGTGGATAAAACCCACCTGATTTCTCTAGTTTAGTTGCATCCTTTCCTTTATATTCTATAGGTGCTAATTTGATCTGGAAATAAGTTTGCTATAACAATAGTATCCTTAAAAATTGCACGGTATATTATCAATTCAGTTCTAATATCTTTGATGGAGAATTCAAAAGATATCTCCCTTTGCTTGTCTATCGTCACCCTGAAAGGTCTATTCTCAACTACAAGTAATGGTCAGAAATTGTCCATGTTGTCGCAAGAGTTGACTCTAGGCTGTAATAGAGCCAAGCCTTAGCAAATTTTAAAATGAAAAAGTTATTTATCGTTCAGAAATTGACTTGGGTTGCAGCAAGCCAAACCCTGAAAATTTATTTTGAGTGCACTTCTGACCTAATACACTCAGAGACAGTTCTCTAAACAGCCAAGGGCTCTTTACTCAGGAATATTCAATGATTACAGTAAGAAGGCCAGATTTCTTATTAGAAAAGATGATTAATCAGGTTTGGGGGTTGATCTAGGAAAACAGTCCATTGGGCATGGAGTCAAGTGAAAACCACAGAAAGGAGATCATAACAGGGATCACATTACTTGCAGAAAATGAGGCAAGGTAATTCTTTCTTTCAACTATAAATAATCATGACTTAATAGCAGAAAAAGAAAAGGAAAGGGCCATCACAGTGAAAGCATCAATCAAGGAGGAATTTTCACTATGACTTTGGAAGAAAAAACTAAAGGCTGATGGCAAGATACAGAGC
>ML780977.1:1386078-1409424 GCA_009831015.1 Picea engelmannii | reverse complement strand
CCTTGCTCTTTTCTTTTGAATTATAAAATGCAAATACAAAGAAAGTGCACTCACTATGGAGTTTCCATAGACACTATGGCCTATATTGCTACTACAAAGTCTTCTACTTCATATATTTTGCTTCAATATCCCACTCTAAATGCCTTGCTCTATATGCAACAATACCCAATTCAATACTAATGGAATCCCTTCATTTCCTAGAGGCTTAGTGTTTAACATGGCCTAATAGCCATTTAGGGTTAGTGGTGTGATTTTTTCATACCTCAACTTTTGATGAGGTTTAGGGTTTTTTAACCCTCTAGAATCTTCTTCAAAGTACACACATGACTAGCTCTCCATGTGTGAGTAATGTGAGCTGACATTGCATCCATTCGATATCACAGTGGTCAACAATATAGGTCAACTTACAACGGGCATAACTTCTACATACAAACTCTTACTGAGGTGATCTCTGTGTCTAGGAAATCTCTCGATGTGTAGAATAACATCACAAGACTAATAACTTTGTTTACAAAGTTTTGACCCCCAAAATGATCATTTAATATCTCAAATAGTCTCAAAATTTTTATACACAAATCCCCAAAAGAGTACGTGACCCTAAAATGAACCTACAAACCAATAACTCTAATTTTTTTATCCAAAAAATTAAAAATAAATAATAAATTATATAATAATCCATTTCAAATCACATAATATTTCAAATCTACATAACACATTATATTATTACATTATTTTATTTTAATATATGATTTTTTTTTACAATACACTTACATCATAAAAATAATTAATAATTTTAATATATTCTCATTACTTGAGAAGAAACATCCCATGCGAGAACATGAAATTTAAAAAACATTGTTTTTATGACTATAATATAAAAAAGGGGAGGCAACTTAAATCATATTATTGTTGAACTTTCCTTGAACAAGAAAAAGATTGGAAAGGGAAAGCCAAAAACATTTCTTATTAATTTTACTATATTTAATGTTTTATTACAATCTACTCGATATAATTTTAATTTTAAATGATTAAAAGAAATTAAATATTTTATTTTATTTTATAAGAAATTATATATATAAATTTAAAAAAAAATATTATTACGCCAAAGGGGTTCTTTAAGGGGAGGTTCTCGCTCAATTTTCGTTGTCTGTCGAGGTCCTATACAAGCATGACATGTGTTAGTGTAGCTCCAACTACCTGTCAATTTCCTCATATACTTCTGACCTTCCTCCTCCACCCTGTAGCACAACCTTTTCCCTTATCCTTCCTCTTTTCACTACAGATGTTGACCGCACTGTCTTTGCACCATCACTCTTAGATGTTGATAGCATCGCCTTTGCACCACCTCTCTTAGATGTTGACAACACTGCCTTTGCACCAGCTCCCTTCCTCTTTTAATTGTAGATGTTGACAACAATGTGCGATTAATATCAAAGTTTTGAGGTTTTCTTGGTTTCTTCGTAGAGACATTAACCATTGAGAGCTTTGTGAGAGAGATCTAGGTTGGAAAAACCTGTGATGGGTTCATCGTCTTCTTCTTCTTCGTGCAGCCACAATAACAAGAAGAAATGGAGTGCATTTTCTGAAGTTCAATTACTGGAGTAATCCTAATCAGTTAGAATATGGGTATGATCATCAAACAACTTAGCCCACATAATAGCTTAGCATTGCCCAACGTGATGTTCCCTTTCTTTCTATGACAACGATAACGAGCCCCTGCAGGCCAGAAGGAGGAGAGAGTCCTCGTTCTCAGCTCCCACGCTCAAGATACTCCATAAGGTGAGCCAATGAGACCGAACTTCAACAAAATGAGTGCATTAAAAACCAACAAAGAGAAAAAACCTGATGATTTTAGTTTTTTTACTTTGGTTTTGAGAAAAAATTGTTATTTTGTTCAGATTCATTAGGGTAACATTATTAGCGCATGGTTTCATTCGATTCCCTGGAAGGCACGTTCAGGTGGTGGGTGGATTCATTGGTTTCATAGGGAATTGCAATCGATAACGTAGAGACGTAGGTTGAATTAGAGGTTTTCTTGGTGTATAATCGTTTTCAGAGTCTTGTTTTATGGTTTTCTTGGTGTATAATCGTTTTCAGAGTCTTGTTTTATGGTTTTCTTGGTATATAACCATTTTTAGATTTTTTTTTTCTTTCTTTATTGATTTTTTTTTATACATACAACATTCTTGAAGAAATCTCAGGAGGGGAATTCATCAATATCGTCCATTTTTGAAGTTGTTTCCTGCACCGTCCCTTCCCACCTTCACCAACAAGGATATATGGCACAGGTGTTGCTTCTCGGATGATGATTAAGGTGGGTAGTGCGAGGCAGTTGAGGGATCTAATTGTGAATGCAGGCGGGAAGTGTGCAGCAGTGGAGTGAACATGGAATCATCTAGAAGGGTTTCGAGGGGACTATCCTCCTCTATAGGAATACGCTCCTCCTCAGACACTGCAGAGAAATGGAAGAAGCTGTGCTCTCAGCTCTTTCCATGTATTCGAGGAGTTTTCATTGTCCAGGGTGAACTGCTACATAAAGCCTCTAGAAAGCTACTAATATCGTTTTAAAAGGGAAACCGAGTAAACAAAACTCTCTCTACCTATAGGGCTCTTCACATATTATGTATTATGTTTCTGAAGGGAGACATTGGTTTATAGATCCAAAAATTTACTATGGTTTAATATCAAGAAATACTTATCCAAGGACAAGTTACTCTCATCAGTAATACATATAATTCAATCCAGTGAAATTTTTCTATTTTTCTTGTGATCTGTTTTGACAAACGAGACAATTTTTCTCTCTGAAATATATGGTGCAATTGATGAAAATATCTAACCCAAATCAAGTCTCTTATCGAATAATTGATTTCCTAATATGTTGTTTTTCTTCGTACACTAAAGAAATGTATCTATGAGTGAGGTTCACATTTTTTAATTCACATTCTTTGATAATAATTATTAAAAAATTCAATATCAATAAATATCTCACAACAAAATAAAGATTCCACAACAAAACAATTATTATTGTATATATTCACTGAGATATATACTATTATATTTGAAGTTATATGATATATATTTGAGCATATACAATTACTATTTTACAGAGTAAGAAGTATTTCATTGTATACATAAATATTTGAGCATATAAAATTACTATTTTACAGAGTAAGAAGTATTTCATTGTATACAATTTAATTCTACTTATAAAAAAATGACACAGATTTATGTCAACTCCAAGGGTTGAGATATTTTCACTGTAAATGTGACACTTTTGATATTTGGTTACGAGTTTTTCAGTATTTATTGGCTATACTATTCATTGTTTAACATTGCTTTCTTTACCATATTTTCTTTATTTTTAGGGGCCATTAGTGAAGGTTTATTGATGTTGTAAATCTTATCCATTACAGGTAAAGGTAACGTTTGTTGCAATAGACAAAAAACATGGCTTTAGATGAGCAATGGACTTATGATGTTGTGTTGCATATAATGAGATGGATTTATCAATTTATTTTTTCCTCTGTTTTTCACATTGGTCACAGGCTCAATAGATACATGTATCAATTAGTTTTTTCACAAGTTCAATAGATAGATTCATCAATTTCTTTTTACCTCTCCGTTTTCTTTTTAGCTTGCTCACAGGCTCAATAATGTGGGTCTTTTTAATCTTGTCTTTTCATCTTTAGATCATATAAGTTTGTTGTGTGGTTCCAAATGTAATATGATATTCCTTGTAGGGAAGGGATTTATAAGAAAGAGAGATGGAAGTTTTTTGGGAACACTTTTATTTACTTGTAGGTTAAAATTTATATGTTGATTTTCTTTTTTTTTTTGGAATTTTTCATGTTAAGCTAATTAAATATCACTCTTTTAGTTCATTATTACAATGTATGCTCATTTATTAGTAGGAGTAAAATAATTTTCTGAATTATTTTCTAATGAAAAGGGATTTCATTGTGAGCCTTACCATCTAATGATTTTATAACTTTATCATTTAACTTCAACTAACTTGAGAAATCTTATAACTCTACCAAACTTCATTTAAATTTTCATTGCATCTTTGCACAGAAAGACAAATACTAATGTTTATTTCTATTACATCTTTTTGGATGAAAAGACTAGTGATGTTTTTCGGTTTTAGAAGAAAACATGCTATGATATGATTAGTAGATTTCTCAGAGCTTGTTTATTGTTGAATTGATATGCGAATAAAGTAAACCTTAATTATATTTTGTAAATCAAGTAACAAATAATCATTTGTTTTTTTTTATAGATAATTATTTGTTTTTTTGTTTTGATTTTTTTTTATAAACTACAATAGAAATTTTTATTGTAACGTTTACAATTGCATATTTTTAAACTTTTCATTATTATTTAGTTGGAACTTTCATTTATTTGTATACGATTGTACTTTATCTTTTGGTCATTGGATGATTGTTCATCTAGATTTTACCATTATTTTTCTTTTTTAATATATATTATTTTTCTTTTTTCATCAATTTTAAAATATATTCTTGCTTCCTTTTGAATTAGTGAGACTATTTTTAACTCATATTTGCCTTCCCTTATAATGCACGAAAATGGCTTTAATTGTGCTTTTTATGAGAGTGTGGTTAGCCGCCCTTATTTTTTACAAGGAAATTTACATATTTTCTAAGTTTAATTTGTTGAATGACATGATGATAAAGATAAGATTTAAAATGTAAGGTGATTGGTTGTTTTGTAAAGGACTAATGACATGATAAAGATAAGATTTAAAATGTAAGGTGATTGGTTGTTTTGTAAAGGGCCACCTGCAAGTTATTGTCCTCCAGATTTAAAATGTAAGGTGATTGGTTGTTTTGCAAAGGGCGACCTGTAAGTTATTACCCTTGATACCCGAGATGTTATACAACATCTATCTAATTGGCAGTTAATATTTCAAAATGCACTTGATTTAGATCTGTATGATTGTGAGGTTTGTTTCATTTTTAAATGTTCTTTTCATTTAAAGTATGTAGGTCTAATGATTAAGAACGTGTGTTTCCTCTTAAGAGGTCAAAAGTTCAAATCCAGAGCGAAATAGAGTATGTATACCTCCATAGACTTTAATAATTAGTTTTCCAAAGTAGCTACTTATATATGGGGACTTTGCTTTAATTTCTTCCCTAAATCATAGTTAAAACTACCATTAAATGAGTTACTTAATTATAAGAAAAAATAGTTCATGATTATTAAAAACATTATAAAGCTTAGATATATAGAATTGGTGACAACTATACATTTTCATACTTCCATACTTCCATATTGATAGTTGACAAATTTCATATTATATTGATAGTTGACAAATTTCATATTATAGTTGACAAACCAATAGTAGTGGATCGTATATTGAAGCCACATGCCTAGTCAATAGCATATGATCATCTTAACCTGTTAGAACTTGTATTGCAATCTACAATTGCATATATTGACTCTAAAAAGGTGATTAATGATAGTGCAACCATCTACAATTGCATATATTGACTTTAAAAAGGTGATTAATGATAGTACAACCAACTACTCTGCCCTTTATTCTTTATTCAGGGTTTTCTTCCCACATTGGTGTATGCTAGTTTAATTATATATATTTTTTAAATTATAAAAGATTAAATATTTTAGTTTGATTATATATATATATTTTAAATTATAAAAAATTAAATATTTTATTTATATTATAAAAAATATTATTTAATTATAAAAAATAATAAATTCAACCCTTCAGAAAATGTTAAAGTACTTTAACAGTACAACCTAAATGCTGCAATGTGTATATTCATTTCTCAGGCCTCACAAAATAATATCGGAGGTACATTATCATGCGTACATCTGCCACACAAGTCTATGAATACATTCCATTTCCGAGCCAAATGGTCAGGAATTAATGGATAGCAAGTATGGACTCTTACTACGATAAAATCTAATCTGCTATCTACATTCAACAAGAACTTTCAGTGGAAAATGGTAGTGGGTTTTCAGGTGCCGCTGAAGAATTGAAAGGCAATGGAGGATTGCTCACATCTTCTCCATTTCCTTCTAACATTTGAATAACTCTGCTCATATGAGGACGATCTCTCGAGTTGTACTGAATGCACCACAATCCAACTTTCGTCAGTCTCCTCGCCTTCTCTTCATCTTCCCCTTGAATTTCTCCTTCTCTTCCTCCTCCCAATCTCATCCCCAACTCCTCACTCTCAAGCATCTTGAAAGCCCACTCAGGAAAGTACAAGCGACTGGAACGGCTCACATGCACATCGATATTCTTTCTCCCGCCAACAATCTCAAGCAGGACCATACCGAAACTATAGACATCTGATTTATCAGTAACAGGGCCCATTTGTCTGTCACACACCTCTGGCGCAACATATCCCGGCGTCCCTCTCACGGCCGTCACTGAAATATGGTCGTCTTCCCTCCCACAAAGTTTTGCCAGACCGAAATCAGAAACTTTTGGTGTGAACTTTGCATCGAGCAATATATTGTGAGGTTTGATGTCGAAGTGTATGATACGCTTCTCGCAATCTTGGTGTAAATATGCAATTCCACGAGCCGTACCCAAAGCAATTGAATATAAACTTCTCGAGAGATCCATTGACCATGTACTCATATACCACTGCGCTTGTAGAACTTTCAAAGCAATACCCCAACAGACGAACCAGATTGACGTGATGGACCCGTCCAATGGTGGCCACTTCATTCACGAATTGGGTACTCTCGCTGTGCCTATGGCGATCAAGAAGCTTAGCAGCCACTAGAGTGCCGTTCGGAAGCTTTCCTTTATACACCACACCATAACCTCCTTCTCCCAATTTTTCTGCAAAGTTGTTTGTCATCTTCTTGAGTTGAGATTGTGAATATCGGGTTGGCATTTCATAAGCGTACTCCGTGAGGAATGTCTCCACCTTTGAAATACAGCTACGAGGAGGAGGTTGTTGTCTTCTCTTCCTATAAAACGTTAAGAACAGTATGGCCGTTGCTATCAGAGCAACTCCTCCACAGGAGCAACCTGGAGTGGAACGAAGAGATTGATATCAATGTGATCTTTGTCCAACCGCGAAGAATATATTAATGGAAACAAGTTACAAATTCAGCTTGACGTTAAATCGGAGATATTGAATACTATGAAGAAATCGTATTTACCTATTACAATGGCTGACTTGTAATTTTTCGACCTGCAAAGCGGCATAACAACTATTATGAGTAAAAGCAACGATCCACTGTTTTTGGCATATTTAGCACATGGGGAATCATATATACATATCCAGATTTAAGACTACTGGTACTGGTAATTGAGCAACTGAATAGGAAGAAATTTTGGATAACCTGTGCCGCCGTCATTAGGACTTTCATCATGATCTGCAAGGATCCACAGTTTTTGGTAAGAGAATGCATACTTGAAACATCGGGAAACTTACTCATATATCTAGATTGAAGAGTTCTGGTAAAATAGAGAATGGAGGGAGCATTTATATGTTTATATTAATAGAGTTCAAGCGCTGGGCTTTGTAATCAAATTTGTAAAAGGCAGAGAGGAAACGTAGCATTCGGGGAGGGGCATCTGTCTTGATATGTATTACCATTGGGACAATAGCAAAGAAACGGTTCTGACATGTTATGACCACAAACCCCCCAACTCTCTCTACAGCTTTGAAATCTGTCCCAGTCGACTGACCATGTTACCTTGAAACCCTGCTGGAGTAAACTCTGATAATCCTTGGACTGAGTAGGAATGTTCTGAATTGGTAGTTGATATGCGTTACAGAAGGGTCTCCGCCCAGGGTTTAAACGTGGAATCAAACTGTAGTACCAATCATTGCCACATAAACTCAAATTTCCATGAACGTTCTCAGGAATTTGGTCGCAGTGCTTCCAAAGCGTGAGATTAGAGTACCCATCGGCGATCTGAAAATGAGAGTACCCGGGCCACCAGAATTGAGAGTAGTTACCTGAAAGATTGCATTTATCCCCAAAGAGATTGTCGTTAACAATTGTCATGCTATGAATGTTCCAGAGAGGGGGGATCAATATGCGATATTTCTCTCCACTGATATCAAGCAGAGGATGCTCGCTGTGGTCATCACAGTCAAGCTGAAACGCAGGGTCACCGCATCCTCTGCCAATTTGCCCAAAAGGATAGCCGAAGGAAAAGGCCCCACATGGAAATGAATCCCAATTATGACAAACCTGGTATTGGCTGCCGAGACATGATGTTGTTGAACAGAGGAGGAGGAGGAGAGCAGATGCAACAACAAGGCAAAGACGAACAGTGAGAGGCATTGAATCGGGAAGAAGAAAGACACATATGCTCATGATATGCACTGCTCTTTTGTTCCAGGAGATAAAAGCTTAATCAGTGGCGATTTCAAGTTAAAAGAGGAGGCGGAGGACAATAAAAGGTTTCTGCAAATACATTGAGAGGACGAAGGAGATGGAATTGGAGAGAGCGGACGTGAGGTAAACGGCATGTAATTGTAGTGCAGAAGACTGCACAGTCAACACGCGCCGATAATTCGGTAACATTTTATTTTGGTCGGGCACCAACGTTGTGGGTTCTCCTTTCCCCCTACCAGGACAAATAAATTCTACGCGTCTTCTCTTCTCGCATCCGTCCATGGATAATAGGTTGCTACTAATATTCACATACATTTTCCATATACACATCAATGTCAATATAATTTCATTGCTTCTTTGGAGACAAGTGGATGAAAGTTATTCTTTCATGGTAATCAATGTGATTTGAAGCAAAAAGCCCCAACAAAGATATATAGGGTAAATCAACACAAGAGCAAATCAAACAACATTTTACCATTTGTATTCCATTAAAATTAAAGTAGAGAAGAGAGAGTTTCCTTATTGAGTAGAGAAGAGAAAGTTTCATTATTGATTTTTAAAGATAATTTAAAGTATGTGTAAGATAATTTTAAAAATATTTATATATGAAGATGATATTATTATATGAGAATGTAGGTTTCTACAATTATTATAATGTGTTTGAATTTTTTGAAGATAAATCAAGCACAACATGATATTATTGTACTGCGGTAGTGTATAGCAATGAGTTCGCTTTGACCACTATATTAATTCAATTTGATTTCAAAATTTTTGTAAAGAACCTAATGTGTAACATAAGAAACTTAAAATTTTATTTTTTAATATGTCAAAAAACTTAGTTTTTTTGCATTTTATTGGATGATAACTTTATAGTGTTATTGGAGACTTCACTTATTTCAAGGTTTCAAATTAATTGAAAAGTACGGTCCAGCCCCTTTGTCTTATTCAAGAGAAAGTCGTGTTCGAACTCGACTTTTCATATCTTGGCCTTACCCGAGGGAGAACACATAGCAATCTCCTACTTTCAAGGATACTTCCACCTATTATTTTTAACTTATGTGATAACTTTTGAGTTGTTACGCCGAAAGGCGTACACCTATTGACAATGGGCACAATTAATTACCTTCTAATCTAAAATTATAATCTGATGGCTAAAAATTGAAGATGCTGGCATATTTTTAGTCCTTCCAAATCAATGAATGTGATTTACTCTTTATAACTTTCTTGTATTTTTGAATGCATCTGTTAACCTGTTTACTTTTTAACATTTACCTAATCATATTACATTTCATACAATCTTCATATCTTGGCCTTACCCGGGGGAGAATACATAGCAATCTCCTAATTTCAAGGATACTTCCACATATTCTTTTTAACTTATGTGATAACTTTCCAGTTGTATGTAATCCTTTTGACTTTCTCAATCTTCATGCTTCTATTACAACTTTCCACATTAACGAACGTTTACATAAACTTTCCACATTATTTGTTTACATGAGATCCGTCTTTTTAATAATAATATAATTTCATTGCTTCTTTAGAGACAAGTGCAAACGGATTTGGCCTTGGCAACGAGCTCGAGAGCTCTGCAATAATGGCAGACATGGCAGAATGGCCTTGGCAACGATTGGGCGACTGGTACGAGCTACAAGGTTTGCATTATTGATGGACCTCTTAGCAACAATGGTAGATCCCTATGTGAATCGGCCCTACCAAGACACAGAGTGCTCCTCTATTTTTGCACTTCCACATCTTACCTATGAGGACATCATTTCCAACGCCTATTTTGTTTTATCTTTCTGACTTTGATCCCTTCTTGGACTGCATACCTTACCTAACCCCACACTGAGGAGACTTATCCTTTGACCATTTTTTCTCCTGCCACAACATTGTTTAGAGCTCCTAGTATTTTTTAACCATATCCTCCTTCATGAGATCCACACTGATGGAGACGGAAGCCAGCGCACTCAAGAGTACCGCTGACAAAACCCTCTGGAACAATGTGGGCCTTTTTACATCGATGGATGAGCTCTCTAAGCATACCTCCATTTCATTATCCCCTTCTTTCCTTGTTTCCCTGACCATTAATCTTGGTCTTATAGTTCCCTTACACACCCCCCAGACCTCGTTCTCCTTTACTCCACCCACCATACACACACACTCTACTATTATCCCTAGTGTCTCCTTCTCCCCGACCCTCCAACAAAACCATTTACCTACAACCACATACTCTTCTCCTCATGCAGCTAGCAGACTACCACACTATACCCTGGACCCTTTCATTAGCACTTCTCATCCTCCTCCTTGTCGAGGACCCACACAAGTTTCTCGTAGTACACTAGTTCACCAGACTCCTCATAAGTTTACATCTTCCTCTGGACCTGCACAAAAGACCCACAATCACTTTCCTGGGGAAAAAAACCTTCTCATAGACCGTGGGTGTAAAAAAAAAACAAAAAGAAACTAGTTCTTGGCTCAGCTATTGATCTGGCAGACACAGTCTCCAGGGCACTCTGCAATCTTATGGGCAGAATGTCCTACAAACATCTCTGCAACTCAAACTTAGATACATGGATGCTCAAATCATGGAAGCCTATTCTGGGTTATGTCCCCCACCTCTCACATCTTGGGCGTGGCTGGCTCTTTTTTCAGTTTAAATCCACGGAGGACATTACAGCCATTCTGAAACGCCTTTGGATCTTGGATGACAACAGCCTTATGCTGAAACGGTGGACAGTGAGCTTTGATCCATCTCAGGATTTTTTCGCCATCGACATCTGTGGGTACTCCTCCCTGGACTACCACTATATCTCTGGAATGAACAATCCCTCATGGCTATTGGGAACTTTTTAGTATGCTTCATCAGCTTGGACTCAAAAACCCTCTCTGGCATAGATAAGAAACTGGCGAGGATTCTAGTTAAGCTAGATATACACGAGGGTCTACATGAAACTTTGGATATAGATTGGAGAGGACACGTCACTCGTCAAAAAATAGATTATCTTGGCATCCCTTTCAAATGCACACTTTGCAGACAGATGGGTCACTTGAGAAAGACTTGCACTGGCATTATGGATGAGGAAATTTCAGAGGAAACTATGCTTGAACTAGCTTCTATGTTGGATTCACTAACTGCACCTACACATCTACATCTTCCAGATTATCCTGATGATGGCAACTCTCTTGGACTAGAAGCTATTTCCGGTAAGCTCAATGCTATATAATAATAATAATAATCCATTTTTTAAGGTCACGACCAACCCAGACACCTAATTACTCCAAATTATGGCAAAGCTATATATCCAACTCTTTACTCCTCGCTCTCCTCCTTAGAATTAGAACTCATAGATAATACTACCATTCTAAACAAGGGACCAACTTCCTTCACTCCAAGGGACAGTAATCTACCACAACCTTTTCATAGACTATCTACCCTTTGTCCGGTTTCTAATTTCCCACACAATCATGTTCACTCAGTTTATCTTTCTGCTACATTTTCTCCAGTTCTAACTGGTGTGACTCTGACCAGCTTTCTGCCTACCACAGATTCCCCTTGCAATCAAAATACCTCACTTCCTATCACCCTAACCTGTCCCTCGACTACCTCAACTTCGTTCAACACTCTGCCTACCATAATTTCCTCATGCATTCAAACTTTTATAGTTCCTATCGCCCCAACCTATCCCCTAACCACCTCTACTTTTAATCTCCCATCTATTTCCTCCACGGTGGACCGAGATGATACCAATAACACAATACTTTACAACCACACTCTGGTGACGGAGAGTATTGGTGACCAGGTTTCCGAACAAGAGGTTTATTTTGGCCTTCCGAGTCTGATTGAGTCTGACACTAGAGAAAACACTCTTGGAGTTGTTTTAGATTCACTTCTACCCTCTTACAAAGATTTTTTTAACTCACATGCCCTTACCTACCTATCGGGGACCAGCATTACACAAGTCACCAGCTTTTGATCTTGGTCTAGGACCAGCTGAGACCACAACTACAACCCTGGGTAAAGACTAAACATGGTCTAGAGGACATGGTTTCGAACACTCTTCGATCAAAACTCGCAGTGTCCGATGCAAGGAGGGTCATCCACCTATTCATTCAGTGGTTTCATCAAACACTACTACTAATATTGGGGCGCTTAGAGGCATGAAAGCCCTAGCAAGAGAAAATCCATGATCTTTCTCTCCCTCAACATCAGAGGGGTGGGGGGCCACCTAAAAGCTACCTCTTTCAAAATATTTCTCTCCCATATTTCTTCGGACATTATCTTTCTTCAGGAAACCCTGGTGGACAGTAAAAAGGATAGACTCTTTCTAAACCAGTTTCTTTCCAACCAACACATCTGCTCAATTAACTCTCTTGGTACTTCTAGGGGTTTGGTAGTGGCTTGGGATCCTGAAAAAATATGGTTTTCATCCTTTTCTTTGCTGTGGAGGCATGTTAGTTTGGTACTTGCCTTATAATTAATAACAGGATCAATCTTCTCAACATATATGCTCCATGTTTCGATAGACAATTATTTTGGGAGCAGATTGAAGCCAAGGGCCTTCTTGATCTTGACAACTTGATAATCAAATGCGATCTTAACCTCACATTATCAGTTGGAGAAGTATGGGGGGCCACTGCTACACTTGACACTTTGGCAAATTACTTCACTACTCTTTTTGAACTGCACATCATTTGGTGGATTATGCACCAGAATTCCTGACTCCAACCTGGAGGAATGGACGTGTGGGTCCAGATTCCATTTCAAAGAGGTTGGACCATTTTCTAATCTCAGAACGTTTTATCTCTTCAAAAGACAGGATTCACTCATGGGTTAATTTTCCTTTTCTGTCTGACCATTCTCCGGTTATCCTACAGCTGGATTCTTCTCCTCTCAAGACTGCATACACATTTAAATTAAACTCGGGCTAGCTCCTAGAGGCAGAGTTTAATTCCATTGTTGTTGATGTTTTGAAGGATCCGCTTTTCATTTCTGAACTGTGTGTTCAACACTGATTTGTATGGAAGCTCAAACACCTAAAAGCTCACATTAAATCGTGGGCCTCCACTTATAGACAACAAAATTCTTGAAGATGAATCGAACTTGATTTAGAAATTTGGGTTCTTATCCATACACAAGCTAGCGCGGGGACTTCTGGAGATATCTATCAACTTCTAAAGGGACTTGAATTGGAGCAAAATAAGCTTCTTCTAATGGACGAAATCACTTGGAGACAACGCTACTGAGAAAATTGGCTTATGCATGGAGATCACAATAACAAAAAATTTCATAAATTTTCTAGTTCTTGTAGAAGAAAAAAAAAATCTGGGAAATCATTGTTGAGGATGGAACACTTCACAAAGGACGACAATCTTTAAAAATTGCAGCAGTCAACCATTTCAAGCCTTTTTTTAGCAGAATCCCTCAACAAATCTGGATACTTATGTCTCAGTAGCTAGCTTCTTTCTCCATACAATTTTTCCAGAAGATACACTTTCTTTAGACCATCCCTGCACTCTTTAGGAGATATCAGATGCTCTCAAATCCTTCTCAAAGGACAAAAGTTCAGGTCCAGATGGTTGGACGATAGAATTTTATTTTCATTTTTTCGATTTGGTTAGCTCGAACCTTCTAGAGCTTGTGGAGGATACTAGACTCAGTGGAAAGGTGATTGGTACCTTAAACTCGACCTTCCTCACCCTAATACCAAAAGCTTCTACTCCTTCTACCTTTGGATATTATAGGCCTATTTCCCTCTGCAACCTTTGCTATAAACTCATTTCCAAAATCATAGCTTCTAGGATCAAGCCTACTTTCTCGTATCCTTTCGAAAGAATAGTTGGGGTTTTTGAAAAGACGACAGATTCTAGACGCTATTGGCACTGCCCAGGAGTTCTTGCACAATATCAAAACAAAAAACTCCAAGGCTCTTATTCTCAAGTTCGATCTCAAAAAAGCGTTTGATTGCATTGATTGGGTTTTCCTTAGACTAATCCTAGCTCGGACTGGTTTTAGCCATTCAATGATAAAGTGGGTTATGTGATGTGTGGTCAATGCCAATATTTCTATTTTGGTCTATGGAGAACCATCCTCCTTCTTTCGAATGGGTAGAGGTCTGAGGCAAATTTGTCCCCTCTCACCTCTTCTATTCATCCTGGCAATGGAAGCCTTGAGCCTGCTCCTCAAAACAGGCCAAGCTGAAGGAAAGATCTTTGGAATAAAGGTGTCCAGGACCATCAAAATTTTACACCTTCTCTTCACCGACGATGTCCTTATTATGAAAAATGGCACACTTCAGGAATGGATAGAAATTAAAGAGATCTTGCTCAACTTATGCAAAGCTACAGTTTTGACAATCAATTGGGACAAATCCACTTTCCACTTTGCAAATTTACATCAACAATATCTGGACCAGATAAAAGGTATCTTTCCCTACTCTTTTACTCCTCTTTCCTCTTGTCTCAATTACCTGGGCTACCATCTAAAATCAGACTCATACAAGAGATCAGACTTCAACTGGCTTCTTGCCAAAGTGGAAAAAAGGATTGGCCATTGGTGCACAAGGTGGCTCTCTCTTGGAGGTCGATACACTCTCATTAAAGTTGTCCTTGAAGGACAGGTTGTGTATTGGATGGCACTTGCTTCCATACCTATCTCAGTCCTCACAAAGATCTACAAGTTGATCTTCAACTTTCTCTGGTCGGGATGCTCTGACCATTCACGATAGCACCTCTGCAGTTGGCAAGCTCTGGCCAAACCTAAACATAAGGGTGGTTGGGGAATAAAAAATATCCTTCATTTTAGTCAAGCACTAGCGAAAAATTCTCTCTGGCGTGTATTGAATTATCCTGGCATTTGGCACTCTGTTATTCTTGACAAATATCTCTATCATCAAACTGTCATTAGTTGGCTTTTCTCAGAGTCGAATTCCACCAAATCGACCTCTTTTATTTGGAGGAACATTACAAAACCCAAACATCTGCTTACCCGATGGCTTAGCTAGCTTCCAGTCTCGGGGCATCCAATAGCTCTTGGGCGCAACCGCATTCTGGGAATCAATAATATATCCTCATTATCCCCACAACTAATTACTCAACTTCATCTAAATAATTGATGGTACCTTTACCAAATTCGAGCCACTTCCAGATCAAAATTCCATCCGGATTCCTAGATTACTAGCACTTCACTTGGCCTCAATTCTAAACTATCCCGTGAATGGAACAATTTCTGCTCGGCTTTATAAAAAATGGGTATCCATCTTACAAATTCAGCAGATCAAATTCAATGGTCGGGGGGCAATCAAAGAGTTTATCCCACTGTGCAAAATTTATATGCAACCATTATCAATTTGCATGGGAACGTAGAAGTCAATGGATGGCAAAAGCATCTTTGGTCTTGGTACATTCTGCCTAAGTTTAAACATTTTACTTGGTTGATGATGGAATATAAACTAAATACCTGGGATATTCTACAAAAAAAGGGATGGTCTGGGCCAAACTATTACCATCCCTATCTTTCTGACTCTGTATCTACAGACCACATCTTTATAAAGTGCTCATTCACTAGACAAGTATGGGAGAAAATTGCTCTGGCACTAAACTTTCAATCCATTTAGGATGGGAATGAGCTTTCAGACTGTTTTGACACTTGGGCCCAAAGGGATCGCAAGCACTTACACCTCCCACCTCTTATTTGCTGGACAATATGGTTGGAGAGAAATAAAACTTTATTTGAAAATGTGATTCCATCCACAAATGTTGTAGCTTACAAAGCGCTTGGGATTTTTAACTCTTGGAAGGAAGAAAACACTAAAAATCCAAGACTACCTCACATAAAGATGAGCCTTGATTTAGATAACACACCCACAGCTTGGTTCGATGGAGCAGCACTTTCAAATGGCACTCAAAGTGGAGTAGGTGGGATAATCAAAATCTCCTCAAACACTCTTTATAAATGGACTTTCAATTGTGGCCCGGGCACCAACACTAGGGAAGAGCTTTTGGGTGCCTAGGCCACACTATTCTTGGCCTCTAAAAACCACATTGATGTCCTCCAGGTTCTATAATGACCCTGCTTAAATAGATGTATAGGGATTATTAATTATAATTAATTTGATAATCTGATTGTCCTAATATGTTAGTTAAACAATAATTATTTATTAATATTATTAACTAATTAATTATTATTAATTACTTGTTCATATCTGTCAATGATTAATTAATTATTAATTGAATCATTAATTATGAGTAAAGAATTAAAGGGGTTAATAATTTAATGTATTAAAGACTTATGTATACGGGGTGGGAAGAAACATTAAATAAGGGGATAAGACATTAAATATAGGGATAAGATATTAATGAAGGGGATAAGATAATAAAGGGAGAGATAAGAAAATTAATGAGGGGGGAGGAGAGTCGGTGAAGGGCAATATGACGGGGAGGAGTCTTACGGGGGAGGATCATTATTTTGGGGGGATAATTCTGGGGCATACATTTTTCTGTGATTTTTGGGCTGTGGGATATTTTTCTAGTGGGAGGAGTTTGATTTTGGTGGTTTTTTGGTGAATTAGAAGCAGAGGGCACCGGGTTGTTGGGGGTTTTGGGCACGGGGGCCAGGATTCCTTTTGGTTTCCTGGAGCAGGGGAGCCAGACAGGCTGCTCCTAGCTAGCTAGGAGGTTAGTCGGTTTGGGCAGAGTTGGGTCAGTGCATCAGGCTGGGCAAGGCAGTAGGGGAAGGACAACCATATCAGTGGAAATTAGCATCATAAGTAGGTAATTTATTTATGAAATTGCTAAGTTATTTTCATGTTGTAGTTAAATTTTAAATTCTGTCGAATATTATATGCTCATATGATGGCGAATGAATTATTTATGTATGAGAAAGAATTATATGTTTAAATTGTATTAAATTTATAATTTAATTTAGTATGGTCACTACACATGGTATCAGAGCAAGGTTCTAACACTAAGGGCCTATGGACCTTCCCAAGTAAAGTTTAGGAACAAATAATAATTCAAGTTTGATGTATTTTTTTTTCAATTCTAATCCAGGTATTTCGTGAATGGAATAGCCATGGATTCTTGATCCTTGTTGTTGTCATGCTTATCTCTTTAATTCTTATCTTTAGCTTAGCAAATCCTTCAGATGTAAGTCTATGCTGCCAAATATGACTTTGTTTGGAATGTTATTGAATCCTTTACCACCTCTATATATGCAGAGACCATTCATGACTAAATGCATATTAAACCCTCGTTTTATCGTAAGGTTATCCAATATTATTGGCAATGGAAATACCCCAACTCGGATAAACTAGAGGATGTTTGTGTTAACCAAAATGGTAGTGGATGAAAGGTGGAAATGCAACACTGAAATGCAGAAGATGACACCAAAGGGCAGAGAAGTTGGGACTTCAGAAATTGGAGGCGCAGTCGAGAAAATATCCAAGGACATCTCTGCACAAAATCTATGACTGTTGGCCATTGCAGGTCATCTATTCATTTCAGCGCTTGGATATGGATCACTTGCAGTTAGTGCAACTAAAAATAAATAAATACACACTTCTATAATTAGCACAAATAGTCATGGTTATAGAAAACTGTCGTAGATTAACAATAAATACATTCATGTTTAGGCCGCAAAGTTTTGACGAACATATATTATGATTATATATATATATATAGAGAGAGAGAGAGTCAAGTATCTAATATTGTGTACTACTGCTCCATCGCTCCATCACTGTAATTCCTGTAACATAACAAATAAGATTAACAAACCAACATATAATGAGCCAATCTACAACATGAGCTAATAGTTCCATGTACACACTATCAACAAATATAATTTAAATTCTGGATAGTGTTTACACACTTTCTTGTAACACTATCCCGCAAACCAGATAAGATAATAGTTCCCTGAAAAGGCAAGGAACCAATAAGTATGAACAGGCAACACTAACAGCCACACGCTCTAACCAACCGAGCTACTCCAACCATGCATGCGTTTTAATATTATTACAAAATTACTAAAGAACGCATATAAATGTGAGAGAGTGGAACAACACTAATTACAGTCAGTAGACGGTATGCATTACTGCTCAATGACATTGCCAGATTTGAACTCGGCAAGCCACCTCGATATAGTACGAAGAAGATACAATACGCCCACTAGCAATTCCATATTCATTTTTCTTTGTTGCACCGATCTCACTGCTTGGTTGATCCAGCGAATGTGTCTCGGGGATAGTCATTTGACTTTCTCTAAGTGGAACTCTGATAAATTACCCAAATTTCTATTGAAATTTCTCTTCAATGAGTGTAGTTTTGAATAAATTTTATCCTATTTCATGTAGAATTGGACATAGAAGGAGGAACCCTTTGTGGCGCTATGACGGAGAAGAGTTGTGAAGGTTAAACTACTACATTAGATGGCCAATGGTCATGCTCAAATTCATAGGCTTATTCATTCCCTTTTCTCCTGCTGAAGCGCACGTACCCAACTGTATATCACAAGCCAAAACATATGTCAGTGCTCTATGTAGTCAGGGTAAACTAATGGAGGCATTGCCCACCCAATGGAAGTAAGATTTTTTTTTGAATAATTATATTATTATTTTCTAGTAATATTAATTTTAGTTTTATTAATTTATTTAAAAGTATTAATACGCTTGTGTAAATTTAAATTATTTAAATTAAAAAAAATAAAAAAAATTATGAGTTTTAATTTAATTTAAGGTAAGTAAATAATTTAATTACTTTAATTCAATTAAATAAAAAGATAAGATTAAATATAGATATTATTAAATATAAATTAAATTAAATTAAAAGATTAGTGATATATGAGTTTTAAATTTAATAATATATGGTAAGATTAATATGATAATTTAAATTAATTAACTTATTTGTTGTAATAATTTATGGGTAAACTGGGTAAGTAAATTAACATTATAAAATTATCATGTTAATAGTAGGTTTGAAACCTATGTCATTAATCATTTGATTATTGAATGTAATAGGGTTAAGTATAAATTTTAGAGGTCCATGGGTTTTGAACCCACGACCACCCACCGCCTAAGCCTTAAGAAATGACCAACCACCAACGCGGCACACATATCACTTTTCCAAAATAAATTCACATATAAATAATTTAATTATCAATAGTGGCAAGGTACTACCCTGAAGAATAATCTCTGATTATCCAAGCGTCAAGCTCACGGGACCTTACACACAACTCATCGAGCCAATCACTGAGCCCTTCCATTCCATTCCACCAGTCAAAGTCAAACACTAAGCTTCAATGCATTGCTTCGGGCTCCCTACATCATACGACCACAAGTCAGGAAGCAATACATAACCACAACACACAAGCTCTAAGTTCCAATGCCGAAAGCCACTCTACAATCCTTAAAGACTCACACCTACAGCCACCGAGACACACAATTCAACGCATATGTAAAACACGCCAAGGAAAGCTCACGAGTCAAGCATCAAAGGATATTTAGTTGTAAGCGAAAATTTTAAAGGACTTAGACTAAGACAAGCACGAAGGAGGCGACATACACACTAGAAAAGTAAGCTAGAGAAATTGGCGAGTATGGTGCAAGGCTAGCATAGCTACTGGGCAAGGGAGTCAATAGTTTTCTTAGGCGAAGAAATCAATCTTAGATGATTAATCCTAACCCAGCCAATCCCCTAAAGAGAGTAACGTCTGTTTACAGACAAGTAAAGAAAAACTTACGCCTAACCCTGTTTCTAGTTTGAGTAGCACCAATTTGAAACGTCCTTGAACTCACCCTGACAACTTTGGTTGATGCATGTTAAATCATAAAGGATGGTTAGGACTCAAGGGAATCGAGGCAGGGGAGCATCGTTGCAGGAACCGCCAACACTGCCAGCGCCACCACCACCATCGCCCGAACTAGCTCTCATATTGCGCTCGTTGGAAGCCATAAATGAGACTTTAAAGGGGCGACAACTAGCAGGGACCGAGGTGGAACCCCAACCATCTGGAACGGGTAATCTAGAAGAGTCAAGGGATTCAGGGGGAGGACCTCCACCTGAAGACATCACTCAAGAATTGAAGAAGATCAAACTTTCAGAGTTTGCCGGGGGTCGCGACAGTGAACGCGCGGAAGCATGGTTGGAAGGCATGACAAGGTGTATTTCCTTAAGGGACTATGCGTCCAACTCAAAGGCGAAGATTGCAATTTTTCAGTTAAGAGACGACACCGTGAACCGGTGGGGCAACCTAGAAAGACAATTGCATCTTACCCCAGACACAGTATCTTGGGACCTTTTCGAGGAGAGGTTCCGAAGGAAATATCTGCCAGTGTACTACGAGGAACAACAGGTAGGGGCATTTCATGCCTTAGTATAGGGAAAAAGAATTGTAGAAGAATATGAGATTAGATTTATGGAATTGGTCAAATATGTTTCGTATATGGATAATGACCAATGACAGGAAGAGCGCTTCGTCTATGGATTGAACCCTAAGATAAGTGCTATGGTGCGGATGTGGAAACCGTCCTCGATAGCGAAAGTTATGGAAAATGCACGTTATGCGAAGGAACACATGAACTTAACCGGAGGTATGAGACTGACCTTTTCGCATCGTCCTGGATTCGTGGGGAAGGCCCCTAGGACATTTCCCAGGGGAGGGGACTCAAGGCCACCTCCATATGGTAACAGAGTCACACCCAGGACAGTAACCGCAGGGATTTCAATGGCAGCAAGTGCAACATCTCGTTCATCACCAACGACGCAGACAGGTCCACGACAATCTCAGGGAACATCTAGTAGGGGCAGGGGTTCCAGGGGAAGGAACTCATTTCAGAGACAGACACATAACAGTGCGCAGGTTCAATCCCGTGTTACCTGTTGGGGATGTGGAGGACCCCATTACCAATGTGACTACCTAGAGTTACATATCAGGATTTGTACATAGAGAAGGAAAGGCCCTGTTGGGGAGAGCAAATAGCATTTACCAGATTTATGCAACGGTTAATAATCGCTAGGATGAACATCAATCCACAGTGGTGGAGTCTTCAGGTACGCTAAATCATATCAACGTTAAGATTTTATTTGATTCTGGTGCTACAGATAGTTTCATTTCACCTTCTGCATTAGAAAAGAGTGGGTTGGCAACCTACGAGCACGATGACTTTAAACAAGTCGAGATGGCTTCGGGGGAAAGAAAAGCGATAGGACCTAGTGTTGATAATTGTATAGTAGACCTGGGAGTGTGTACTACCAGGTTGAAGGTATACGTCACTGCTCTCGGGGCGTATGACCTAATCATTGGAATGGATTGGTTAGCATCTCACCGAGCTTTGGTAGATTGTTTCGCAAAGACGGTGCTTTGTGTCGACGATGAGGGAAGACCAGTAGAGATCCAGGGTGTATGGAGAAAGGTGTCATTACGCTTTATCTCAAATATTAAAGTTAAGCGATGCTTGAGGCAAGGATGTCGGCTATATGTAGTGGAAGCAGTGAACGAAAGGAAGGGACCTCATTGGATCAGTACCCGGTATTGTCAGAATTTAAGGATGTTTTTCTGAACGAGTTACCAGGGTTACCTCCTGAGACGGAGCTTTATTTTACTATTGAGTTAAAACCTGGTGTAGAACCAATCTCCAAAACTCTGTATTGGATGACAACATCGAAACTTTTTGAATTGCAAATGCAGTTGAAAGAGTTACTGGACTTAGGGCTAATAAGGCCCAGTGTTTCACCTTGGGGTGCACCAGTAACTTTTGTAAAGAAGAAGGATGGATCCTTACGATTGTGTATAGACTACAGGGACTTGAACTGTGCTACAGTGAAAAATAGGTACCCAATGCCATGAATAGATGACCTCTTCGATCAAATGAAAGGAGAGGCGGTATTCTCAAAGATCGATTTGTGATCCGGGTATCATTAGTTAAGGATTAAGGAAGGCGATATCCCAAAAACTGCCTTTCGAACTCAGTTTGGACATTACGACTTTGTCGTAGTACCTTTCAGATTGACCAATGTGCCAATAGTATTCATGAGCCTCATGAATGACGTATTCCAGAAGTACTTAGACCATTTTGTACAAGTCTTTCTAGATGACATCCTCATCTATTCCGAGAATGAAAGAGAACATGAGGAACACCTATGAGTAGTGTTGTCTTGCCTTAGGGAGAACAAATTGTATGGGAAGTTGTCAAAGTAGTCCTTCTGTCAGAAAGAAATTCATTATTTAGGTCATATCATTTTCGGCGAAGGAATCTCTGTGGACCTAGAAAAGGTAAAGGCCATTATGGAGTGGCCAGTGCCGAAAAATGCCCATGAGGTGAGAAGCTTCATGGGGCTAGCAGGTTATTATCGGAGATTTGTGGAAGGATTCTCCAAAATAGCGAAACCCATCACCACTTTGCAACAAAAGGGGGTCAGGTATGAATGGACAGAAGAATGTGATAGTGCATTCATTGAGCTTAAGAGGTTACTAACTAGTGTGCCAATTCTACGAGTGCCGGATATGGAAAAGGACTTCACAGTCTGCACGGATGCCTCAAAGCAAGGGTTTGGGGCTGTGTTAATGCAAGATGGAGGAGTGATAGCTTATGCATCAAGGAAGTTGAAGAAACACGAAGAGCTATACATGACTCATGATTTAGAGTTGGTAGGTGTAATGCTAGCTTTGAAACTTTGGAGGCACTATCTTGTTGGGCGAAACTTTGAGCTTAAAACGGACCATCAAAGTTTAAAACATCTCTTCACTCAAAGGGATCTGAATTCCAGGAAAAGGCGATGGAGTGAGTTTATGAGTGAGTACGATTTTGGTGTTTCATACATCAAGGGAAAAGAAAATGTGGTCGCAGATGCCTTGAGCAGAAGACCATGTGTCTTCTCCTTGATACCCTTAAAAGTCAATCTGAGGGAACATGTGTTGACGCAACTCCAAGGAGACAGTTGGTATTTAGAGGTTACTTCAAACCTCCAGAGCGGGAGGCAGTTAGATCCAAAGTATGAAGGATA
>ML780977.1:1359192-1386028 GCA_009831015.1 Picea engelmannii | reverse complement strand
CTTCTCCTTGATACCCTTAAAAGTCAATCTGAGGGAACATGTGTTGACGCAACTCCAAGGAGACAGTTGGTATTTAGAGGTTACTTCAAACCTCCAGAGCGGGAGGCAGTTAGATCCAAAGTATGAAGGATATAGTTTGGAAGTAGACGGACTATTGAGATATCGAGGAAGGATGTACATCCCTGAAGATGGGGATATTCGAAGCATCATACTGAAGGAAGCCCATAGAGCACTTTATTGTGCACATCTAGGTGTGAAGAAGATGTATGCAGACATGAGGAAGCTCTTCTTCTGGGTAGGCACGAATCACGATATAGTCCATTTCATCACCAAATGCCTAGAGTGTCGACAAGTGAAAGCTGATCACCATCACCCGGTAGGCCTCCTACAACCACATGATGTTCCTATGTCCAAGTGGGAAGTCATTTCTATGGATTTTGTTGTGGGGTTGCCGCTCACATCTCATAGACATAATGCCATTCTTGTGATAGTGGATAAGTTAACCAAGAGTGCTCATTTTATTCCGGCTAGAGACACTTACGATGTCATTAATGTGGCACGTGTGTTTGTAAGCGAGGTTGTTCGTTTGCACGGGATACCTAAGAAGATCATTTCAGATAGGGACTCCAGATTCACTTTTAGGTTTTGGACAAGTTTGCAGTCAGCATTGGGGACTTAGTTGAACTTAAGCACAACTTATCATCCTGAAATAGATGGGAAAACTGAGAGAGTAAATCAAGTCATGGAAGACATGCTTAGGATGTATGTCATGGATAATCAAACCCAGTGGGAGAAGTACCTACCTTTGGTAGAGTTTGCCTACAATAACAGTTTTCATAGCTCCATCGGAATGCCACCCTACGAAGCTCTGTATGGAAGGCCATGCAGAATGACATTGAGTTGGGATAGACTAGAAGACTGAGTAATAGTTGGGCCATAATTGATTCAATATATGGAGGAACAGGTGATTCAGATTAGGCAAAGACTAAAGGAACCACAAGATAGGCAGAAAAGTTATGCGGATGCACACAGGACTGACCAAAGTTATGAGGTGGGAGACCAGGTTTTCATTCGTATCAGGCCTAATAAGAGTACTATATGGTTCGGTAAGGGGAAAAAGTTGTCACCTCGATTTATAGGACCATTCAGAATCCAAGAGAAAATTGGACCCGTTGCCTATCGTCTCGTACTGCCACCCCACTTGCATAAAACTCATAATGTTTTTCATGTATCTGTTTTACGTCATTATGTCGTTGATGAATCACATAAACTAAATTGGAAGGAATTGCAGGTATCGGACGTGGGAACTCTCACGGTAGAACCATTACGCATATTGGACCGTAGAGTTCGACAGCTCCAAAATCGTCTGGTAGACCAGGTTAAGGTCCAATGGGACAAGTATAGTCCAGGATCTGCTACTTGGGAAGATGCCAAGACATTACGACGAGACTATCCCTCACTTTTTTGACCCCCTCAAGGATATTTTTCTCGGAGGTGGGGTGTATGTAACACCACCTTTTGACTTAGACAATTAGGATTACCCGAGGCCTATATAATTTATTTCTAGTCACAGTGAAACTGTTAAATGATACACTTAAACTTTAAAGATGTATGAACCTTTATGAATGTTTAAATGTTATTCATGATGATGTATATAATGAGATCTACTATGTGAATGTAAATTTTATGAATGTTTAAATGTTATTGATGATGACGTATATAATGCGATCTACTATGTGAATGTAAATTTTATGAATGTTCAAATGTTATTGATGATGATGTATATGATGCGACATATTGTGTGAATGTGAATCCTATGAAGGTTTAAATGCTAGTAGAATGGTGTTGGATATGATGCAATCTATTTGATAAATGATAATCTTATGAATGGGTGTCGAAATTGAATAATGGGATATTATGGGATCTGTTTCTAACTTGAAAACGTTGATGTTAAGTTGTTGGTACAGGGATACCGAATTGAAATGATGATGGTATGCAATTACATGATGATAATGCATAGAAATGTATGAGTTTGTGTTACAGACTAATTTGCAGGTTATGGGCTATGAAACAGCTAAGGGATAATGATGTTGAAAGTGGATATCATGATCACTAGCCGAGAAACATTATGGTACGAATATTTGTATGTGAAATAATATTGGTTTGGATACATTGCTATGATATGTGGACTAGTGCAGGATTTCAGGTGATGAGACTGCCCAAAACCGAATAAACAATGACAAAACTCCCAACAATACGGTGCCACTGTATATTCCATTGTAGGGTGTGGACCTTAGTTATGATTAGGAGGGGTGGAGGCATTTCCCACCGTGTATCCTCCAAAACCTGAAATGATGGGAAGACGGTGTTAGTTCACGCTCCCGAAGACGTGTGATGATGACTATCAGTTGCTTGCTGGGGAAGCTTGGTCGAGATAGTGACACTTCCGCTTACGGTTTCTATTTGGAGTTAGGTCAATATAGTTGACGCTCCAAGATAGTCCAACAGAGGAAGGATAGGAATGGAGATGGAAGTAGGTTAGGGAGGAAGGATGAGTAGAAATAGTTGAGAAAGTATGGAGATTTGTCTTATGGTGGAATTTAACGTTTTCCCCTTCTAAAAAGAAAATTTGTATATATGAATATTCATAATTACGTAACTAAACCACATTTGTCTAAATAAAATTGTTGAACTGGATAATTGTAATTAAAGGATTTCGCAAACATTTGATTGGTTATTGTCTTTTATAAAAGACTAGTCTTACTGATTAGATTGGATGCATACATAAATTACTAAAGGGTGATAGTTATTGATTATTAGTACAAGCACGAGACTTGTATGTACTAGCTACACATGCATTTCTTGTACATGTACACTAGTATGTATGAGTTTTCTTGACTTACTTACTAATAATGTTGGTTATTGTTATGAATGTGTGAACCATGTTTCTTTTCCTTTGTACCATGAGATACCTTAACTTCGAGACGAAGTTTCCTGAAGGGCAGGTGTATGTAATGACCCTGCTTAAATAGATGTATAGGGATTATCAATTATAATTAATTTGATAATTTGACTGTCCTAATATGTTAGTTAAACAATAATTATTTCTTAATAATACTAACTAATTAATTATTATTAATTATTTGTTCATATCTGTCAATGATTAATTAATTATTAATTGACTCATTAATTATTTGAGTAAAGAATTAAAAGGGTTAATAATTTAATGTATTAAAGACTTACGTATACGAGGGGGAAAGAAACATTAAATAAGGGGATACGAAATTAAATATAGGGATAATATATTAATGAAGGGGATAAGATATTAATGAAGGGGATACAATATTAATGAAGGGGATAAGATAATAAAGGTGGAGATAAGAAAATTAATGAGGGGGGAAGAGAGTCGGTGAAGGGGGATATGTCGGGGAGGAGTCTTACGGGGGAGGATCATTATTTTGGGGGGATAATTCTGGGGCATACATTTTTCTGTGATTTTTTGGCTGTGGGATATTTTTCTAGTGGGAGGAGTTTGATTTTGGTGGTTTTTTGGTGAATCAGAAGCAGGGGGCATCGAGTTGCTAGGGGTTTTGGGCACAGGGGCCAGGATTCCTTTCGGTTTCTTGGAGCTGGGAAGCCGGACAGGTTGCTCCTCGCTGGCTGGGAGGTTAGTTGGTTTGGGCAGAGTTGGGTCAGTGCATCAGGTTGGGCAAGGCAGCAGGGGAAGGACAACCATATCAGCGGAAAGAAGCATCAGAAGCAGGTAATTTATTTATGAAATTGCTAAGTTATTTTCATGTTGTAGTTAAATTTTAAATTCCATCGAATATTATATGCTCATATGATGGCGAATGAATTATTTATGTATGAGAAAGAATTATATGTTTCAATTGTATTAAATTTATAATTTAATTTAGTATGGTCACTACAGGTTCTAGGGGACTCCAAAATTGTTATTGATTGGTTGAGCAACAAGGGCGATCTTCAAGAAATCTCCATCACAGCTTGGAAGGACAGAATTCGACATCTACAACACACTTTCAAAAAACTCAGCTTCAATCATATCTATCGTGAGCACAACAAATCAGTCGATCAAATTTCAAAGACAATGCTCCAGAAACAAGAGGGTATCCTATCTTATAACCTCTGTATTGATGGTCATGAGGGTCCCCCCCTCTCACTAACTCTTTACTAAGATCAGTTTACTCCTCCCTCCCCAGAGGACTTTCTCAATATGAAAGTTGGAGTTTTTATTTCCTGATTTCATATCTCTCTCTTACACTTCTGATTTGTATGCTCTGATATCTCTCTCATTAGTTATCAAACAATTTCCTCTTTCTGTCACTTTCCATCAAAACTTTCTCCTTTTGTCCGTCGATAGACTGCTATAGGAGAAAGTTTTATCTATTTTTTCAGTAGATTTTCCTCAGTCTTCGATTGTACCTTTTGGTATGAAAACAAATTATATAATATGTAATTGCAAAATTTTCCTGTTGGAAAAAAAAAGTGCAAATGGATTTAGTCCTCATACTCAATAGTTTTTTAAATTAAGATGTATGTAATTTGGTTGCCAGGGTTAATGTTAGCTAGCGTTAAAATTATATTTGCTTTCATAATTTATTCTTTCATGAAAATGAAAGAAATTAAAAAATATATATATACAAACTTTTTAATGAAAGTAAACTAATTAAATATTTAATTTATTATACTTAAATAAATTGAATGATGTTAGAGATATTTCTTGATCAAATATGTGTGTGGAGTTTTGAAACGTCCAACGTTCTAGTGGAAACTCCACCCATCATCGAGGACATAAAAAGATGATAAGTTGTAAAAGGATGTTGAGGTTTTTAAATAAGGTAGAGTGAGGGGGAGAAAATAATTGTACCATAGTAGCAAGAGTGGGGAGGTTTTTAAATAAGGTAGAGTGAGGGGGAGGTAGTATATGTACCATAGTAGCAAGAAAAACAAGGGAAAACAAATAAAAAATATAAAAGGGAAGAAAATAAAAGAAAAAGTAGAAAAAGGAATGATCCAATGCGACAATGGTTGGCAACTAGTTACAAGTTGATAACAGAAGACGTGAACTTGATAGTCAGTGACTGGGAGGAGGATTGGAAGATCCCAACAAAAAAGATAGGGCCATCAAAAGAGGAGGAAGAATAAGAAAAAAGTGATGAGGATCCTGATGATGAGCAGAACAATGGTGTAGGAGATCCGCTTGGGCCATCCACAACAATGGTGCAACAATCAGTCCCAGAAGCATGGACAAAGAGGAAGGATGTAGGGACAGGACCCCAAGGGGGGGTGCACAAGAAGGACAAAGCACAAAGATAGACCCCATTTTATATATTAACTAATTATGATATGGATGGAATTGGGTATCGGATACACAATACCACAGAAGAAATATGGGAGGAAGAAACAAGGAAGCAGGCACAGCAATAAAAGAAAGTGCAGGATCAACTGGGAGTACTTTTGTGGATGTTGGAAGCAACAATCATTATGACAACGCATAGGTCTGGGGAAGGACCATCCACGGGGCCAAGGAGAGAAGAAAAAATCATGCAATTGGCCCTGAGATAGATAACAATAGGGAATATAACCTTATATATTGAGGCAGATGCGCTAGAGTTTCCAATGGGCAAGTTATAAGAGAAAGTAAATGCGTTGGGCCATATCAATATAGTCATATCAAGGAGGTCAATGCAAAGGTTATAGGACTTGCAAGCAGCATCGGTGAAAGAAATGAGAAATGGAGGAGACAAAGAACACATAGAGCTAGAAAGAATAAGGGACAAAAGAGCCCAATTACAGGAGTAGTATGACACAACACTTCAACAAAAGAGGGAATTTGAAGAAAGAGTAGAATGAGTTTTGAAGAATAAATATGAGCTTGAGGAGAGGGCCAAGAAAGCATTAAACAAAAAGTATAAGGCTAAAGGGATAGCGCAGAGAACCCAAACAATGGTCCAAAAGTTATATAAGGAAATTCCAGAAGTTCCCCTAGTTGTAGAAGCTACCATGGAGGAACAAGTGCAGATGATCAAAGAAGTCATTAAGGGCTTCCGATCAAAAATAGAAGATCTAAAACGATGGAGCATGCCAGGAATGCCACCGTAGGTGCGTGAAGCCAGGGAGAGGATTACAACCAAAGTAGTTGCAAACATTGAGAAAGTAGAAGGAGAATGCACCAAACTATGTGAGGAGAGCATATAGATATGGATCGAGTTGGCAGAAGACTCGGAGATGAAGGTAGTGGAATCATGCTTAAGGGAATCACAAGAGAGAGCACATCAATATTCATAGAAGATAACGACACTTCCACCAGCAGAGCAGATGACAACCATTTTAGAACAGAGGAAGTCATACATGGAGGTAGAGAATATGAGGGATCAACAAAAGATCCTTCAACAAAAATTGGGACTGTTGTAGGAAGAGGTAGTGAGGATAATTGGAAAGTTTGGCCATGATGTAGGGTATGGTCCACAGGCAGCGATTGAAGTAGAGGACAAACTTACAAACTTGATCGCACCAGGGGCAGAGGAGATTGAAAAAACAGAGGCCACAATCATCAAAGAGGTGGTAGCAAAGGATGCCTCTCAAAATTTTATTTCGGCATGGAAGAGCAGGCAACAGGCCTGAGTAGCTCGGGACGAGCCACATGTGAGTTTTGGGGGCCTATTGGACATGCAGTTTTGGAAACTGTTTGTTGTGGTGGGAAATCCCCCTATGGACTAGAAAATAGGGTTATATTATGCATGCAGATATGACCAAAAGAAACCTACTTTCTACCTTCGTCCCCAGACCTAATCCCCATTTCTTTTCAGCAAATACATGGTTAGACCAACATACCTTGTTTCGGATGTTTGATGTCGATCCTTCTTCACACTTGATCGCTTGTTGGCAGTTATCATCTCAATATTGACCTGCATACAAAACAAGCAACAAACTACACATGCATTTTACCTACAAACTAATGGGTTAGAGATTCAAACATATATTTACTGAACTATGAAGAACTCATATAGTGGGAAGGGAAAATAATTTCTTTATTATTAACTTTAATGAATCAACATACAATGTTGAGACCAGCCACTGCTCCACGAATCCTGATCTTGGGCTCCTCTTCAAATGTCCTCCAACTTCTTTGCTTTGTATCTCTTCTTGCACAAGGATGGCTAAAGGGTTGGGACAATGGGAATGTGCAATTGGACATAGTTTCTTTACTCTTATTCTCCTCCTCCAAATAGGACCCCTAACCCTTCTTTTATAGGCTAGAAGAAGCTAGGTATTTGGACAAACCCTCGGCCATGCATAGCCGAGAGTTTCAGTTAACTCACCCAAAGTTGTGCGTTCCATCGACAACTTTTATTTTTTCGTGCTTTTGTTGGTCCACGTGGGCTGTTTGAGGTCATCTAGTGTGTACATGCGTGCAGTAATGGAGTAGGGCACGTGGGACCTTAGAAAAGAGGTTTTTTAAAGAGTTGTTTAACAGTTCTTTGGCAAAGAAGGGATCTGAGATGGCCTAATGCCAGGTAAGCAGGTATGGTGCAAATTAGGGTTATAACAGATGCCCCCTAATGTGTGAGGTCAGAAGAGCATCTGATGGCCGGAATACATAACCAATCTTTACTGATGTGCCAAACAAGTGAGCCTAGGGATCATGACCCGGGAGGCACTATCTGCAAAATAACAAATGTCTCACCGAGGTGGGCATACCCATGCTCAAGATAAACTAGAATCATGGCTACCAATCAAATACACTGTAGATCAATGTCAAATAACTATATAAAGTGTAGCCGCGAACAATACATAGCAGAGCTACATCTCGAAATCAAAAAGATATACATATAGAGTATCCATCTTCTAGAAGCTGATACGGCCTAATGGCTGGAGATGAGATCTTCAGAGCTCGAGCAACAACTTCAAAATCTTCAAAACTTATGGTAGGAGTGTAATATGAGTATATGACTTCACTACCCAAAGGTCTTCGATGGCTTGTTGGTCATGGACTAGATAATCTTGATGATCAGACTAAAGGCTTCATTGATTTTGAACGAGGACTTGATTGGACATTCAGGATGGTCGGGTATGAGGGCAAGAGAAAAATTACAGAGGGGCCGACTCAGGCTTGGTAGAAACTTCCCTTGGACAACAACACAACAAATGATGAGACTTAAGCAGCATGGCATTAATCATAAGTTTACGAAGCAGGAGGAAACACAAACTCTCCATATGTTTGGAAGAATAACCAAATGGAGGAGGACACAACTCTATGTAGCGAGAACAACTTCCTAAGGTCGTATTACATCCCATAGTTTGATGAATAAACAGATAGATGGGCTTTATCCAGGGGCAAATCTTTATGCTACCAATAAAGAAAATACTTTTCCCTTCCTCTTTTTGGGGTATATTTGTTTTTTTTTGTTGTCTTTTTCAATAACTTTGGAAAAAATAATAAAGGAACGTTACGTTACAATGGAGGAATGAGTGTTACAAACATACAAGTTCAAGGCGCAAGGACAAGACTAATGTTCAGAATAATGATACTCAGGAAAAATCCTCCGGGGGCCAAGGGTGTTAAGATGTAAAAGCAAAGTGCTACAAGGCTGGTGTATAAGGTGTGCAAACGCGGTTAACAAAACACATAATGGTAACATCCTTCGATGTAAGTTTAACGAGCCCAGAGAAAGTAAGCTCGGTGGTTTTTCATATTTAGAGAGTCTGAAAAAATGTAAAAGGAAACTCCATTGGGGTACCTTTTTCGAATATAGTCTAGTCAGTTCGAAAAAGGGGTAAATTGGCACCGACAATACATCTATTCAAAACCATTTTAACGAGTGTGATAAGGACAAGATCACTCAGCCATTTTTTCATTTTTAAGGAGTCTGAAAAAAGATTAACTATGAACTCCGTCAGGAATGTTCTTCTGGACCAATTTAACGAGTGTGAAAGAATAAGGTCACTCGGTGATCTTTTCAATTTTAGGGAGTCTGAAAAAAGCTTAACTATGGACTCCGTGGGGGTTCCTTTTTCGTAAGTTTAGTCCCTCAGGCCCGAAAAAGGGGTAAAATTATACCTGAGAGTACTCTTCTAAAGAATGGAAGTTCCATAGAGTATACCTTTGTTTGTACAGTTGACTGTCTGGACCGAAAAAGGGGTAAACTACCGCCGGACAGACGTGACTTCAAATTTTAGTTTAACGAGAGTGAAAGGCTAGAAGATCGCTTGACAATCTTTTCATGTTTAGAGGGTCTAAAAAGGGCTTAAAAGAAGACCTGTTATATCTTTTGGGAGTCCTAAGGGTGAGGTCAAGAGCGAAAAGAAATTGTGCAAATGAGGCTCGAACTCGTAATCAGGAAAAACTACAAGGACTCCCAAGCCTACAATTATTAAAGACAACATAGATACCATAATGCAACCAGGATCTACCTAGGGCATCCATGTTACGGTAAGCTCTACCACCAAGTCGTGACACTTGGTGGTTCCGTGTCACAACCTGATGGGATCGATCCTATGGCAAAGGAAAAAGACAACGAGATACAAAAGTCAGGGTAGAAACCTAACCTATATGGTCAAGTTGATCCTCGGAAAATTTTTCCACGGACTGTCGAAAATTACTCAAAACTCCAAAAAACTGTCTCAATACCTGATCATATCCCTCCTATGCAACTCCTGAATCATTCTAAATGGTTTTTGGTATAAATAAAATGATAAGGGAGGCCAAAAAGTCTATAAATAGAAGCTGGCATCTTATTATCACCATTGTTGATTTGGAAATTGACTCTAGAGCCAAATGACCCCCTTTGTCAAAAGTGGTGATTCCAGGAGCTACAGTGGACGAAACGAACTTCTGTCTGGACCAAGTAAGTACAAACTCTCTTATCTTGCATTTTAAGTATTTATTTTTGCATTGGATTTCATTTTTTAGGGGGGTGTCGACCTTTAAAAGGTTGGCCCTAGGTCCACGTAGGATGTCTCAGGACAGGCCGCGTGTACATTCGGGCAGAGTAAACTCTGCACGCGTGGACATGCGACTGTCACCATTATAGCATGCGTGGACCCCCTTATTGAATGAAAATTGATTAAAAAATAAGGGTTAACCCTCCTGAAGCTTGGTGTTTTGCAGGATGTATGTCCACTGGAGAGAAAGAGAGCATGAAGAGGTTAGTGAGTTGGTCGGGGAAGACCCCAATGTTGTGGCTACTTTGATGCAATGTGGTTTACTCAAGTTTTTCCTATGTCCTTTTATGCGGGCACAACCGAGGCTACTGAATGCCTTGGTTGACTACTGGCATCTGGATGCAGAGGCATTCATGTTAGAGGGGTAGTCACTGGTGCCCACAGTCGAGGAAATTTACTTTTTGACTGGCCTCTCCAGGAGAGTGGAACCAGTCAACTTTCGGGCTTTTCCTTCGGGGTTGCATAACATAGCAGAATTGATAGGTCTATATTGTGCAGATGATACAGACCGCTCAAGCATGCAGGTGACCATAAGCAAGATCACTGACTTATCACTACAGGTGATAGTATTTCTTATTGGGCGAATTACTGGTTTTGCAGCTCTACATCAGGCGTCCCGTGCACAGATGAACTGTGCAGTCCAATGCTTAAATGCACAATTTTTTGATATGAGTACCACATTGCTTGAGTGTATGAAAAGGCAGTTGACAGATTTCAGTTTGTAGACACATAGGAACTTTGGGTTCGAGACCATTCTGTGTTTGTTCTTTTTTGAGAGAGTTCTGAGTTTTAGTCCTCGAGTAGTGGTACGAGGACATCAGACCTCTCTTCCTGCCGTGTGTAGATGGGCAGTATTACTGCCGCGACAGGGTGGCGGAAGGACCAATGAGTCCTTCGATGATGACTTCTTCACGTGGTTTTCATGACAGATCCCGGTTATAGAGGATTACCCCTATGCCGGGATTGATTTCTCGAGAGACCTAAGATACCAATACCTCCTGGTGAGGAGAGAGGGGAGATGGGTAAGTCTCCACCTTTGTAGTTTTTTTGTGTTTTAAACATATGTAATTTTTATGTTGTTTTGTTATATATATCATTTTTTTTTCTATACCAGAGTATTTGACGGATATGTGTTCGTTGTGTGCAGATGTGGGACTAGTGTGACCCACTGACTATGCGAGGAACATGTGTCATCCTCGGCCAGGGGCCGCACCTGCCACCATAGGGGGACCAGCAGTAGCATGAGATCTTCCAACTGGGGAGGCTGAGAGGGTATTGAGACGAGTCGAGCGGAACTTTACTGCGCTCACTCGCACGGTCCCGATGGCAGAGATTGAGGACCTGCCACCATCTATGCAACCTCATGTAGTGGGGGCACCACGAACGTGGGTTCGGTTGTTTCGGCATTTAGCCAACGTTGTGGATCAGTATAACAGGGCCCACAGGCCTTGACTTTAGCTAGACATTTTTACGTGCCACGAGCACCACTTGTATATATTTTTTGAGGGCATAATCCCTGTGACTCGTTATCGGTCATATTTTTTAGGCGCTTGCGTCCATCTATGTACTCTAGTTACTTTATGATATTATATATGGTTTTTTTCTGTCTTTTGTGTCTTATGGATCATGTGTGAAAAAAATGTATTTACATGTTTATGTGAATGTTCTTTCATATGTGTGCAAGATGCCAATCTAAAATTTGATTAGCTAGAGTATCTGTAACTTGGTTTAATCTCCTAGGAACATGAAAATATGTAATATAATCAAATTTTCGTTCTAAGATACGTACCCTAGGGAATCGTCGGTGTAAAGTTGGATCCTGAACCTGGTATACTTTGTTTAACTGAGACACAACCAGTTGAGCATCGAGATAGACTCGAATATGAGAGATACCAAAAGACAAAGCGTCACGAAGCAACTCAATAACCGCACTATACTCGGTGACATTATTTGTGGTGTCACCTAAGCATATACCTCCAGAAGATAATAACTGGCCTTGAGGTGTAAATATTACCCAAGCTGCGGTGACAAGCCTCTGAGTGTGTCGAATAGCACCATCTGCGTACCCAACGAACACCTCAGAATCACTTGACATCTCCCACGGTGACAGAAGATAACATCAACGACATGTCCATAACACTAAAATAAACTAAAAAGTAATAGTACAAAGACTATACATATGTTACAAAAAGTTACCCACAGTGACTTGCCTATGAGTAATACTTCTTGAGGTAGAGCCCATTTCTAGGCTCCGCCAAAGCATTCCCTTCAAAGTCAACTAGACAATAAGTGCCCTTTTTTAAAACCTCTTTTATGATGAAAGGTCCGAACCACATGGGTTTGAATTTTCCTACCCCTAGGGGGTCCTTATCTTGGTCATAGACCAAGACAAGGTCGCCTTCAGAGAAAATCCGAGGATGAACGGACCTATCATACTGACACTTGACCTTATGTTTGTGAGCCTCGTTGGCCAGGTATGCATCATGACGCTACTCATTGAGATGCTCAAGGTATATTAACCATTCTTCAAGTGGAGAAGTGTCTGGCAATAACTGTACTAGCAACTTTAGGGACGGGATCTGACATTTGATAGGAAAGACTGCCTCCAGTCCGTAAACGAGTTGGAAAGGTGAGAAACTAGTTGTAGTCTTAACAGATGTTTGGTAAGCCCATAATGCCAAGTATAACATCAAATGCCAACTTGACTTGGCTGAGTTGATCGTTCGTTGTAGAATGGTCTTAAGAGTTTTGTTCACAGCTTCCACCTGACCATTTGCTTGGGGGTAATAAGGTGACGGATGTTCCTGCCGTAACCCAAGCTTTGATGTTAACTCGGTCATCATCTGGTTTTGAAAGTGACTGCCATGATCAGTGACAATCTCCCTTGGGACACCGAACCTTACTATTATCTGGTTGAATGAAAAGAGAGCTGCAGTCTCTCCATCATCTTTAAACGTTGGCATAGCCTCAACCCACTTCATGAAGTAGTCTATAGCTACCATGATATAGTGGTGCCCCCTTGCTGAAGGAGGGTTGCATGTAGTGTAATCAATCCCCCACTTGGTGAAGGGACCAACTGTGATGACAGGAAACATAGGAGTGGGATGTGCCGTCATCTTCTGAGAGAAGATTTAGCACGGATGGCACTTCTTGACCGATTCGATACAGTCTTTGATAAGTGTCGGCCAGAAGTAACCTGCTCGTAGAATCTTTTGGGCTGTTTCCAACCCAGACAAATGACTGCCACAAGCTTCGGTATGGAAATCGTTAAGCATGATAACTACTTCATCGTGAGTAAGACATTGGCGTAGGATGCAGTCTACACCTCTCTGATACAATGTATCATTGAGTATGAGATAATTCTTAGCCTGATGGCATATGCATCGACTCTCATCATGAGAAGCAGTGGTGGGGCACTTCAAAGTGTGGAGATAGATAAGTATATCTCCGTACCAGGGATCTGAAGAGGTGATCAAAAACATATCTCCTCTGATAGGTGACTCTTTGGGCACAAGATCACCTGACTCAACTGAAAGTTCCGAAATAAGTTCTGCGAAGACCAGTGACTTTTTGGACTTTGCTAAAACGAAATCTAAGTCAAACTCCTGGAGGATGACTATCCATCTACTGATTTTTCTGCCTATTACCCGTCGTGTCAACATGTACTGAAATGGATTCATGACAACAATGACGGTGGTCTTGCGAAACAAAACATAATGACGGAACCGTTGAATAGCATGGACTGATGCCAACGCAAGTTTTTCGATATGAGAATAATTTAGTTCCGGTCCTACGAGGCCTCGGCTCAGGTAATAGATGACATATTCTGAGAATAAGTCATCTTCCTAAACTAATACCATGCCAATGGTTGACTCTGTTGCAACCAGATATAATAAGAAATCCTTGTTATAGTTAGGTGGTCGGAGCAGAGGGGCAGTTGTGAGTGCATGTTTCAATGCGGCGAAAGAGCGTTGAGCGGAATCGTCACAATAAAAAGGAACATCTTTTTTAAGTAGGCACATAAATCTCTTGGTGATCTCGGCGTAGTTAGCGATAAAGCGTCTTAGAAAATTCACCTTGCCCTGTAGAATCTGAAGTTGAAGGATTGTGCGTGGGGGGGGCAACTGAATTATTGCCTCAACCTTGAGAGGATCAACCATGATCCCTGTTGTTGACACTATGAAACCTAACAAACGTCCTGACATTACGCAAAAGCTGCACTTGTTTGGATTCAAGCGAATCCAAAAGTAGCGACAACGTTCGAAGATAAGTCGGAGGTGTGTGGGATGATCCATTCTCTTGCGAGATCGAGATGCTAAATCATCTAAATAATCCTTGACTATATGCTTGAGGTCATGAAAAGCAAAAGACATGGCCCGCTGAAAGGTCACTCCAACATTTTTAAGACCAAAAGGTATCTTACGATATGTGAATGTACCGCATGGACAAATGAATGTCATTTTGTTGTGGTCTTCAGGTTTGATTTGTATTTGATTATATCTCGAAAAACCGTCCATGGAAGAGAAGGCTTCGCAACCTGCACATTCATCAATGATTTGGTCAATGACAGATGTGGGAAAATTGTCTTTGGGACAGACCTTGTTCAAATCACGGAAGTCGGTACATACACAAATCGTGCCTTGTTTTTTATTGACCGGCACGGGGTTTGACACCCATTGGGTCAAATGGATAGGATAGATAAAACCGGCTTTTAGCAATTTCTCAACCTCAACCTTAATGGTTGTTGCTTTCTTGGGGTTAACTGGATGAAGCTTTTGCTGGACAGGCTTGGCATTTGGATATGTTGTGATTTCATGTTCAACTATTTTTGGATCGATGCCTGGCATTTCCTCGTAAGACCAGGCAAAAACATCATGGAATTATTTAAAAATATCGGTGTAGATTTGAATCTCTCCGGGGGAGCAGTCAGCTTCGACGAAGACATTTTACACGACGCCAGGGTTTCGGGAGATATTGATCGGTAAGGTTTCAGTGATAGTTTCCATATTACCCTTAGCATAAACCTTGTGTGTAGATAAGGGATTAATAGGACAAGACCAATCTCCCATCATAGTCATGGTGAATTCTCCCACTTCAATTCGACTTAACTCTGGGAGGAAGTATGATCTGTGATGAAGATATTCCCAGGGTTTTTCTAGACTAGTCATTGCTTCTATTATTGCTTCATCAGAGGGAAAGACTAAGTCTAATGAATCGGTGTGAGTGAGAGAACCATGAGCCCAAATAGGCTCTAGAAGTGGATCGAACTCTTGAGCAGGAGTTGGATCAATGTGGGCTGAAGTTTGTTGGACTAAAGAGTACGCTACTTCAGCTGTGGACAAGGGCATGGACCTGCCCGAGTGCCTTGTCCCATCCATCATGGCTGATGGGGAAGGAAGTATCCATGGATCGTCGAAGTAAGTCGTGCAGAACGACGAAACTTGAAAAATCTCAACCTTATGGTGATTGGATATAAACTTGATATCACCTTGTGGGGGTGGGTAATCAAAGGTACCCATCAAAGATGGGAACAAACCAACCCCTACGTTGACGACACCTAGTTGAGGATTGTCAATCATCAGGACCGTGGATGCCCCCAATGCAAGGTCGGGTTTGGAGAAAGACAATTGATCGATGGTCACTATCCGACCCTCGTGTGGAAACAACAAGACTCAGAAAACTATAGCAACCACAGCTTGCATGGCATAAGTCCAACTCCTTCCTAACAAGAGGTTAACCTCGACACACATGGTCTTCCCTCCTAACTACATGGGGAAAGAAGGAACGATACCATGTGGTTGGAACAAATGACCTTCGAAAGCAGTGAGGAGAGTAGGTGACAGAGACAAAACAGGTTGGCCAACAACCTTCCAACATGCCAATGACATAACGCATGTCGAGGTGCCCTCATCAACCACTGTGCAGAAGATATTCCAAGTAAAAGTTTTCGTGGGATAAGCCACTACTATCTGAAATGCTACGTGGTAAGGTAGACGAGGTTTTAAGTCAGTTGTATCCAGCATGATTGTACCCAGATTACAAGTCTCGGTAGATCCTAAAGCGGTTAACAAGGCTTTCCTTTGGGAAGGGCAGCTTTGGAAGACCTCCAAAGCGGACATCGCACAAGGGGTTTGTGATAAATATTCCACCACAGAGTAGTTCTGGGCGGCCCTTGCGTTTGGGTTATGAGATGCTTTTTTGAATGTGCCTTTGGGAATGCATGTCATTGTTTCACCCAACGTCTTCTCAATCTGTAGAGGAAGAGATGGGAGTTAAACTTCTTTACCCTTTTCAGAAGTGCTTGGTTTACTATAGTCATGTTCTCTAGTCGATATAAAAGCGTCACCCCTCACCATATATACGTTCACGGATGTGGGGTTGTTCGCAGGTGGAGAGGGTCCTTGGCTGCCCCCATCCGTGCTTGCATAGGCCTGTGTTAGATTTTGCCCATGTTGGAATGGATTGGTTAACACAATAGGCTGTTGTTGTGTCACAAACTTTTGGGTCTCTTCAAGCTGGGGACAAAGGTGGGTTGGGTGGTCCTCCATGCACAAGTTGCATGGATACCTTGCCTTTCGTTTCTCAGTATTTCCCCTGCCAGCATTATTGGTGGGTTTCTTATCCCCCTTACCCTTCTTTCGTTGTTTCTTCTTTCCTTCAGGCTGTTGGGTGGCCTTTGGATTAGTCGATTTCACTGTGTGTACATCCGATGTTTTGGTAGGGGAAGTATCCAAAGCAGTAGTTTGGCTAGCCACTGTGTGTTGTATAGACAATTGTTGCAAATGAGTCGTTATTTGCTCAGAGGGATTTTTTTGTGATGAACCGACAATACCATCGGCATGTGGTCCAGCTCTCTGTCTGGTTTTATCAAGTATTGAGCATGGTGCATCTAGCAAGATCTCGTATAATAAACTGGATTGAGAATAGATTAGCTCAAGTTGTTGAGCTCTCATGATGACGTCTTCTTTGAAAAATGCTCCCGACGTCGCAACGTCATTGGACAACTGTAGGACCAAAGAGTTAAGAAACAACTCAAGCAGGAATGCTGGTGGGACTGGAACCTTAATTAAACTCTTTATGCGTCTCCATTCTCAAATGTGATCAAAGATATGGTCCACTTTAGTTTGAGAGAAATTGGCCAGCAATTCGGTGCCAGCATCGTATCTCACAGGCAATTAGAAATGGTTTAGGAAAGCCATCGCTAATTCACCGAAGGAAGAGTATCTTGAGCGATCAATCTCAATGTACCATTTTGCGGCACTCCCAATGAGAGTACGTTGAAACAATCACAACTGTATGGAATCGTCTTTCAATGAGTTAGATGAGCACCAAAGATGGAAGGTAGTCACATGATCTCCTAGATCTTCGTTAGGCTTGGCTTCGAACTTTGGGATGTTCGAAGGCAACTTCGTTGGCATAGGAGGCCAATGTGGATCGTGATAGATAGGGTCATTCAACAACCTTGTCAGGTCTAGAAAATGCAAAGTCACCAGGAAGGGTAGTTTGGGTTGTTGGTGATAACCTGGGAAAAAGGGGCCTGGAGTTTGACTGGCACCAAGTTGCCAGGAAAAGTTCGGTTGTTGGCTCAGATTCTGGTAGAAACCATGGCCATGGCCAGCGTATGGATTTTGCGTATGTGGAGACATCATCGACGGATTTCCAAAATAGGACATAGATGGTTGGGCATGCATTACATTCGAAGGACTTTGCGAAGGGTTTCCCCATGTTGGTCCCGTGGGGATAGGAATAGTACTTTGTCCAAGGTTCGATTGATTGTGGGAATAATTACCCCATATCGACATTCTGGACGAGGGAACAGATCCCTGCCAAGAATTCCAAGGCCCTGATGCGAAAGAAGTTCCTGGGTGTGCCTCCTGTGCAGGAATAGTACCCTGCATAGGAATAGATTGTCCGAAACCAGGGTTGCCCCCAGTTGGGAAAGTAGTTGACGAGAAGGCATTGTTACCAAATGCACCGAACAAAGAAAATGGTGTCAAACCTACCAACATATTATGTGAAGGTGTTCCTTGACTCCTTGTTCCAAATAAACTATGGTGTGTAGGTTGCCCGATGGATTGTTGATGCAAGCCACCGAGTGAAGGGGACGAAGGAGGTATATGACCTCCCTTGTAAGGGAAAGCATTAAAAGGAGCAGGAGTGCCCCCCATGTGACCTTATAGAGGAGAGTTATAGCTCCCTGCCCCCAGACCTAAAGTCTGTAAAGTAGAGTAGGAAAGTACATGACTTGTACCTGAACTAAGCAATCCCGTATGAGAACGGAGGGCCTGTCGCACTTGGTGTGAAAGGGGTTGTTGCCACCGCCAAAGATGAGATCAGACCATTGTGCGATGTAGAGGTAGTCGAGACCATGGTGGCTCAGACTGGTGAAGGTGGGTTAGGAGGTGGAAACTCTCCTATGGTGACAACCGTAGTGGGAATTGAAGAATTCCTAGAAGGAGTAATAACATTTGTTTCCATTGCTGCATGCAACACTATCTAGCACTTGTAAGGATGAATCAGTACGATGGTGGGTGCCGAAAGATCAGTGGTGGAAGTTTCAACCAGACCAAAATCTTGCGCTCCAAGGTCTAAGATGGTCGATTCCTCTAGATGTTGGTCAGGCATAATTTCTTGTGACTCAATCGCTTCAAAAGGCCCTTGTTAGTCTATCTTTCGCCTTAGTGGTGGCGGGGGTGACTCCAATGTAACTGGAGACAGGCCAAGAAGCCTTTGTGACCGACGGAGCTCGTGATCCTCCACTGTGTGAGAAGATCAAAGACACACTAGGGTAGTCTAATCGTTTAAAAACAACACGCACTAAAAAATTCCCTAGAAGATAAGACAGGAAAACACTAAATTAATTGGAAGAATAGTTACAACAACCAACACTAGAGTAACTTATCGATGCAATTGCAACTCAAAAATAGAAGCACCCTCTAGGTATACTCTACAAAGTGTGGCCTGATGTATGTCCTAGGTACCGCGGTATACCCCCGCAGTCACCTGTGTATGTCCCTAAAAAAGATAGGCAACTAGGTTGCCAACGCGCAAACAGTCACCAGGTGCGTATAGTCGAAAGTCGGTTAGACCACAATGAGTAGGGTATCGAGCTCGAAACCTATCAAGGGTATCAAAAGAAAGTGGTCCGAAAGAAAACTGAGGACCTCAAACGGATTCGAGATCCACAAAGCCCCGTGGCAAATGCAATCGATGAAATCCCAAAACAATCCCTCTATATGTGTTCTCCACTATGATTGGTCCAACTTTGGAGGGGTTATCTCCGCTACCTTTCCACACGTGACCTCGTGTTTATCCCCTATGTTAGATGGGGGTCCCGGATAACTTTCACGATACTGGACTTGGACACTCCCTAACTCAGACTCCAATGTTTGATTTTAATGGCCTTGAAGAGTTTCCTCTCCAACCTAATCCAAGGCCCAAATCCCGAACTAGTTGGTTAACCCTACAAACATAAAAGTCTAATAAATTTTAGATTTAGCGTTAATTTTATGGCTTGTCTTATGTCAAGGGGTATGAAAGTGAAATTGATGATGTTTAAAAGATGAAAGTAAAAATGAATAAAAAACTGGAAACAAAAACCTTCACTTAATGCAAAATTTCAACAACTTTTCAATTTCTTATTTTTATTTTTCTAAGATCTTTTGAATCAACAAACTTAAAGAAGGATTTCACTCGACTACGAGCTACTTACGATCTAAGTAAACTATCAAGAACTTAAGAAAACATAGATTTTTCCCTGGCTACTAAAGCAAAATCACACTTTTCAACCAAACAAAAAAATGAAAGAGATTTTTTATTTTTATTTAAATGCTGATAAAGAAAAAAGGAAAAATACCAACAAGTAAAAAACCAAGAAAAACAATTCTGGCCTAATCACAGATCTCAAAGAATCACTTCAAGAAATCACACACTAGCAACTTAAAAAATGATTCACACTTGTCTAAAAACCTTAAAGAAAAAATTTTAATGACAACTTTCAAGTGAAAAAAGCAAGCTAAGGCTAAGATCAATCCTAAGCTACTGAATGCTAAGATAAAGATTCAAAAACCTGAGAGGTATAAATCTCGTCAAGGGAAAGGATGACTGCCTTACCCTCAACAAAAACTATCTTGCACAAGCACACTACTGACAATCCAACAGCAAGCGTGTGCACGCGAGCTGTGTAAAGCCAGAGGGCATGTACATGCGTGATGGCCTTATACAGGCTACATGTATCTCTAAAAATCTGAAACAAAATAAAGACAGACAATCCAACCTAGGAAGAGATCATTGATATTGAGAACTAGAATCTCTTGAAGGCTTAGACATTCTCTTTAACAGAAACAAGGAAAACAATGTAAGGAAAAAATTCGTAAAAGAAACTAATCTGAGATAAGAATGCAAACAACCAAGACTTAGACAGAGTTTTAGAAAACCCCTGAAATTGACTGATTCTAACAGGGAAGAGGATGATTGCCTCCAAAATTTTCTGGAATCTACACGCTATTGTTACTTCTGTAGCTAGCGTTTACACGCGGGCTGCAAGAAAGTAGTGCGCGGGGACACACGTGAAAACCTTATGTAGGCTGCATGTACCTGTGTGGATCTCAAAACAACACAGTCAAGCAAATAACAGAGATAGCTGGTATGGAAGACTAGACTCTCTGCTAGCTCAAACTTTGCAGAAACTTCAAAAAACAGGCAAGAAAACTAGTCTTTTAAAACTACCCAAAAAATAAAATTCCTAGGAACCCTAGAGACTTCCCCAGTATGGTTGTCAATTCTGTTGTGGTGGGAAATCCCCCTATGGACTAACAAATAGGGTTATATTATACATGCAGATATGACCAAAAGAAACCTACTTTCTACCTTCTTCCCCAGACCTAATCCCCATTTCTTTTCAGCAAATACATGGTTAGACAAACATACCTTGTTCTGGATGTTCAATGTCGATCCTTCTTCACGCTTGATCGTTTGTTGGAAGCTATCCTCTCAAAATTGACCTGCGTACAAAACAAGCAACAAACTACACATGCATTTTACCTACAGACTAATGGGTTAGAGATTCAAACATATATTTATTGAACTATGAAGAACTCATATAGTGGGACGGGAAAAGAATTTCCTTATTATTAACTTTAATGAATCAACTTACAATGTCGAGACCGGCCACTACTCCACGAATCTTGATCGTGGGCTCCTCTTCAAATGTCCTCCAACTTCTTTGCTTTGTATCTCTTCTTGCACAAGGATGGCTAAAGGGTTGGGACAATGGGAATGTGCAATTGGGCAGAGTTTCTTTACTCTTATTCTCCTCCTCCAAATAGGACCCATAACCCTTCTTTTATAGGCTAGAAGAAGCTAGGTATTTGGACGAACCCTCGGCCATGCATGGTCGAGAGTTTCAGTTAACTCACCCAAAGTTGTGTGTTCCGTTGGCAACTTTCATTTTTTTGTGCTTTTGTTGGTCCACGCAGGCTATTTGAGGTCAGCTAGCGTGTACACGCGTGCAGTAATGGAGTAAGGCACGTGGGACCTTATAAAAGAGGTTTTTTAAAGAGTTGTTCAGTAGTGCTTTGGAAAAGAAGGGATCTGAGATGGCCTGATGCCACGTAAGCAGGTATGGTGCAAATTAGGGCTATAACACTATTTTAATACAGTTTTGGGGGAAAATAATAAGTAAAGGAAAAGTGCAGAGAAGAAGAAGGAAAGCGAGGGAGTGCGCAACTAAGGCACATCTAGGAGGAAAGTGCACATAAGCAGGAAAGTGTGTAGAAGAAAGACAGGGCACAAACAAAAGAATAAAGCAATCTGAAGGATAAAGCTCATAGAGAATAAAGCATGATAGAAGGATGACAGCTTGACATTCCATAAATAGAAGAACAGTAGAAAATCAACATGCAAATTGAAAAGCAGAAAAAAGTTGTCGAATAGCTAGTTGACTGAATTGGCCATGCATTGTAATGGGGTATTTTTTGGATGAGAAAATTAGGGTTTTTAGCCCTAGATTTATGTATAAATATGTAACGGGTTGGGATATTAGGGGTTCCTGAAGTGTGCCTTCCTCAATATGGTTGGTTCTATTATGTTAGGTTATGGTCAGTTATGTTATGTTCTGTCCCGTTCTGTTCAATTCCATGACGAGTTCCAAAGTTCGTGAATGTAACAATGTATGAGAAGAATGAATAAAGGAAGGTTAAAGAGTTGATATCGAATCTTTTTTTTCCTGTATGTTATATTTTTTCTTATGGATTATGTTTGTATGCATCGTAGAGTAGATTTTTCTTATGATTAAATAGGGTGCAATGTTAATGACTATGACAGTAACAAATCTATGCAGTAATATGGAATATGTTGATTATAGGAATCTGAATCAGAGAGATTTTTAAATGAATCATCTTCAATCCCAAATCTAGAGATATTCATTCCTATGCTAACTCTCAATTTCCCCACTCATGTACATACCACCAGTTCCTAACTTGATTAATTTTGTGAAGGCCACATCAACACCACAAAATACCTCGCTCATGGAATCACTCATTACTTTGCACCCCACTATAGTTATTCGAACAAAAAATCCCAACCATCACAATTTACTGTCATGTTCCTTAGATATGTTGTATTTTAAAATTACATTCATCTCATTGATTCAATGGTTATGCTACTCTTCCATTCGACAATTATGAATTATGCGTCAAAAGTTTGTTGGAAAAAAGATAAGCTTTTACTCAACATAGTGATCTACAAATTGTCATGGATATTCCACTAGAATAGTCTATCACAACAGATCTTGCAATATTTTATTATATAGTGTTTTGCTTTAGATTTTAGATTTGATATTACTAGTTTACCACACAAAATAATGAAATTAACAAAAAAGTGAAATGAAAGAATCCAAGCAAATAAATGTATCATCCACATAGTGAACATAAGATGTACCCTGGGAAAACCCAATACAAGAGAAACCCAACTAGAAGGAGAAGCCTATTCTTTGCTCTTTTCTTTTGAATTATAAAATGTAAATACAAAGAAAGTGCACTCACTATGGAGTTTCCATAGACACTATGACCGATATTGCTACTACAAAGTCTTCTACTTCATATATTTTGCTTCAATATCCCACTCTCAATGCTTTGCTCTATATGCAACAATACCCAATACAATAATAATGGAATCCCTTCATTTCCTARTGGCTTAGTGTTTAACATCGCCTAATAGCCATTTAGGGTTAGTGGTGTGGTTTTTGCATACCTCAACCTTTGATGAGGGTTAGGGTTTTTTAACCCTCTAGAATCTTCTTCAAAGTCCACACATGATTAGCTCCCCATGTGTGAGTAATGTGAGATGACATTGCATCCATTCGATACCATGGTGGTCAACAAGATAGGTCAACTTACAACGTGCATAAATTCTACATACAAACTCTTACTAAGGTGATCTTTATGCCTAGGAAATCTCTCGATGTGTAGAATAACATCAGAAGACTAAGAACTTTGTTTAGAAAGTTTTGACCCCCAAAATAATCATTTAATATCTCAAATAGGCTCAAAATTTTTATAGACCTCAAATCCCCCAAAAAATACATGACCCTAAAATGAACCTACAAACCAATAACTCTAATTTTTCTATCCAAAATATTAAAAATAAACAATAAATTATATAACAATCCATTTCAAATCACATAATATTTCAAATCTACATAACACATTATATTATTTTATTTTAATATATGATTTTTTTTTTACAATACACTTACATCATAAAAACAATTAATAATTTTAATATATTCTCGTTACTTTAGAAGAAACATCCCATGCGAGAACATGAACTTTAAAAAACATTGTTTTTATGACTATAATATAAACACGGGGAGGCCACTTAAATCATATTATTGTTGAACTTTCCTTGAACAAGAAACGCATTCGAAAAGGAAAGCCAAAACAAATTCTTCTTAATTTTACTATATTTAATGTTTTATTACAATCTACTCGAAATAATTTTAAATTATTAAAAGAAATTAAATATTTTTCTTATTTTATAAGAAATTGTATATATATATTTAAAAATATATATTATTATGCTAAAGGGGTTCTTTAAGGAGAGGTTCTCGCTCAATTTTTGTTGCCTGTCAAGGTCCTATACAAGCATGACATGTGTTAGTGTGGCTCCAACCACCTGTCAATTTCCTCATATACTTCTTACCTTCCTCCACCACCCTATAACACAACCTTTTCCCTTATCCTTCCTCTTTTCACTACAGATGTCGACAACACCATCTTTGCACCACCTCTCTTAGATGTTGACATCATCGCCTTTTCACCACCGCTCTTAGATGTTGACAACACTGCCTTTGCACCACCGCCCTTCCTATTTTCATTGCATATGTTGACAACATTGTGCAATTAATATCAAAGTTTTGAGGTTTTCTTGGTTTCTTCACAGAGGCATTAACCATTGAGAGCATCGCGGGAGAGATCCAAGTTGGAAAAACCTGTGATGGGTTCATCGTCATCTTCTTCTTTGTGCAACCACAATAACAAGAATAAATGGAGCACATTTTCTGAAGTTCAATTACTAGAGTAATCTTGATCAGTTAGAAGATGAGTATGACCATAGAACAACTTATCCCACATAATAATATAGCATTGCTCAACTTGATGTTCCCTTGCTTTCTCTGACAACTATAGTGAGCCCTTGCAGGCCAGAAGGACGAGAGAGTCCTCGTTCTCGGCTCCCACGCTCAAGATACTCCATAAGGTGAGCCAACAAGACTGAACTTCAACAAAATGAGTGCATTAAAAACCAACAGAGAGAAGAAACCTAATGATTTTAGTTTATTTTTTATTTGGTTTTGAGCAAAATTTGTGATTTTATCAAATTCGCCAGAGTAACATTATTAGCACAAGGATGCATTCGATTCCTTGGAAGGCACATTCAGGTGGTGGGTGGATTCTTTGGTTTCGGAGGGACTTGCAATTGATAATGTAGAAACATAGGTTGAATTAGAGGTTTTCTTGGTGTATAATTGTTTTCAGAGTCTTGTTTTATGGTTTTCTTGGTATATAACTGTTTTTAGAGTTTTGTTTTCTTTCTGTATTGATTGTTTTTTTATACATGCAACATTATTGAAGAAATCTCAAGAGGGAACATCATCAATGTTGTCCATTTCTAAAGTTGTTGCCTGCACCGACAAGGATATATGGCATGAGTGTTGCTTCTCGGATGATGATTAAGGCGGGTAGTGCGAGGCGGTTGGGGGATCTAATTGTGAATGTGGGCGGTAAGTGCGCAACAGTGGAGTGAACATGGAATCATATAGAAGGGTTTCGAGGGGACTATCCTCCTCTGTAGGAATACACTCCTCCTCAGACACTGCAGAGAGATGGCATAAGCTATGCTCCCAGCTCTTTCCATGTATTCAAGGAGTTTTCACTGTCCAGGGTGAACTGCTACATAAAGCCTCTATAAGGCCACTAATATCGTTTTAAAAGGGAAATTGAGTAAACAAAACTATCTCTCTACTTATAGGGCTCTTCACATATTATGTATTATGTTTATGAAGGGCGACACTGTTTTATAGCGCCAAAAGTTTACTATGGTTTAATATTAAGAAAAACTTATCCAAGGACAAGTTACCATCATTAGTAATATATATAATTCAGCGCAAATTTTCTATTTTTCTTGTGATCTGTTTTGAGAAATGAGACAATTTTTCTCTCTGAAATATATGGCGCAATTGATGAAAATATCTAACCCAAACCAAGTCTCTTATCGAATAACGAATTTCCCAGTATATTATTTTTTTTTGTACACTAAAGAAATGTATTTAGGAGTGAGGTTCACATTTTTTAATTCACAGTCTTTGATAACTATTGGTTGAGACAGTCAACTCCTCCATTGGGCTATGGGGTCTGTAATTAATAAAATCTGAGATACAACCAGAAACGCTGAAGAAACCCTTCACAAGGCGAGATAACACACTCACTGGATCTTTAATAATTTAAATGATGACCAGAAGAAAAGATAAGGAAATAACTCCAACCAACAAGCACTTAAGAATCTCTTAGTTGAAGATATCTAGAAGATGAACATTGAAATCTTTGGAATCGGAAACAGGGTATCAGAGATAAATCCTGAGACATACGTTACTCTCAAAGATTAGCTTCAGAAAAACAAGATGATTACAGAGAAAGAAAACATTTACTGAGAAATCACATCACCAGTAAACATGCGCAGGAATCCTGTAAAGTGCCTCTTTCATTAATGGCAGATCTATAAAAAAGTTACAGCCTGATAGCCACAGGGCATGAAGATCCAACCCTTTCACATCAAAATCATATCAATAAATAGTATAGCTCTCCTCCTCAAGTTCCGAGAGTCGGTTCAACCGCCTCGGCCAAAAATAGCCCCCACTCCCAGAAGATTCGGTGTTTTCTGCCATGAAAAATGGACCGTTTTGTTGCGAAATAGGGGTCCTATCAGACGTTACTCTCTCTTCAATGATGGCACCTGGGATAAAACTGAAAGAGGTTATTGAATATGGGCATGTGTTGGACAAAAACCTCTTTCGGTTTCGCAAAATTCGTCCCCAGCTGGTCGTGACAGCTCCTGCACAATCGGGACTGAAACGGAAAATGGAAAATCTGGAAAAATAGCCCTCGAAGATGTCATCGACCTGCTCTGCTCGTAACTCCGTTGCCAAAACTGAAAATTTTTTTTGTTCCTCATCCCGTGCTGAGAAAAAACCTCTCTCGGATTTTTAAAATTCGCCTCTGTTTGCTCAGGATCTTCGTCGGAAGAAGACATGGTAAAATAGTCAAAAATGGTGAAAATGAGGGAAAGTGGTTTTTGGCGGGAAATGGAATTTCGG